>JAGFNQ010002487.1:317851-355281 GCA_024364735.1 Boesenbergia rotunda
TTGAACCTAGTTCTTGGATCTCCAGTCTGCATAGGTTGGGTTTCCTTTACACCAACATTTTCTATCGACATCAAACCCATCCTTCTTGATGAGCTTGCAACTAACTCTCGATTTAACCCTTTGGTTAGCGGATCCGCTAAGTTATCCTTTGACTTCACATAGTCAACAGTGATAACTCCAGTTGAGAGTAGTTGTCTAAAGGTATTGTGTCTTCGACGTATATGTCTAGACTTATCATTATACAGTTGTGCCTGGCCAATTGCAGATTGACTATCACAATGTATGCATATTGCCGGCACGGGTTTCGGCCATCTCGGTACATCTTCTAAGAATTGTCGTAATCATTCAGCCTCTTCACCACATTTGTCAAGAGCTACAAACTCAAATTCCATCGTGGATCTGGTTATTACGGTTTGCTTAGAAGATTTCCATGAAATGGCTGCACTTCCCATAGTGAACACATAACCGCTCGTAGACTTCGAGTCTTTTATATCAGATATCCAACTCGCATCGCTGTATCCTTCAGTAACAGCAGGATATCTCATATAGTGCAGTCCACTTCCACGAGTATATCTCAAGTACCTCAGTACTCTTGTTATCCCTTTCCAGTGCTCAACACCGGGATTACTCGTCTATCTACTCAGTTTGCTTACTGCGTAGGCTAAGTCTAGTCTTGTACAATTCATCAAGTACATCAGACTTCCAATCACTCGAGCGTACTCTACCTGAGAGATACTTTTGCCTTGGTTTTTCGATAGATATTGGCTCGTATCTATCGGCGTTCAAGCCAACGCAGTATCACCATTGGTGAATTTCTCAAGAATTTTGTCCACGTAGTGGGACTAACTAAGAACAAGTCCTTCAGCTATTCTAAGAATCTTGATTCCTATAATCACATCAGCTAGTCCCATGTCTTTCATGTTAAATCTTGAGTTCAACATGTCATTCGTGGATTTGATTATCTTATCATTACTCCCAATGATAAGTATGTCATCTACATATAAGCACAAGATGACAAAGTCTTCTTCTGTAGCTTTCGAGTAGACACATTTATCACATTCATTGATTTTGAATTCACCTTCTCGCATGGCATTATCAAATTTCTCATGCCACTGCTTTGGAGCTTGCTTCAAGCCATATAAAGACTTCACCAATTTGCAAACCTGGTTATTCTGTCCTGGCACAAAAAACCCCTCAGGTTGCTACATGTAAATTTCCTCTTCTAAATCTCCATTTAGAAAGGTCATCTTTACATCTATCTGATGTATTTCCAGGTTCGATAGAGCAGCAATAGCCAACAACACTCTAATGAAAGTTATTCTCTACACAGGAGAATACGTATCAAAGTAATCAAGGCCTTCTCTCTGTCGGTAACCTTTAATTACCAACCTGGCCTTATACTTGTCAATTGTGCCATCTGATCTTATCTTCTTCTTGAAAATCCACTTGCAACCTAATGGTTTACTCCCCGGAGGAAGGCCCACAAGTTCCCAAGTGTAATTTTGTAAGATAGATTCTATCTCAGATGCAATTGCCTCTTTCCAGTGAGGTCCCTTAGAAGAGTTCACAGCTTCTGAGTAGCTTTGGGGGTCACCTTCCAGTATGAAAGTGATAAAATCTGATCCATAAGATTTTTCCACCCGAGCTCTCTTACTCCGTCGAGGCGCAGCCTCCACTGGTTCATCATCCTCTTCTTCTTCCTCTAGTATTTCCTCGACCCGTTTTGAGGAGCTAGCATCCTCTCGGGTCTTATATAGAAATACATGCTTGAAGAATGAGGCATTTCTCGATTTTATTATCGAGTTCTTGTGTATATCCGGTATTTGTGACTCATACACACAAAATCGATATGCACTGCTGTTATGTGCATATCCAATAAATATGCAATCAATAATTTTTGGTCCTATCTTAACTCTTTTCGGATCAGGCACCAAAACTTTGGCAAGACACCCCCACACTCGCAAGTATTTGTAGGATGATTGTCTTCCGTTCCATAACTCATAAGGGCTCTTATCTATTTTCTTTTGAGGGACCTTATTTAAAAGGTAATTAGCTGTTAACACAGCTTCCCCCCACATGGAGTCTGGCAGTCCAGAGCTCAATAGAAGAGCATTCATCATCTCCTTAAGAGTTCGATTCTTTCGCTCAGCAATCCCATTCTGCTGAGGGGTATAAGGAGCTGTTGTTTCATGTCTGATCCCATGTTCAACACACAACTCAACAAATGGTGATACGTATTCACCACTTCGGTCACTTTGAACCACCTTAATTTTCTTATTAAGTTGGTTTTCAACCTCATTCTTATAGAGAACGAATTTCTCTATAGCTTCATCCTTGCTTTTGAGAAGATACACATAACAATATTTTGTGTTATTATCTACAAAAGTGATGAAGTACTTATTCCCACCACGTGTCGGTGTGCCTTTAAGGTCACATACGTCGGTGTGAATTAGACCGAGTGGTTCGGTGCTTCTTTCAACGTGTTGAAAGGATGACATTGTCAACTTCGCTTCAACACAAGTCTCACACTTGTGTTTCGGGTCAAGGTGGAATGTCGGTATGCTTTGAATGTTCATTAATCTACGAATCACATCGTAATTCACATGTCCTAGTCTACCATGCCATAAACACGAAGACTCAAGCATATAAGTGGAAGAGCTTTCAATTTTATTTATCTTAGGCCTAATAGCCATATACTGAGCTTAAACAGCCCATCAGATACATAGCCCTTTCCTACAAACATTCCCTTCTTCAACAGAACAACTCTGTCGGACTCAAACACAATGCGAAAGTCATGCTTGCTTAATAGTGATCCGGACACTAGATTCTTTCGAATCTCCGAAACATACAGTACATTTGTTAGAGTCAGGTCCTTGCCCGAGGTCATCTTCAGCACCACTTTTCCTTGGCCCATGATGTCCGAGGTTGCCGAGTTCCCCATGAACAGCTTCTCTCCACTAATTTCTTCAAAATTGTGGAGCAGCTCCTTATTGCAGCATACAGTCTGGTGGCTCCAGTATCGATCCACCATTGCCGCGGGTTTGAACCCACCAGGTTCAATTCAGAGACCACGGCACAGAGGTCTTCCATTTCTGGTCCCTCATCAGGTTGGCCTCCTGCTTCTTCTTCGGTTTCTTGCACTCCGAAGATTTGTGTCCCACTCGGTCATAGTTGTAGCACTTCCTAGAGAACTTTTTGGCGATGCCTCCTCTGGGTCCCAGCTTGGAAGATTTAGAATTCTTCCGTTTCGAGCTTTGTCCGTGCTCGACCACGTTGGCTTTCACAGTAGCCTGAGAGAACATCTTTCTCTCTGAACCCTTGTTGTCTTCTTCGATGCGAAGTTTCACAACAAGTTCCTCCACGTTCATCTCCTTCTGTTTGTGCTTCAGGTAGTTATTGAAATCCTTCCAGCTGGGGGGCAGCTTCTCAATGATAGCTGCTACTTGGAAGGTTTCACTCAGAATCATACCTTCTGAGTGGATCTCATGTAGGATCACCTGAAGCTCCTGGACTTGGCTGATCACAGTCTTAGAGTCAACCATTTTGTAGTCCAAGAATCGGCCCACAATGAACATTTTGGCCCCAGCATCCTCCGACTTGTACTTTTTATCCAAGGACTGCCATAGCTCTTTGGTCGTTCTCTTCGTGATGTACACAGCATACAGCGAGTCGGCCAAGCAGTTGAGGATGTAGTTTCGGCATAGGTACTCAGAATAAGTCCATGCCTCCACCTCAGCAGCCTCAGCTTACTTGGGAGGGTCCTCGGTCAAGAACCGAGCCAGATTGAGTGTGGTCAGATAGAAGAGCATCTTCTGCTGCCACCTCTAGAAGTTCAGCCCAGTGAACTTCTCTGGCTTTTCCCCATTGTTGATCGGGACATTCCCGATCGGGGCGGAGGGGGCCTGGTGATGAGTCTGTTTCACCTCAACACGTTCCGTGGCCATCTCAACAGAACGAGTCTATTTCAAGATTGTTGGAGGATATTCGGAGATTTTACAGTAAATTAAAATTACAAAACCTAATTCTAATTTATCTGTTAAGTGGCCCCGACTGCTTTTTCCCCAAGCAGCAATCTTCCGAGTAGAATTTCCGAGTTCCCGAGTGAATTCCCGAGTTGCCAAGTGAGCTCCGAGCAGCCGAGTGAGCTCCCGAGCAGGCGAGCGAAATTCTCGAGTGGCCGAGTGAGCTTCGAGCAGCCGAGTGAGCTCCCGAACAGGCGAGAAGAATTCCCGAGTGGCCGAGTGAGCTCCCGACCCGAGCATTGTCTCCCGAGCTCCCGAGCGGAATTCCCGAGTTGGAATTCCCGAGTGGAGTCTCCCGACTAGAATCTCCCGAGTGGTGGTCGGACGTCACCCGACCGACCAGGATTTTGCTGAGGCCTGTGGAGCGCAGTTTCCTTGAAACAGATTCATCCTCCTCCGCGGTGCTTCGAGGCTCAGATGGACTTCTATCTCTCAGGATACAACAGCCAAACCACGGGCACAACGGAGCACTCGTTGCTCGTGGCGAACTGAGGAGGTACCCGACTGCTATCAGCGGAGGTCGGGAACGAGGTGGAGTGGAGGAGAATTTCTATATCGTCTGTGTCTTTTGCTCTCGGTCACGACCTCCTTATATAGGCTCAGACCCCCGCAGTCATAAATGATGAATTAATCGTCATTTACTGCCATTTACCCAACCTGATCCAAACGTCTGGGGGTTACTGACCTCACATTAATCAAAATTAATGTATCAGTTACATTTGATCAAAAATCAATTTGACAAAATGTTGGTTCATCTGCTTGGATAAATTTTTCCCCGACCGGTAGGACATTTGACGTGCGCGGGTGTTACACACACACGAGTTCACTTGGTTCAGTACAAATCCGGGCCCTGGATTTGCACCCCCCCCCCTGCGCACCCACGCGTGAGAGAGAGCCTCTTCCCTAGCATTTGTTCACAATCATCATGCTTGTGATACAATATAAACCAAACATTTTGCCATAAAACTCCCAATGTGGGACTAAAGCCCCACTCATAATGGAGTCCCTTTATTCTCCTCCTCACTTTCCATTCACTAGAAAGTGACAATGTGGGACTAAAGTCCCACCACCACTCTTCCATTCACACTAGATATTCAAGATATCTAACATCCTCTACCTTTTGTGGTGCTCAGCGAGGGTGAAGAAGCCGCTGGCGGTCGGTGGGAGGTGGCGCAAGAGGGATTTGCGGTGGCGCCGCAAGGTTGAAGAAAAGGGGAGTTCCGGCCAGCTTTGGATGAGGGAGAAGGGCCTTCTTCTCCTCCTTCATCTTCTTCTCCTTCCTCTTGAGGTCAGCAGCCGGTTCGGTGGCCTGAGGGCAGCTCCGGTGGTCGGCGGCTCAAAGGAAGAGGAGGGAATGTTGCGGTGAGAAAAACCCTAAGAGCTAGGGTTTGGTTTTCGGCCAAGTCAAGAAGAAGATCTCATTTGGAGTGCCTCGGTGATCTCGGTTCTCGGTAGACCGTCGCCCACACGACGTCCGGGAAGGGAGGGACATATGGTAGAAGGTCGCGAGGTGATCGGGAAGGTATAATTCTTTCCCAAGCTCCTTTGTTAATTATGTGTCATGTTTTAATTGCCTCGTCATTTCATGTTAATTATTTAATTATTTTGATTTTGTATCATAGCTAATAATTAAATAATTGGACCCCGACCATAAACATAAAAGCCGGTGATCCACTCGTCACCTTTTCCGCGGTTGAATGGTCAAACAAATTACAAGGCTCGATTTTTGTGATTGGCTGAGTTGTAATTTGGATCGTTTGATACGGCTCGAGATGGTCGTTGGGAGACGGGTCTCCATTCGGATTAATTTTTAATCCGTAGACATGGAGAGGTCTCTCAAGGACGACAAAATTTTTGCTAAGAAACCCGTCAAGCCATACCCAACAACAAACTCACTCTTAACCTCTTCAAAATTCATCCTTCGCGTATGCCTTGAAGTCCACTCCCCCAGCTCGCCCCTTAAAATTCTCTTCCTTTGCTCTCGTCTCTCGGATGCACACAAGTTCATTTCTTGTCTCCATACTATCCTTCACGTATGCTTTTGAAGTCTACTTTCTTGCCTTGCCCTTGAAGTCCTCTTCCTTTGACTCTCGTCCCTCGGATGGCTTCACTCCGTTGTTCCTCATGTGTGGTTCACTAAGGCATGCATGACTCAAACACACACATCAAACCAATATGAAAGTCTAACTTAATCATATTATCACACACATCAAAATCCATGATCGTACCAAACAAACTTGGGTCGATTGCACCGATAAAATGCATCTGTACGAATAAACATACCTGAAAAACGAATGTTACATGTAGGGGTATGATCATAACTCCCCCTAATACCTTAGTAAACTGCTAGTACTGCTGAGCAGATCCAAATCATAAATAAATGCAAATCATAATCGAATATGAATGTCAATCAAATGTAGCAATTATAGCTCAAACAAGTGTAGCATACACAAGCAAATGCATAATGTATGATATGCACATGATGCGATGGCATATTCTGTACACACACCAGCCACCGCTACATTAGGTAGGTTGAGTGGACATGATACAAGCGTGAAAACGTGTGACTATGCATAAATGCCATAATACCTATGACCCCTGTATGAATAGTCATAATACATGTGACTATAAAATCCTAAAATACCTGTGGGGACTCCAAACACCTAGGGAGTATCAACTATTTGCTCATAACTCTAACTGAGCGTGGCATAATAGAAAATATAACCGATGACCCATCTCAACCATAAGAGAGCTAGTGGTAGTCGACATGCAAACAATATTATGGTGCATGTCATTAATATGCACAACCTCAATTAAATCAAAATCAAGCAATCAATACGATATGAAATGCAATCAACACCAAAGTAAATAAACATGCACTAATCTACTGGGTAGGGTTTATCTAATGACAATCAAACCCTAAATAGGTTACATAATGGTTCTACTGTACACACGTATAAGTGGTACTCTTTTAGATTAGAAGCCAAGAGATTGAGACTGTATAATTGAACATTTGGATTACTACTCAAAGATTAAGCAAGAATAAATATCAAGCAAGAAAACAATGAGAATGAATTTAAGATAAAATAACCTACTCAGATAATAAAATAATCATGTATTTAAGATAAACAATTCTATAAAAATCAAGTAAGAAGTATCCGCCTTTAATGTAGATTGTATCAACCATCTTTAAATCCGTGAGATCATCTCCAGTTCGAATCTTAACAATATAGGATACAAAACAAAACTAAAGATCTACATATCAACATATCATCCAGAAATTAATTAATAACTCTATTAATTGGTTAATTAGTTCACTTCTTAATAAATCCTTCGACCTAGTCATCAACTCAATCAATCAGTTATAACCCACAATTAGTTAATTAATACATCAACTCACTTAAACTGTTTTTTAATCGAACCAATATATGTATCAAACTCCTAATACCAATTTAATCCTCAATTAAATCAACCAATGATTAATTCATAATTCTAATCACAATAACAAATTTATATACTGATCTTTCAAACCAATTAATGAATTTCATTAATCAAGTAAATCTATAAATTCCAGTATCGATATCAACTCCTAATAAATCAAGTAATTAACCTAATTTCTCCTTTATAAATTGATGAATCCGCTCACTCATTAATTAATTCATATAATCCAACGCTTAATCACATCATCCAACTTATTATCAAAATTTTAGCTAAGTTAAATCCCTTAACCAACCTTTATTCATCAATGCATTATCTTCCACATCGTCTCTCAAACCAATTCATGAATAATAAGCCTAGCAAACAACAAAACATGCCTACCCACTCTAAATTACAAATTCATTAACTTCACTACTCAAACTCATCACCTAGTCCTTAACACATCTATTGATTAGTTCCCACCTACATTAACAATTGAACAAACCTTACCTCCTTCTCTGACAATGAACCATAACAGGTTGTGGGGCTGGTCGGCAGTCGGACGGGCTGGATCGAGAGCTTGGGCACGACAAATAGGCAAAGATCCACGTCGATGATGGATCGAAAATTAATTAAGGCTCGAAAGATGGGGTTGTGATGGCGTAGAAGGGCCAAACCCACGGGGCAAGCAGTCCCTCCTCGTGATGCTCTCTAGCACAGTTGAACTGTTCGAGTTTTGATCGCCGACGATGACCATAGGAGGTGGTGACGATTAGGCAACAACGACAAGGAGATAACTTAGGGAAAGAAGAGACGAAGAGAGACAACATTGCGCCGAAAAGGTGCTCTCGCTCGTGGCTGTGAGGGGTCAACGGTTATCATGCGATCTAGAGAAGAAGAAGGACGAAACTGAAGATCCATAGTGGCTTGGCGGAGATGGTGTCGTCGTTCACGTGGAGAAGGTAGAAAGCTTCGACATCGACGAGAGGAGGAAGGAGATCAAGCGATGAGGGAAAGGAGGGAGAGAAGTCAGTGGTGCGTAGGGCTGTGCATTCGGTCAAAACCGAACCGACCGAACCGAATTAACCGAAAACCGAATTAACCGAATTTTTTTGAAGCCGACCGAACCGACCGAATTTTCCACCAAAACCGAACTTACCGAACCGATAAAATTTCGGTTAATTCGGTTTCCGACCGAATTAACCGAAATTTTTATATTTAATTTGATTTTTAATTAAAATAATCAGATTTATTTAATTAATTATATTTTTAAATAAAAAATAATTAAATTAATATTATTATTCGGTTTATTCGGTTTATTCGGTTTATTCGGTTTAACCGAATTACAAAATTCCAAACCGAACCGAACCGATTTAACCGAAAAACCGAACCGATTTTAAAAAAAAACCGAAAATCGATTTAACCGAACCGAATTTCAAAAATCGGTCGGTTCGGTTCGGTTAATTCGGCTTTTCCGAACTTTTGCTCACCTCTAGTGGTGCGAGAGGGAGAGTAGTCAGCGGTGGCTTTAGGGCACAGGAGATAAGGCAAGGGGGAGAAGTTTATATAAATATATACGTATATATATTTATATATAAAAAAATAAATTTTGAAATTTAATAATTTTCTCAACTAATTCGTAATTAGTCCATCTCACACATATTTATTCTCGCAATCCTTTCTAAAATTTCTGAAAAAATTTTCTACTTTTTTCTATAAGATTAGTTTTAATTTTTAACTCTTTTATATATATATATATATATATATATATATATATATATATATATATATATATATATATATATATATATATATATAAAAGAATACGAAGGGTTAAACGAATTAAAGTATATTATTGAACGTTGTTCGTGAAAAGCAAGGTAGCGTTGCCGGTACTCTGGGACTAATCAAGCACCAGACGTTGTCACCATATGATCTGTCTTCTTTCAATTAGAAACAGATCCTTCCTTCTTAACGTGTCCGCAAGCAAATATATATAGCAGAACAGCTGACTTAACGTTCCACGTTGACCCTAACTCTGTGTTCTATAAAATTAAGAGCATTTCGATTTAACTTTGTTTAAAAAACAAATCATACTTTTATACTTTTTAATATATATATATATATATATATATATATATATATGTATATATATATATATATTTCTCAAAATATTCTTTCTATTAATTTTTTTTTAAAAAAATCTTCTGTTGCAAGGGGAGGCCAAGTGGCCAGTGGTCTAGATGTCGTCCGACGAATCGTATACACCCCGTTTAAAAAGTTTTTAAGTAATAGGATAAAATTGAATTCCATCAAAAAATTGAATTCTAACGAGAATTAGATTCAATTTTTATGTTTGGAATAAGTCGATAACTAAAGGAATTGAATTGAATTCTTTATTTGGAACGAGTCTAAAACTAAATGAATTTGATTATTTTTATTATTTTACCTTTCATTGATACGTTATGAATGAAACATTATATTTATGTGAGGTTATTTTAAGATTTTTATTTGTTGGAATTCAATTCCCACATCAAATCACACCTATTTAGGATGAAATTGAATTTTTTAGTTTTGTTAGATTTTAATTTCCATGAGAATTCAATTCCTTCACATAAGTTACTTCTAAATCATGGATTTCATGAGTTTCTAAACAGGATGACCGGAATGATTTTTTTTAATAATTTTTTAATAAAAAAGATATTTTAAGAATGTAGTAGACCCCTTTTAAGAAATATAGATGGACCTTTTGAAAATTGTCAAAATTCAGGGGCACCCCTTTGCCAAAACGCCGTCTCTATAAAGGCATCCATCCAGCCAGTCTTTTATCATTCAGAAGTAGGCATCAGGAAATTAAAGCCAAAGATGAGGAATCATTTTGTCTCTTTTTCCCTGCTTCTTCTTGTTCTCCTTCCTGACATGTCTCTGTCGCAAATTCTCTTCCAGGTACGGATCATACAGTCCTCGAATTAATCCACAGATACGTAGGTTTCTGTATTTATACGGTCATCGACTTATAATCTTGTGCACTGCAGGGTTTCAATTGGGAATCCTGGAAACAGCAGGGAGGTTGGTACAACTTGCTTAGGGGCAAAGTTTCCGATATTGCCGATGCCGGAGTCACCCACGTCTGGCTCCCTCCGCCGTCTCATTCAGTCAGTCAGCAAGGTCTGGCTATCATCAGTTTGAATTTCTCGTTATACGCAGACCGCGGTACTACTCATCGATCGGGACCTTGCCTGTGCAGGTTATATGCCGGGCAGGCTGTACGACCTGGACGCTTCCAAATATGGGAGCCAGGCGGAGCTGAAGGCGCTGGTGGCGGCGTTTCACGACAGAGGCATCCAGTGCGTCGCCGACGTCGTCATAAACCACCGGTGCGCCGAGAGGAAAGATGGGCGGGGGATATGGTGCATCTTCGAAGGGGGCACGGACGACAGCCGCCTGGATTGGGGTCCCCACATGATCTGCCGCGACGACGTGCAGTACTCAGATGGCACCGGCAACCTCGACACGGGCGCCGACTTCCAGCCAGCACCCGACATCGACCACCTCAACTCTCAGGTCCAGCAAGAGCTCTCGGACTGGCTGATTTGGCTCAGGACCGAGATCGGGTTCGATGGGTGGAGGCTCGACTTCGCCAGGGGGTATTCAGCCAGCGCGGCCAAGGTCTACGTGGACCGCGCCCAGCCAAGCTTCGTGGTGGCCGAGATCTGGAGCTCGTTGGCCACCGAAAGCAACGGGAAGCCCGCATACGACCAGGACGGGAGCAGGCAGGAGCTAGTCGACTGGGTCCAACAGGTGGGTGGACCCGCGACGACATTCGACTTCACCACCAAGGGGATTCTACAAGCTGCGGTGGAGAACGAGCTGTGGAGGATGATCGATCCTCAAGGAAAGCCGCCGGGAATGATCGGGTGGTCGCCGGAGAAGGCGGTCACATTCGTCGACAACCACGACACCGGTTCCACGCAGAAGCTGTGGCCTTTCCCTTCCGACAAAGTGATGCAAGGCTACGCCTACATCGTCACTCATCCTGGGATCCCCTCCATCGTGAGCTCTACGTACCTTGAGTCATATATATATTCTGATACGTACCGTACAGATCATAACGATATATGATCGAATCTCTAAAGCTCTGATTTCCACGACATGCATGCTGCAGTTTTACGACCACATGTTCGACTGGGGGTTGGGGAAGGAGATAGGGCAACTGAGCGCGATCAGAGCGAGGAACGGAATCCATCCGGCTAGCGCGGTGAGGGTATTGACCGCGGAGGCTGACCTTTACGTGGCCCTGGTGGACGGAAAAGTAATCACGAAGATCGGGTCGAGATATAGCATCGGGAATCTCATTCCTCTAGGCTTTGCCATCGTCGCCTCTGGAAAGGACTACTGTGTCTGGGAAAAGCGTTAATAACAATCTCTATATATAATATAATATAATATAATATGATCGAAGGAAGTCATAGCTAAATGGCATCATACATGCATGCATGTTATAATTAAGCATCTGCTGTGTAGATCTTCAATAAGAGCAGATTAATAAAGCTTGTAATTATTAATTCCCTTGATTATGCTGGTGTGAAATCATTAATTCGTCTGATCACATGCTGTACGTCGACGTGACATGCTGTACGTCCACATGCATTACCATCGTTTGAGAAAAAAAAAACGTGTCCGGAACTATGGTACAACGATAAGATCATTAGTTGTTAATCCAGACATTCGAGGTTCGATTTTTAACTACGATGCATTTTATAGAAATTTTTTCTCTAAATGAGGCACGAACCTTGGGACGCTGAGCTTCTAGATTAGCCACCGCGAGCATTTTTCGATTTATCTATTTATCTTGGTGACCGGTGGAAAATTATCGTGGGGCCGATTTGAGACAAAAGGTGATATGTTGATCCCAAAATACTCTTGATGGCCCGTTCTAAGACAGGCGAAATGGAGGTAAATGATAATACAGAGTGATCTCTTAATTAGACAGGGGGAATTTATTTGTTAAGTAAATGATTCAAAATTTGCCATCGTGCATCTCGCGATCATGCTCATCAGGGTCACATATACTTTTTGTTAGAAAATTTGGAACATATTAAACTGTTGATTGATCAAACATCGATTCTTTTTAAATATATTCAAATCCAGTTGGCTAGGAAAAGAGACTTCATGTAAATGCTGTTGGAAATAAATATATTCAAATCCAGTTGGCTAGGAAAAGAGACTTCATGGAAATACTGTTGGAAAAAAAAAAAAAATAGAAGAAGAGTTTCATTCTCGGGGAAGAGGAGAGAATAAAGAAAAATAAACAACTCAATTTATTTTTATTTACCAAAATATTACATATTTATAGGATGAGTGGTACTAACTTTATATATATTGAATTTAGATATTTTTATTTTACCACGAACATCATCCTTATCAAATTCTATCTTATCTATCCATTATTGTCGACTCATCAAATTTGAATGGTTTGATAAAAATATCATCAGCTTGATCTTGAGATTTGTGTATTCCATTTGTATCTCTTTTCTTATACTGCACTCTCTGAAGTAGTGATAACATGTATCGATGTTTTCATCCTTTTTCCTAGCTTCCTTATTCGAGCCCAATTTAACAAAAATATGATCGACTTCTTTTTCTATTGATCGTAGCTGCATAGACTGCAAGTCTTTTGTAGTCGTTTCAAGTTACATAGACATCACTTTAAATTCTCTTTTGCATATATCCTTCTCCATGATTGTAGTCTTCAAATATTTTTCTATCTCACCTTTCTGTTTCAAAACTAATTGTAATTTATCACTAGCATTCCTCAAAGTTTCCTCCAATGAACTAACATTCACTGCCAAGGTACCATTCTAGGCTTACAAGGATTGAATGTTAATCTTTTTCTACTCAAGTTCGGACAAAAGCATCTCGAACTCTTTCTGCACTTCTGCTTCTCGTTCCTCCGCCTAGCACTCCATTTTCATATATTCTTCCAAAATCATTTCCTTATCTTCTTCCTTTTCTTCAATTGCATAAACAATAGCCTCCTTGTCCTTACTCTCCTTTGTAGCAGACATGCGCATTTCAACAACTTCTCCAACTTCCTTTAAGAATTTAGCCACATCATCATGTACAATATTAAAAGATAAATTTCTAACAAATAGTGTCCTAGATCCAGGTGTCTGATTTGTTTTTTTTCAAACACTGTGACAGTTAATTTCTCAGTACTAGCCATATTAGCATCCTTTATCTTTACATCCAAATCCTTCTTTGGAGTCTTAAGTGGCTTCTCATCTTCAATTTCCTCGTCAGAAGATTCCTGGGATGAATCTAAGCTACTTCTTTCTTTGAGTACTTGAGTTGACTACGTTGATGGGTATGGCTTGGCGGGTTTCCTAAGTGAATACCTGGTCGTCCTTGAGAGACCTCTCCATGTCCACAGATTAAAAATTAATCTGAATGGAGACCCGTCTCCCAAACAACCATCTCGTCATCGTATCAATCGATTCAAATTACATCTTAGCTAATCTCAAAGATCGAGCCTTGTAATTCGCCTAATCGATCGACCGTGGAAAAGACGAAGAGTGGATCGTCGATTTTTGTGTTTATTATCGGGGTCCAATAATTAATTATCAAACATTAATTAACCAATAATCAATCATGATAATTAATTAACATGCCACATAAAATGATAAAATCAAAGAGGGAGCCAAGAGAGAAATATACCTCTCTTTACCTCGTAGTCTTCTACCTTATGTCTTTTCCCTCTTGGACGTCATGTGGGCGACGAGCTACCAAGAACCAGAATCACCAAGGGGCTCCAATTGATCACTTCTTCACACGCCTAGCAAAATCCTAGAGATGGGTTCACCGCCGACCTCTTCACCTCCAACCCGTGCACCGCCAGCCACCAAAGACCTCCCAAGCCCGCCGGCCACAAGGAAGCTCTGAGGGGAAGATGAAGAAGAGAAAGAGACTCTTCTTCACCAACACCAACCGGCCGAAACTCCTCAACCCTTGCTTGTGGCGCCGCCGACCACCAAGGGAATCCCCTCTTCTCCACCGCCGCCCGACCACTTCTCCTTCTCTTCTTGCCACACCACAAAAGGAGGAGAAATCTCCTCCTTATCCTTGTGATGTCAGGTCACCAAGAGTGAAGAAGAAGAGAGACAAGGAGAAGAAAAGAGGAAGAACTCCTCCTTTGCCGCTGGTGCCCTAGGAGAGAGAAGGGGAGAGAGGGAGAGAGGAGAGAATAACCAATGGTTGTGGTGATCAATTGGATTAGCCTTGGTTTCTTGATTCCATGGGGTATATATATGGCTAAGGTATGGACCATGAGGAGGAGTTGGGTCATGACCCGCTAATGGATCCAAATCCGATCCATTAATGAAGATCCATTCCACTAAAGGATTTCCATTGAACTTTCTCACCAACCCCCATATTTTCATATAAGCTCCACCTATTATGAGTACATCCATCTCCTCATGTTTAAGATATCGAATGCTGTCGATTAATTTAAATTACTGACAATTTTAATTAATCAATCTCTAACTCCTTGACTAGTACCACTCATCCTTATCATCATGTTGGATCAAATCCACCTGCAGGGTTTAACATGATGAACCTTATGTGCTCATCAAGGGGGGATCATCATCCCGACTCACTAGGACACGGATTCCGTCAATAATCAACGACACACCATGTAAATAATATTATTTTCCAACTTACCGGGCCTATCGATTTAGCATAATAAATCTCGCCCATTGGTAAATCAAAGAAATTAAATACTAATCACATGTGCCCGTTATTATATCGGGATTTAGAGATTGTACTCCATAATAAACCGAGGCTCTATCCAATTATAAAGTCAGTATAAATTGGATCACCTCTATTTTGATCTGCTCAATGCACACAAAGTGCACTAGTGTAGTTTATGGTCAAGACAAACCACACCTAATTACACTACAATCATCCGATGGTTTGTCCAACTCCATCTCGGTTGTGAGTCTCTACTTATACTATGCAAGGGAATGATAATATGATCTTCTTGTTAGTAGGAGCCCTAGAGCCAATTATGTGATGATTGACTAGAGACTTTTTGTATCATATTCTATCATTAATAAAGACATGTTTGGTTATTATACTTACTTTGTATTTGTGCCAAATAACTAAGTATAATAATGTCCTTGGGTAGTAGGTTCTTATCTACATTATATCAATTGGTTGAATCGATAGTGAGATAATGTAGAGAATACTACACTAATCCATTCCTAGTCAAATATTAATATTCAAGGATAATATTAATGCATGGAGACTAGCATGTAGGTCAACTGATGACTTGAGCTCACAAGTCATGGATATGTGATATCAAGTTGACACATGGTATACATTGGAGAATGTGTACTGAATTGACCCGCCATGAGAACGTTTTATAGATTGTCATATGAGTGTCATAAACTTTCTCATGTGACTATTAGTATGAATAGTCCTTAGACCTGAATTCACTACGGTTCCCTACATAAGGAGTTATGTACTTTGGTATCGTCAAACGTTACCTGTAACAGGGTGGACTATAAAGGAGATCACTGGGTATGTAATGAATTATGTGGAGGGATGTGAGTGATGTAGATGAGATCTATCCCTCCATATGACGAGAGTGATATCTATGGGCCCCTTGATCGAGTAGGACTACTAAAACGCATGACCATGCTCAAATGAGCCAATATGAGATATTGAGCTCATTTATTTGAGTGAGTCTACTCAGGAATCAAGAAACACAAGATTGACTGAGGATGACACGGTCTATGCCTCATTGGTCAATCTAGATATCGAGGATAGAAGGACAATGTCATACATTATCATAGTCATGGAGGTTTAGTCGGATCTCGACTTTTCTTGTTACTTGGGTAGCAATGATGCATTGCTAGATGTCGCTCATTGCTTATGTGTCTAAAGAATTTAGGCACATTGCCAATGTTACGAGAACCTATTGGGTCACACACTAAGGACACGATGCTTCGGAGATTAATTGATCTTGGTTTGACTAAGATTTGATTCGAATTGGATTAATTGAGTTAGACTCAAGTCAATCCAATTAGATTATGGGATTGAGTCTAATTTGAGTTAGACTCATCTAGATTAGACTCAACCACTTAATTATGGATAATATTTATTAAAGGGTTCAATAAAATATTATTTAAGAGGAAGGCTAAGAGACATTCTATTCATTAGATGAATAGAATATTAAGAGTCTCAAGGAATACCAAGAGGCTTGGTATTCATTGGGTTTTATTAGCATTAAGATGAGAGGAGCTCAAGGGACATAGACCCTTGGTATTCATTAGATGAGTATAAATACCCCCCTATGTCAAACGCTAGAGGGTGCATCTCTCTTCCTCTTCTTTCTTCCTCCTTGTATATACCTCCCTAGTGGAGGTTTTGTGCTTTGTAAACCATCCCAAGTTGCTAGCACAACTAAGGTGGTTCCTCTCCGAGGCGTAGATCGTGTTCGTGTGGATACACATAGAGGCACGGACACTTGAACGTGTAAGAGATCCAACGAACCAAATGACTAGCGGGATAAGCGAAGGGCACGCGACAAAGGTATTCCTATAAGATAGGAATTGTAGATCACTTTATATGAGTTTTTCTTTCGCATGGATCGCTCGAGGGATCTTATTTCCGTTGCGATTTTAAATATTTTTACTTATAGATCCCTACAGTGGTATCAGAGCCACTTGCGAAAGATCATACAAAGTTTAGAAAACTTTTATATGTGATATAGAAGTAGGATATAATTTTATTATAGTTTGTATAATGTATGAGCATTTGTCGAGATACAAAAGTTTGTGTTGATCAAACTAAAAGTCTATAGCATCATCATATGAAATATGAAAGTGTGCTATGATGCGAATGTACTCGACAAATTTTATAACCTATGGTTTTGGCTCATAAGCATTTTTACAATCATAATAAAAATTAATGTCCTAAATCTATTGTATGTGATTGATGACATGATGCATGGTTATGGCCTTAACCCCAATATGATTGGATGAATATGTGTGTGTGCATGTTATAATTCATAATACGGCCTGCGTGTCATGCCTTATCTCTATTTTTCTAGTTGTAAAAATAGATTTAGACTCGAATGTAACTCGAGTTTTCCTAAATTGTAATGTACAAAATGAGGAGTAGAGTGTCCATTGAAGAATGAAGTTACAAGAAGGATGCCGATGACACATGACGACCAAAGGATGCACTTGGAGAAGATGTTATCCCTAGGTTGACCATCAATCCTCTCATTAGCTTGAGAATATCGTAGTATATGGGCCATAACCATGTCACGTTTTATTGCTTATATATTGATATATGCAATGTGTATATGTGATGCATGATTAGATAAATAGTTATCTCAATTAAGTCAACTCAATATGCCTACCAAAGTTTGGTACTTATAAACTACCTCGATCATTTGTTGTTGGGTTTGCTAAAGCAAAGTGACGCATTTTATCTTGGTAGAGTGCGAGAGGACAATTGTGATATCTCGCTATCAAACTTTGGGTGAGACTTAACTAAGTCCCCTCAATTAGATTGAGAAACTTGGAGGCATATCCCAAAAGTTGGGAAAATTGGGTAAGAGAACAATTATTCCATGTCTTGGGCGATTAGCCAAAGCTAACTCAAGATGATGTGTAATGTGTGTTGGGACCAGGTGCAAGTTGACATGGATGTGAGTTCGTAATTTTAAAATTAATTACGTGCAGCGGAAGGTTTAGCATAAATAATTTCTCAAATTATTTAACCACACATCTAAGCATGCAACTTTATCTTGGGTAGACATGATCATATATTTAAAATTTTGCAGAAACGTAAACTAATTTACATATTACCTCGCGTAAATCGAAGGAAGGGACGAGATCCAACCGTAAGCGTCCCTCGGAAGCTCCGCCTCTATTCGTGTCCACGCCGAGTATCTTCGGGATGACTTCGCAAAGCCACGAGTTTCGTGTTCTTGAGAACTACTAGATTCTCCGAGAACGCGGCAAGAAAACCAAGAGAGAAGTAATCACATCGGAAAAACTCACTACCAAGGTTGGCCGGAATCATAATTCCGGCGAGAATGAGGAAGATGACTTTCGCCCAATCCCAAGGTGATAATGGCCGGAGAGGAAGATCGTCCCAATAGAAGAACTTTGTCGCCTCGGTACTTCTCCTTGTGCTCACGGCAAGAAGAAGGGAGAAGAGCCTTGTGGCCGGCCAAGAGAAAGAAGGGAGGAGAGGGAGAGAGCCTAGGCAAGAATACTTCGATTGATTTCCAAGCCTTGCCTTGGGTCCTTTATATAGTGGCCTCTCAACCGCCAAGTCTCTTTTTTCATATGGAATAAATTTTCTATGACTTATTCCATCATGCCAAGTTTTATCATATTTTAATTCATGATAAAAACCGACCAAGTCTCCTTTTTTCTTATGGAATAAATTTTCTTATCATGGTAAATCAATCCTTGATTGATTTTATAAAATAAAATAAACCAATCCATGGTTCATTTTAATTTTCATGAAAAATAAACCAAACCTTGGTTTATTATATAAAAATTTATATCATCCATAATTTTATAAAACAAACAACACTTGCTTTATTTTATAAATTGAACCAAAAATTTGGTTCTCTCCCTTTGTTGTGGCCGGCCAAGCAAAGAGGATGGAGACCCTCTTTGGCCGGCCCATCCAAGCCACGCCCCAATGAATTAAACTTATTTAATTCATCTATTAAGTCTTCAAAAGACTTAGCCATTTTACGCTTCCGATGCGTCTCTGAAAAATTCAGATTCGACTTATCGTTTGGCTTAACCAAATCTAATCTCTCTTGATTGGAAAATCTAATTTTCAACTCGTTTTAAATCCCTCGGATTACTCGTAGTGCGTGTGACTAAATAGGCTTTCGATTTATGTTGGTCGTCTATAATTAATCAATTATAGAACGATCATGAGTGGCACTTAGTAGTACATCATGATCCCCAATTAATCGAAAGATCAACGGTTGACCTCAGAAACAATTCTGAAACCCTTCAGCAGCTATAATGAATCGTGCCCCATTCCCTTCACCATCTTATACCCACTTGGTTCAGGACATGGTCTATGTGTGCCAGCCCCCACTAGGCTGACTACGTCACACCTAGCCCAAGTAACGTTTTCTCGTCCTACGGATTCTAATTACTCTCATGTATTTAAGAGATTCATACTTTGAACATGTCATGCTCTGGCCAGAGACTTCGAGTAATAATCCGACGATAGGCCTTGGGTATACATCTCCTCGTAAGGAGTGGTGAATCCTTTGTAGGCTGTTCAAACATCTTCGGGCACTTCGGCTTATACCCAATCATCCTGGGTCCACACCTCCTTGGAAATGCTTGCTTAAAATGTCAAAGTATAAGTCTCCATGACCAAGACGACTTGAACACCGCAAGTCAAAGGAACATCGCACTTAAGCTGTAGTAAAAACTGCATTGACATATCTATATATAGACTACCATATGAAGTTTTACAGCCAGTCACTACAATGAACTAGTTCCCTTAACTAGCATTCATGTTTATCTTCGGACATCCCAATGTCACCAGCCAGTGAGAATCAGCTGATTTGAGAATAACCCATGCTAGTCTCAACAGAATTGATAGTGTCCGTATTTATCAATTCATCGACTAGGGACAATTTCAATACTTCACAATTACACATGTAGAGATAATCACTAGTTGTCAATTCATCACAAATTCTCTCATGCTGTGAATTGTATTGCGGACATTCCGTAAATGAGTTTAAGATCTCAATCAAATACATAAATATGTATACTCAAATAGTGAATATTCATTTATTAAAATAAATAATTACAATCATAAGGCGATTGCCTTAGGACACTTTTCTCATATCACTAACAAACTCCCACTTGGCCTAATGCCAATCGCTACGGTATCCAATACCATAGGCTCTAACACGACCCTCAAACTTGCTTTGAGGCAAGGCCTTAGTTAAAGGATCCGCTAAATTCCTTTCAGTGGGAATTTTCTCAATTTGTATATCATTCCTACTTATAATCTCTCTGATCAGATGATAGCGGCGAAGCACATGTTTGGATCGCTGATGAGACCTTGGTTCCTTCGCTTGTGCAATAGCTCCATTGTTGTCGCAATAAACCGGTATTGCTTCATCAATGGTTGGAACCACACTAAGTTCTGAGATAAACTTCTAGTTCCAGACTGCTTCCTTTGCTGCTTCTGAAGCTGCAATATATTCCGCTTCTGTGGTAGAATCCGCTACATTGTCTTGCTTGGAATTCTTCCAACTTATTGCACCTCCATTCAAAATAAATACGTATCTGGACTGAGATTTGGAGTCATCCTTATCTGTCTGGAAACTGGCATCTGTATACCAACGTATTATCATATCACCTTCTCCATATATTAGGAACACATCCTTAGTTCTTCTCAAGTACTTGAGGATTGTCTTGACAGCCGCCCAATGATCCATTCCTGGATCAGACTGGTATCTGCTTGTGACGCTCAGAGCATTCGATACATCGGGCCTAGTACATAACATAGCATACATGATAGATCCTATCACGGATGCATAAGGAATCTTATTCATGCAAATCCTCTCGTCCTTTGTGCGCGGACACATAGACTTCGAAAGGTTGATCCCATGCCTAATGGGAAGGTAACCTTTCTTCGATTCCGACATGCTAAACCTTTCTAGGACTCGGTCTATATATGTAGACTGCGAAAGACCAAGCAACCGTTTTGATCTATCTCTATAGATTCTAATCCCAAGGATATAGGTTGCTTCTCCCAGGTCTTTCATGGAGAAAGTTTTGGACAACCAAATTTTAACTGACTGTAAGACTGATATATCGTTTCCTATAAGTAATATGTCATCGACATATGACACCAGGAATACGATGCACTCCCACTAACCTTCTTGTACACACAAGGTCCGTCAGGATATTGTGAGAAATCAAACTCTTTGATTGTCTCATCAAAACGGATGTTCCAGCTCCTGGAAGCTTGCTTTAGTCCATATATGGATCGTCGAAGCTTGCATACTTTAGTTTTATTGACCGATGTGAAACCTTCAGGTTGTATCATGTATACATCCTCAAGCAGGTTTCCATTAAGGAAAGCTGTTTTCACATCCATTTGTCATATCTCATAATCATAATGAGCTGCTATGGCCAGGAGCATCCAAATGGATTTAAGCATACCTACTGGCGAATAGGTTTCGTCATAATCAATTCCTTGTTTCTGACGATATCCTTTTGCCACTAATCTAGCCTTAAAGGTAACAACATTACCTTCCATGTCAGTTTTCTTCTTGAAAACCCACTTGCACCCTATGGGCTTAATCCCTTCAGGTGGGTTAACCAAGTCCCATACTTGATTTTTGTACATGGAATCCATTTCCGACTTCATGGCTTCAAGACACTTATCCCTTTCTGAATTTTTCAGAACATCTTCATAACTGATAGGTTCGTCATTGTTAATGAGTAACACGTCGTTCGATTCACTTATGAGAAATCCGTATCTCTCTGGAATATTGCGTGTCCTATCAGACCTACGAAGAAGTGGTGTCGTCATTGAAACAAACACCTTTTGTTCCAAGGGATGATAGAATTGGTAACCCTTCGTTTCCTTAGGGTATCCAATAAATAGACATTTATCAAACTTAGCATCCAATTTGTCTGATACAGCCCGCTTTACATAAGCAGGATAACCCCATATATTTAGGTGAGATAAATGAGGTTTCTTACTATTCCATGTCTCATATGGAGTAGTAGAGACTACCTTGGTCGGGACTCTATTTAGCAAGTAAACAGCTGTCTTAAGCGCATAGCCCCAAAAGGATTTTGGAAGAGTTGCATGATTCATCATAGATCTAACTATGTCCATCAAGGTTCAGTTACCCCTCTCAGATACACCATTATGCTGTGGTGTATATGGCGGAGTCCATTGAGACAATATCCCATTGTCCCTAAGATAATCTTGAAACTCTTGACTTAAGTATTCACCACCCCGATCGGATCGAAGTATCTTATTACTTTTGCCAAGATGTTTCTCTACTTCACTTCTAAACTCTTTGAATTTCTCAAAATCTTCAGATTTGTGTTTCATTAAGAACACATACCCGAATCGTGAGTGATCATCGATAAAGGTAATGAAGTAGTTATAGCCTCTATGTGCAAGAGTTGACATTGGTCCATATACATCAGTATGTATTAGACCAAGCAATTCTCCCACTGGTTTATCTTTTTCAAAAAAGGGTAATTTGGTCATCTTGCCTTTTAAGCATGATTCACATGTATCAAATGAACCAGGTTCAAATGATTCCAGAATTCCACATCGGTGTAATTTGGTCATGCATTTCTAGCTTACATGGCCAAGACGACAATGCCACGTATAGGAGTCTATTTGATTATCTATTCGAGCGCGTTTGTTGCTAACTTCGATATTGAAAACGTCACCGGATAAAGCTAACGTGTAGATACCATTGCATAAAGTTCCGGTCCCATAAAGAACACTATTTAAAGTTATGTAACAGCAATTGTTACTAAAAGTTAAATGGTAACCCTTTTCATTCAAGCATGAAATAGATACAATATTCTTTATTAACGAAGGAACAAAATAACAATTATCCAATTCTAAGACAAGTCTAGTAGGGAAATTTAGCAAATATGTTCCGATGGCAATAGCAGCAATCTTTGCTCCATTTCCAACTCGCAAATTCGCTTCTCCCTTGACGAGTCTTCTTCTATTCCTTAGCCTGTGTATGTCATTACATATATGTGAGCTACACCCAGTATCAAGTACCCAGGTGTACGAGGAAATAGAGTGACATTCAATAACGAAGATGCTTGAAGAGGATGGGGCATCGGATGCCTTCTTCTTCAAGGACTCAAGATAAACCTTGCAGTTTCTTCGCTAGTGGCCCTCCTTGCCGCATTGATGACAAGTGCCTTTTGGTGCCTTTTCAATCCTTTTGGCCTTAGTTAACTTATTGGTGTCCAAAATGGAACGCAAATTCAGAGAAGACATGATCAGGTGATTATCCTAGAAATACAAATTGAGGTTATGTGATAAGAATGATAAAGAATGCATCAATATACATTAATTAATCCTATTTATTTTTCGAATTGAATAACCCTTTTTATCAATTCGGGAGATCGTAGGAACATCTCCAAATAGGTTGATATCCAACCATAGATAAGAACAACCATGGCTGGAGTCCATCAAGTTATTCTTAGCTATGAAGGTAGGTAATTATACCGATTACATATTACACATATGTAACTATCACATTATGCTATCAACTAATTGAATGTTTGCATATATCATTGGGTTGTTAACTCATTAACAAGTATGCAACAATATACATAGCACCTAACTGCACCCCTCTTTACATCGACCTTGGCTGTGGCACAACAAATCGATGCTCCAAGCTTAAGGCTGACCCATTAATCAAGAAATAGTTTTAATATGGTTGGAGCTCATTCAACCGTTTAATCAGGCTTGGATGTGTCCAACAACCAAAACTAAGGATTGACCTCTGACTCCAACTATATTAATCATAAACTAATTCCATGGTTTGAACATGTTGAGGTTCAAGTCGGGCATGGATGTGTCCATCAACCCAAACGAGAAACAAAACTCCGGTTCTAACCATATTAATGGAAGGTGTTGGTCTTAATATTTTGTAAGGGGTTTTGGGTCTCATCTTTTTCTTTTAAGCACACATGACATATAATTATGTCATGTACTAACGATTTCCTTAATAAAGTATGTATGTGACTTAATTTATCAAGTCTCATTAATTGAATTAGGAACCGGATTTCCTAATTCTAATTTCATACTTTATTCAAGGAATTGTTTCGGGAAACAATTTCCTAAATTATCATAATCAATTTCGGAAATAATATGTTTAAGACTTCGATTTCTCTAAATCAAATCTTATTAAATTAAGAGATAGATTCCCTTAATTCAACCATATATTATTTTCATGAAAATCTTATTTAAGGAAATATACTCAATAGGAAACAATTTTCCTAATTAATTTTGGAGACAATAATATGTAAGAGCATCACCTCATAAATTAAATAAGGAAATTATCGTTTGAGAATCACCTCAAAATTTCCAAGATTTGATCACATATTTTATTTATGGAAAATTAATATCAATAACTTAATTTGAATGGCTCCCCGAGGCTCAATCCAAAATAAGAATTTATTCATAATATAATTTGGACGGCTCCCCGAGGTTCTATCCAAATTAAACATTTAACAGTTTAAATTCAATTTAGGAAATTTAATTATAACAACTAACTTTAAATTGGACGGCTCCCCGAGGTTCAACCCAAAATAAAGAATTTTATAAATAATTTAATTTCCAATTATAAATTTAAATGCCAATTAATATTCCCATAATTTGTCTAGACTTTCTTGAAAGAAAGTGCCCAAAATTGCGAGCTTTCCATAAATGGAAAGTTTCCAAAATTAAAAGGTTTTCAGAATAATTGTAAGTTTCTGGTACAAAGAAAACTTATGTTTTTCCAAAATTGGAAAATTTCCAAAATTAGAAAGTTTCCAAAAATGAAATGTTTTCGCAATTATCATAAAATTTCAGAAACAGGGATATTTCAAAAGTTTGCGAAATTTCATGATGATTTCCAAACTTTGAAATTCCTAAATTGAAAATTTACCATAATTGGAAAGTTTTCATAATTGGAAAATTTTTCAAAATTGAGATCATAACAAAGTTTTCCGCAAAACAATTATATGATTATGTCGAACACTAACCGGCTCTGATACCACTGTTGGGACCGGGTGCATGTTGACATGGATACGAGTTCGTAATTTTAAAATTAATTACGTGCAGCGGAAGGTTTAGCATAAATAATTTCTCAAATTATTTAACCACATATCTAAGCATGCAACTTTATCTTGTGTAGACATGATCATATATTTAAAATTTTGCAGAAACGTAAACTAATTTACATATTACCTCGCGTAACTCGAAGGAAGGGACGAGATCCAACCGTAAGCGTCCCTCGGAAGCTCCGCCTCTATTCGCGTCCACGCCGAGTATCTTCGGGATAACTTCGCAAAGCCACGAGTTTCGCAAAGCCCTAGCGAAGGACTGCTAGGCACTGGCGAAGGGCTGCCAGGAAACAAAGCCCTAGCGAAGGACAGCTAGGCACCGGGCGAAGGACAACTCGGTATCCAAGACCTGGCAATGGACCGCCAGGCAAATGTCCAACCAAAGGAGCGGTTGGCATCAGGTACATTCTCCCTAGAGGAGTAGGTGAGGACGCGTTCCCCGTCGAGGGAACAGTAGGCGTCGGTTCTGTTGATGCAGTCTGGCCCTGATTGTTGTTTTGGTGTTGACAGCGATTTTAGTTTAGGAGGATGACTATTATGATTAAGTCCTGATCGATGATTAGGCGTGATATGGAAAGTCCTAACCTGGGAGGTTAAGTGTGATGATTATGATGGTTATGATTAAGTCCTGATCGAGGATTAGGCATGATATGAAAATCCTAACCTGGGAGGTTAGGTGGTGTGGAAAATCCTAGCCTGGAGGGCTAGGTGTTGGAAATCCTAACCTGGGAGGTTATGTGTGGAAAATCCTAGCTTGGAGGGCTAGGTGTTGGAAAAGTCCTAATTCGGAAGGGTTGGGTGAAAAGTCCTAGCTTGGAGGGCTAGGTGAAAAGTCCTAACTTGGAGGGTTAGGTGCAAATTCCCATCCTGGAGAATTAGGTGAAAAAGTCCTGGCTTGGAGGGTCAGGTACCAAGCTTGGAGGGCTAGGTTGGATGATGTTCTAACTCGGAAGAGTTGGGTGAAAAGTCCTAGCTTGGAGGGCTAGGTGAAAAGTCCTAGCTTGGAGGGCTAGGTGAAAAGTCCTAACTTGGAGGGTTAGGTGCAAATTCCCAACTTGGAGAGTTAGATTGAAAAATCCTTAGCTTGGAGGGCTAAGGTGGATGAATCCCTAGCTTGGAGGGCTGGGTAGAGTCACTGGATCGGTCTGGTGACCGATCAGGGACTGTTGGCACGCTGCTCCTTAGTGGATCGGTCTGGTGATCGATCCAGCTATGTCTGATCGGACTGGTGACCGATCAGGGAGCGCACAGTGAGATTGTGAATCTACTGTGTGGCTCCTGATCGATCCGGAGACCGATCAGGGAGCAGGCTGCTTCCTTGCTGTCTTGCTCCTGATCGGTCTGGTGACCGATCAGGGAGCAAACAGTGAGTGAGTTCCCTTGCTGATCAGAGCCTTGGATCGGTCCGGTGACCGATCAGGAACCTTGGGTTTGATTAAAAAGTTACTGTTCATCTGCTTTGATCAGTCTGAGTGACCGATCAGGATCTAATCTGATCGGTCAGGATTCACCCTGATCGGTCCGGTGACCGATCAGGCGTGTATTGCTGCGAGAGCTGGGAATCCCAGCAAAGCAGTGGATCGATCTGGTGATCGATCCACACACCCTGGATCGGTCCGGTGACCGATCACTTTAATTCAAACTTCACTGTCAGACGTCGTCAGAGCGTCTGATCGTATCCGATTTGCTGATGTATGTGATATGCTTTGTGATCTTCTGCTCTAATGCTCTGATTGAGTTTCAGGTGACAGGGGAGGATTCAAACACTCAAGGAGAAGTCAAAGAGTGCTTTCCTTGGAGCAGGTTTGTCCCTTTTCCCATCTCAGGTTGCAACGGCGAGTTGCGGACTGGAGCTAAGACTGGAGCTCGACTGAGGAGGTCAGTGAGTCCAGAGATAGCTCAGTAGAGGTTGGCGTTGGCAGAGGAGTAGCTGGGAGCTACAGAGATGGTGTCATCTGTCGCTTGGCGGAGAAACAAAAAGAACGCGAGAGTTGAGTTCAAGAAGAGATTCAGTTTTTGAAAACCTGTGTGTTCTTGCATTCTGTTGCGAGAAACTTGCTGTTCTTGAGTTCTTCATCCATTCTAAGCAAGCTATTGAGAAGCATTCATCATACTTGAGCGCTTGAAGGAGAAAACAAGGAGCTGGGAGTCCGACAGTGGGAAGACACGAAGCAGACAGGGGTCTGCGTGAGATCGCCACTGTGTGGAGCTCGAGAGCTTGCTGTGTTTAATCCTTGCTAAGTGTTTGAGTAAGATCTTTCTTATTGTTGTTTCACTGTGCTCATTATATATCATTGTTTGAAACACACTGTGGAGAGGTTTCTCTACCGAGAAGGAGGTTGCTTCATATCCGGTGTTAACCGGGGCTTGATCTGCGACGATCAAGGGATCGCCCACCTCAAGGGCACGCCAAGGAGTAGGGGCAAGTTATCCCCGAACCTTGTAAACCTTCCTTGTTAGCGATCTTGCTAGTTGTGTGTGCTTTGCAATCATTTGTTTTCTGCATACTCTGTTTTTCCATTCTTTCCGCTGTGCTACTGATATTTGAGTTGCAGAAATCGTGATTAGTTTTCAAGGAGCAAGCGATTGTCTATATTCACCCCTCCTCTATAGCCATCTCGTTCCCAACAAGTGGTATTAGAGCCAAGTTCTCTGTTTACGGCTTAACAACCGAGAGTTCTCAACAAGATGGCTTTGAGAGAAGGTTTCTCCACCACCCGACCTCCATTCTTTGATGGCGCTGACTTCCAATATTGGAGATCAAAGATGGAATATTATTTGAAGATGGATATCCATACATGGTTCGCGGTGAAGGAAGGATTCATCCCTCCTAAGGATGATGAAGGCAAGGAACTCGAATCATCTCGGTGGACTGCCGAACAAACAAGGAAGAGTGAAGCCGACGCTAAGGCGGTTGTCACTCTACAATGTGGCATGAACAAAGACCAACTCATCAAGGTTGGTCCCTTCACGAGTGCAAAAGACTTGTGGAACAAACTCATAGAGCTCCATGAAGGCACCCGGGACTCAAGGATTGCAAAGAGGGATTTGTTCCTCAACCAACTTCAAAATCTCTCCATGAAGGAGAATGAGTCTGTAACGCCCGACCTTATATCTACCCTAAAGGCGGGGTTACGGGTCCACACATTCATATCATGCAATCATGTTAAACATGTATATCCAACAAAACAGTTACAATACATGAACTAGTAATAAGCATGCTTATTAAACACTAAATTACCAAGCAAGGTTTTCCATTTCATTTATATCTACATGCATTTACAACCTAATATGGAAATCATTTAACACACTATAACATGAAATCTCAAGTAAGCATATAGCAACAGTTATCTAGTCTTAGATGCATGCAAAAGAAACATTCATAGGCAACCGAAAATAGTAAACATCTAGCATTTTACTGAGCATGCATACTATAGGAATTTGACATTAATAATAGTATTATCTAACATGACTTAGGTTCATATCCCTAACAGTAGAGTAGTCACAATCATCATATATTCAGAGTATAGTAATACATTTCAATCTTTAATCGGAAGCAGTTAGATTCTAGATAAACTAAGGTAGATAGAATCTTTCATCCTTTCCCGAGCCATCACCACACACATCCTCCAACCTTCCCTCTGCCTCTTCCTTTAGTTCGAGTATTTCTTACCGCTATCTGCAGCATAAGAAAAATAACAGGAACTAGTAAGCAAAACATGCTTAGTAAGAATCCGGGCCTACTCGCAAAATCCATATCAATGCATCATATCATGTACACCATAATCAGATAGAATTATCAGCATCATAAGCATCTCATCAAAGCATCATAAACATCACATCAATTTATCTCTAAGTACTTTACGGAACAAAATCACATAATGAGAAATGTTTTTCAAAAAGGTTCCATAATGGTAAGTACTTCAAAATATCATATCATCATCCAGGGCCCAGTTGTCGTACCACCATATCATGCGCGTTCCCTAATAAATTGGGGTAGCGAGCCACCAATCTAATTAGAGCAGGACCCTTCCGTCCTACCAATGCCATGACCTTAACATGCTCATTGGATTTGTTTAACGACCCCCTTCCGAGTCGGGTACACAACTTTTCAAAGTAAAGTAATTTATCATGCAATTACTCATATATGTATATGCCTAAAGGTACTCTTAATCACTTCTCAAAGGGACACACCACACATTCGGGTGCTCTTGATCCCCTAGGGACACACCACGCATTCGGGTGCTCTTGATCCCAGTTTCAATAGAGTATCTCCTTTTTAGGCATATTATCAACCACATCTCAATCACATCATATTCATGTCATAGGAGTGCCCCATGGGCTATAAGGCATGCTTTTATACCTAACAAGATAGGTCACATAATTTATACACATATCACATATGTAATAGCATGCTTCATGGTCTCATTAGGTACTTCCCAACCCTAGGACTAGGGTTGGCCGAAACATACAAGTAAGGAATTTGGTTTTCCCACCAAGCATTCATTCAAGCATTCTTACAAACACTTCACTTATATCATTAAGCATGGATATATCATAGGGAAAATCATTCAACCTTGAACCCTAATTTCCCTAGGGGTGGCCGAAACCTTGTAGAGTAGGCTAGGCTAGATTTTTTTGACATCCAAACTTCACACACAATTATACAAACACCTTGTATACAATATTATTCCATACCCTAAGCATGAATGTTTTCTAGGATAACTCAACTCTCACTAGCCCCTTTTTCAATACCTTGGCCGAAAGTCATATAGGGTGCTAAACCCTAATTTTGTCTTCTCAAAAATTGGGAAACAACACATATGAGAAATAAGTCCCTAGGGTTACTAGTATGCATCAAGTTTGATCAAAAAAACTCTTCTCTTGGACCCCTTACAAGGGGTGGCCGAAACCCTCTACAAAGCAAAACCCTAGGTTTTGTTCTTGACACCATGAAGAAACATCCATCTACATGTATACCCTACGTTTCTAGGCATCTCCTCATGCAATAAAAAGTAACCAAGCCCTACTTCATGGTGGTGGCCGAAAGTCTTATAAGGGATGGTCCTTGTGATTTTTTTTTCAAAAGAATGAAACAAGTACATTCAATAGCAATTATGCTACAGGCGAGAGGATACTTACATCCTAGCGCTGGAATTTATCCTTCTCTTAAACTGTAGGGTACCCTACACTTGGAGGGTATGCAAAGATCTTTTCTTCCAAATCTTCTCTCTAAGATTCCTTGGTCTTGGTAGATGACAAGATCACTTGGATTTTCCCTCTTGAAATTGCCCTAGGGTTAGAACCCTTGCCTAGGGTTTTCGAAAATGGAAAGAAGGAAGAAGATGATGGAGGTTTCGGTTGGGAGAAGTGAAGAGGAAGAAGAAAAGAAATGGAAGTTATTCCAACTTCCCATATTTATACCTTTCTCATGAAAAGACATGTCTCTTCACTCTTACCCACTTAACAAGCATGTTCCTTTCTCCTTCTACATGAAATATTGCTTGGTTCATTGGTTATGACATGGTGAGTGCAACTAGGAGGTCCAAGGTTCAATCCTTGCTTCCTCCACTTTGCACTTTCTTTTTAGCACCATTCATTTCCAAGCCCAATAAACCAAGCCCATCATGAAATTTCATAATATGAATAATATTTTATGAATTCAGAATATTTCATAATATTCCAAAAATATTATTTCATAATATTTTTAATATTCCATATTCATGAATATAATATTTCATGCTAATATTTCATGATAATAATATTTCATGAATATAATATTTCATGCATTCATAACATTTCATGGCATGTGATTGCATGAAATTCATATCATTTTATTATAACCATTTTCATACATTGTCATGATTTTACATTGACAAATTTGGGGTGTTACAATCCTCCCCCTCTTATAGAAAGTTCGTCCCGAACTTTAAAATAGTTCCGGATACTTTGATCGCATCGTATCTTCCTGTTCCCAGGTGGCTTCTTCGAACTGCTCGTTCCGCCACAGAACCTTTACTAAGGATATTTCCTTGTTCCTTAGTCTTTTAACTTCCCGATCGAGGATCTGGATCGGTCGGCGTTCGGAACTAAGACTCTCTTGTTCTTGCACTGGTGGGGGTTCTATCATTTGACTCGCATCAGGGGTACACTTCTTGAGCATCGACACATGGAAGATGTTGTGGATAGCCGCCATTTCTGGCGGTAGCTCCAGCTCGTAGGCCACCTTGCCTACTCGTCTCAAAATCTGATAGGGTCCCACGTATCGCGGACTCAGTTTCCCCTTCTTTCCGAATCTCATCACCCCTTTCATAGGGGCTACCTTCAAGAACACCGAATCCCCAACCTCGAACTCAAGCGGTCTGCGTCGCTTATCAGCGTAGCTCTTTTGCCGACTCTGAGCAGTCTCTATCCTCTGGCGGATATTCTTTATGGCCTGAGTGGTCTCATCAATAATATCGGTCTGGAGTCCCATCTCCCTCTTTTCACCACTCTCATGCCAGCATAAAGGAGATCTGCATTTCCTTCCGTATAGTGCTTCGTACGGTGCCATCCCGATAGTAGCCTGATAACTGTTGTTATAAGCAAACTCTGCCAGGCTCAGGTATCGACACCAGCTTCCCTTGAAGTCCAAGGCGCAAGCTCGCAACATATCCTCTAGTATCTGGTTTACTCGTTCAGTCTGCCCGTCAGTCTGGGGGTGAAAGGCTGTACTGAACTTCAGCTTCGTGCCAAGGGCCTTCTGCACGTGTCCCCAAAAATCAGAAGTAAATCGACCATCTCGGTCAGAGACGATGGTCTTGGGAACCCCGTGTAGTCGGACAATCTCCTTGACGTACAGTTGAGCCAACTGCTCCACTGAATAAGTCATCCTGATAGCCAGAAAATGCGCGGACTTGGTCAGCCGGTCCACAATCACCCATATACTATCATATCCATTCGTAGTCCGAGGCAGCCCGGATATGAAATCCATAGATATGTCCTCCCATTTCCACTCGGGAATAGGTAGAGGCTGCAGAACTCCCCCAGGTCTCTGATGTTCTGCTTTGACCCTCTGGCAGGTCAAACACATGCTAATATAATGGGCTACATCTTTCTTCATGCCGGACCACCAAAATTTGCCCTTCAGATCTTGATACATCTTGGTAGACCCAGGATGCATCGCATAAGGTGTTCCGTGAGCTTCCTCGAGTATCCTCATCCGTAAGTCGGAGTCGTCGGGAACGCATAATCGATCCCGGAGATATAAAACTCCGCTCTCGGAAATCCGGAATCCCTCATCCTTGCCTTCGAGAACCTCTTGCTTGATTCTCTGAAAACTCGGATCAAGATTTTGCTTCTCCAGAATACCATCAAATAATGTCGGCGCAATCTGTAGAGTAGAAAGCTGTCCCGATATAATCTCGATTCCGAAATCCATAATCTCTTTCCCTAAGGTTTGTGACAAAGCCGACAAAGATATTAAAGTAGCACATGATTTTCTACTAAGAGCATCGACTACCTTATTGGCTTTTCCCGGATGGTACAGGATCTCACAGTCATAATCCTTGACCAATTCGAGCCATCGGCGTTGTCGCATATTCAGGTCTTTCTGGGTGAAGAAATACCGCAGACTCTGGTGATCAGTAAAGACCTTACACTGAGTGCCATACAAATAATGCCTCCATGTTTTCAGTGCAAAGACCACCGCTGCTAATTCCAAATCATGGGTAGGATAATTCTTTTCATGTTCCTTCAGTTGCCTAGAGGCATAGGCAATTACCTTCCCATTTTGCATAAGTACAGCTCCGAGTCCCAGTTTGGATGCGTCGCTGTACATATCGAAACCTGTATCACTTTCGGGAAGAGTCAATATAGGAGCGCTAGTCAGCCTCCTTTTCAGTTCAGAGAAACTCTTCTCACATTCCTCGGTCCAGGTATATTTCTTATCCTTCCTTGTAAGAGCTGTCATAGGGGCTGCAATCCGAGAGAAATTCTCTACGAATTTTCTGTAGTAACCTGCTAACCCCAGAAAACTTCTGACCTCACTGGCATTCTTGGGTCTGGACCAGTTACTTACGGCCTCAATTTTAATTGGGTCGACCATTACTCCGTCCTTGGAGATAATATGTCCCAAGAATGACACTTGATTCAGCCAGAACTCACATTTAGAAAATTTAGCATACAGTTGTTCTTTCTGAAGAATCTGTAATACTATACCCAGGTGCTCTGCATGCTCTTCGGAAGTCCTCGAATAAATAAGGATGTCGTCGATGAAGACGATCACAAATCTGTCGAGAAATGCCGAGAAAATCCGATTCATAAGATCCATGAATATTGCCGGAGCATTAGTGACTCCAAACGGCATTACTACGAACTCATAATGTCCGTATCTCGTCCGGAAAGCAGTTTTGGGTATATCCTCATTTTTCACCCGGACTTGGTGATAACCAGACCTCAGATCGATCTTAGAGAAAACCGTAACTCCCTTTAACTGATCGAACAGGTCATCTATCCTGGGTAGAGGGTACCTGTTCTTTATGGTCACATTGTTTAATGCCCGATAGTCGATACACATACGCATCGACCCATCCTTCTTCTTCACGAACAGTACGGGAGCTCCCCAGGGGGAATGACTAGGGCGAATAAGTCCCTTGTCGAGAAGCTCTTGTAGCTGTCCTTGCAATTCCTTCAATTCAGTCGGCGCCATTCGGTATGGTGCTTTCGAGATGGGGTTAGTACCAGGAATCAAATCAATGGCAAATTCAACATCTCTTTCAGGTGCTAACCCAGGTAAGTCGTCAGGAAATACCTCTGGATAGTTGCATACGACTTCGACGTCTTCTAGCTTCGGGTCCTCTCTAGGACGAGTATCAACTACATGAGCTAGAAATCCAGAACATCCATTCTCTAACATTTTCCTTGCCCTCAGAGCCGATAAGAATTTGCCAGTCTTCTTCTTCGGCTCGCCGATAAATTCAAAGAGAATCCCCGTCTCGGATCGGAAGATGACCCTTCGTTTTCGGCACTCAATAGAAGCACCGTATTTGTTCAAGAAATCCATGCCCACTATCATAATCTTGCATATCAAGCACTATCAGGTCGCAGTAGAGTTCCCTATCTGCGATTCCGATTGGCAAAATGCCTATTTGTGACTCGCATATTAAAGAATTCCTCTAGAATTTCAGACTCGAAGTCCTTCCACTTCTTGTGATCCACTGACCTTTTAACTTTTACCCGTTCCCACCACATCCTGGCATTGCTAGTGAGGCAGAACGAGACACATTTAAATTTCTCATGCTCGGGCCAGTCTAATAATTCCACTGTGCTCTCAACTGCCTTGAGCCAGGCCTGGGCGTCCCAGGGCTCGCAGGTGCCAGAGAACTTTTCCGGCTTCAGTCTCTGCCACTGAATCAGATAGGCCTCCTGTCGGACTTCTCGGGCCGGAGTGTCCGGGGGTGCCTGTGCAGTTGGAGGCTCAGTAGGTATCACATTCTGACTTCCCTGCGGGGTTGCAGTGTTCCCCTGCTGGGTCATCAGAGTGTTTATTATCTGTTGTTGTTCAGTGACCTGACGCTGCAGATCTGTGATCACTTGCATCATATTAGGTGGGGGTGCTGTCTCATCACCCCGATTGCTATGTCCTCTAGCCATATCTATCATATAGGTGATAAATGACTACATAAGCCTTAATTCTACCTTCACTTGTTATGCAAGTATTAATCACCTTCATATCATGCCAGCATAAATCATCTTTATCAATATCATTACTGTACATGAAATAAATAAAGTAAGGCGAGTTAGGATTTCTTACTTGGAAGCGGCAGGAGGAAGCTTGATGTGTGTGTGATGGAGGGGAAATCTGCTCTGATACCAACTTGTAACGCCCGACCTTATATCTACCCTAAAGGCGGGGTTACGGGTCCACACATTCATATCATGCAATCATGTTAAACATGTATATCCAACAAAACAGTTACAATACATGAACTAGTAATAAGCATGCTTATTAAACACTAAATTACCAAGCAAGGTTTTCCATTTCATTTATATCTACATGCATTTACAACCTAATATGGAAATCATTTAACACACTATAACATGAAATCTCAAGTAAGCATATAGCAACAGTTATCTAGTCTTAGATGCATGCAAAAGAAACATTCATAGGCAACCGAAAATAGTAAACATCTAGCATTTTACTGAGCATGCATACTATAGGAATTTGACATTAATAATAGTATTATCTAACATGACTTTGGTTTCATATCCCTAACAGTAGAGTAGTCACAATCATCATATATTCAGAGTATAGTAATACATTTCAATCTTTAATCGGAAGCAGTTAGATTCTAGATAAACTAAGGTAGATAGAATCTTTCATCCTTTCCCGAGCCATCACCACACACATCCTCCAACCTTCCCTCTGCCTCTTCCTTTAGTTCGAGTATTTCTTACCGCTATCTGCAGCATAAGAAAAATAACAGGAACTAGTAAGCAAAACATGCTTAGTAAGAATCCGGGCCTACTCGCAAAATCCATATCAATGCATCATATCATGTACACCATAATCAGATAGAATTATCAGCATTATAAGCATCTCATCAAAGCATCATAAACATCACATCAATTTATCTCTAAGTACTTTACGGAACAAAATCACATAATGAGAAATGTTTTTTAAAAAGGTTCCATAATGGTAAGTACTTCAAAATATCATATCATCATCCAGGGCCCAGTTGTCGTACCACCATATCATGCGCGTTCCCTAATAAATTGGGGTAGCGAGCCACCAATCTAATTAGAGCAGGACCCTTCCGTCCTACCAATGCCATGACCTTAACATGCTCATTGGATTTGTTTAACGACCCCCTTCCGAGTCGGGTACACAACTTTTCAAAGTAAAGTAATTTATCATGCAATTACTCATATATGTATATGCCTAAAGGTACTCTTAATCACTTCTCAAAGGGACACACCACACATTCGGGTGCTCTTGATCCCCTAGGGACACACCACGCATTCGGGTGCTCTTGATCCCAGTTTCAATAGAGTATCTCCTTTTTAGGCATATTATCAACCACATCTCAATCACATCATAATCATGTCATAGGAGTGCCCCATGGGCTATAAGACATGCTTTTATACCTAACAAGATAGGTCACATAATTTATACACATATCACATATGTAATAGCATGCTTCATGGTCTCATTAGGTACTTCCCAACCCTAGGACTAGGGTTGGCCGAAACATACAAGTAAGGAATTTGGTTTTCCCACCAAGCATTCATTCAAGCATTCTTACAAACACTTCACTTATATCATTAAGCATGGATATATCATAGGGAAAATCATTCAACCTTGAACCCTAATTTCCCTAGGGGTGGCCGAAACCTTGTAGAGTAGGCTAGGCTAGATTTTTTTGACATCCAAACTTCACACACAATTATACAAACACCTTGTATACAATATTATTCCATACCCTAAGCATGAATGTTTTCTAGGATAACTCAACTCTCACTAGCCCCTTTTTCAATACCTTGGCCGAAAGTCATATAGGGTGCTAAACCCTAATTTTGTCTTCTCAAAAATTGGGAAACAACACATATGAGAAATAAGTCCCTAGGGTTACTAGTATGCATCAAGTTTGATCAAAAAAACTCTTCTCTTGGACCCCTTACAAGGGGTGGCCGAAACCCTCTACAAAGCAAAACCCTAGGTTTTGTTCTTGACACCATGAAGAAACATCCATCTACATGTATACCCTACGTTTCTAGGCATCTCCTCATGCAATAAAAAGTAACCAAGCCCTACTTCGTGGTGGTGGCCGAAAGTCTTATAAGGGATGGTCCTTGTGATTTTTTTTTCAAAAGAATGAAACAAGTACATTCAATAGCAATTATGCTACAGGCGAGAGGATACTTACATCCTAGCGCTGGAATTTATCCTTCTCTTAAACTGTAGGGTACCCTACACTTGGAGGGTATGCAAAGATCTTTTCTTCCAAATCTTCTCTCTAAGATTCCTTGGTCTTGGTAGATGACAAGATCACTTGGATTTTCCCTCTTGAAATTGCCCTAGGGTTAGAACCCTTGCCTAGGGTTT
>JAGFNQ010002487.1:375970-619747 GCA_024364735.1 Boesenbergia rotunda
TGGTTCTTCTTCCAGTGGGGGTTGTGTTCTGAGTCCTTTGATTTTCTGACTGACTCCGATTCTGTGTACTGGCTGGGGCCTGCTTCTGCTGGCTGATATTCTTCAGATAGTGCTCAGCATTCAGGGCGCCGCTGACTAGCTCCTCTGCAGTCTGTGGCCTATGAACGCCACCGGCTACACTCAGAGCGATGTCGGGCCTGAGCATTCTCAGCATTAATCTGACCCTTTCCCTTTCAGTACTGACCAGCTCCGGACATAATCGTGCCAGTCGGTTAAATTTCTGGACGGCCTCGTTGACAGAGAATTCCCCTGTCGAAATTCGGTGAACTCATCAAAATGCCTGTTGGTCACCCTCATATGAAAGAACTCCTCCAGAAATTCAGACTCGAAATCCTTCCATTTCATCTGGTCCACTGATCTTCTGGCCTTCACCCGTTCCCACCACATCCGAGCATCGCCGGAGAGGCAGAACGAGACACACTTGACCTTCTCGTGTTCCGGCCAGTCGAGAAGTTCCACGGTGCTTTCCACGTTTTGAGCCAGGACTGGGCGTCCCACGGCTCGCAGGTGCCGGAGAACTTGTCCGGCTTCAGTCGCTGCCACTGTATCAAATAGCCTCCTGTCGGATTCTGGCCATAGTGTCCGAGGGCCTGTGCAGTCGGAGGCTCAGTGGTTATAGTTCTGACTTCCCTAGGGGTGGAGTGTTTCTGCTGGGTCATCAGAGTGTTTATCATCTGCTGCTGCTCAGTGACCTGGCGCTGCAGCTCAGTAATCACCTGCATCAGGTAGGTGGGGTGCTGTCTCGTACCTAGATACGCCTTCTAGCCATATCTATTATGTAGACAGTAAATGACTACATAAGTTATAATTCTACCTTTACTTGTTATGCAAGTATTAATCATCTCCATATTATGCAAGCATAAATCATCTCTATAGTTGTACTGTACATGAAATAAATAAAGTAAGGCGAGTTAGGATTTCTTACTTGGAAGCGGCAGGAGGAAGCTTGATGTGTGTGTGCTGGAGGGGAAATCTGCTCTGATACCAACTTGTAACGCCCGCCCTTATATCTACCATAAAGGCGGGGTTACGGGTCCATACATTCATATCATTTACCATGTTAAGCATGTATATCAAGTAGAACAATTACAATGCAGGAATAGTAGTAAGCATGCTTGAGCAAAAACCTATCATTTGTCGACATGCATTTACAACATAATAGCAAATCATTTAACTTCGTAGTTTACTGGTCTAAACATGGTTTGAGCAAGATAGAGCATGACATAATCTAAACATAACTTACTGCAAGTGATCCAATTAAATACTATAGCATGGAATCTCAAGTAGGAATGTAGCATGAGTTATCTAACATGACATAGGTTCCATAACTCTAACTTGACCAACAGTAGAGTAGACATAGTCATCACACAATCAATATATAGTAATACAACTTGTAATCTTTTAGAGGAAGCGATTTGGATTCTAAACATAAATGGTAGATAAGAATCCTTCTTTCTTTCCCGAGCCATCACCACACACATCCCTTAGCTTTCCCTTTGACTCTTCCTTTAGTTCAAGTATTTCTTACCGCTATCTGCAGCATAAGAAAACAACATGAAACTAGTAAGCAAAACATGCTTAGTAAGAATCCGGGCCTACTCGCAAAATCCATATCGATACATCATATCATGTACACAGTAATCAAGATAGAATTATAAGCATCATAAGCATCACATCACATAATTCTAAGTGCCATAAGCATCATAAGCATCACATCAAATATTTCTAAGTGCTTTACGGAACAGGATCATCACATAATGAGAAAAATACTTTTTCAAAAGGTTCCATAAAGGTAAATACTTAAAAATATAGCATCATCTAGGGCCCAGTTGTGTACCACATCAAGCGCGTTCCCTAATGAGTTGGGGTAGCGAGCCACCAATCCATTTAGGGCAGGACCCTTCCGTCCTACCAATGCCATGACCTTCAGTTAACATGCACATTGGATTTGTTTAACGACCCCCTTCCGAGTCGGGTACACAACTTCAAAGTAAAATATCTTAATATGCAATTACACATATATGTATATGCTTAAAGGTACTCCTAATAACATCTCAAAGGGACACACCACTCATTAAGGGTGCTCATGATCCCTAGGGACACACCACACATTCAGGGGTGCTCTTGATCCCAATTTCAATAGAGTATCCTTTTTTTTTCAAGCATACTATCAACACATCATGTTCATATCATCAAGGTGCCCCATGGGCTATAAGACATGCTTTTATACCTAACAAGATAGGTCACATAAATTATACACACATCATATAAGTGATAGCATGCTTCATGGTTTCATTAAGTACTTCCCAACCCTAGAACCATGGTTGGCCGAATAGTGTAAGGGTAGGGAATTCTTTGATTTTTCAATCAAGCATTCATTCAAGCATTTCTACAAACACCTCAAGTGCACTTCATGTTAACAATTGAAACATGGTTTATAGCTCAAGTGGGGTCAACTCTCACTAACCCCTTTTTCCTACACCTTGGCCGAAACCCATACAAGCCCTAAACCCTAGCTGTTGTTATCACAAAATGAAGGGACACATCATATAGGTATACCCTAAGTTCCAAGGGGTCTTCACATGCATCAAAGAGTAACCAAACACTTCCCTTTGGGAGTGGCCGAAACCCTCTACAAGGACAAACCCTAAACCTTAGTTGTTGTCATCACAAAATGAAGGGTCACCACATATGAGTATACCCTAAGTCTTAAGGTTTATTTTCATGTATTAAAAAGTAGCCAAACACTTCCCTTAGGAAGTGGCCGAAACCTTGTAGGGTACCAAACCCTAATTTTTGTCCTTCCAAAAATTTGGAAACAACACATATGAGTATAAAGTCCCTAGGAGTACTAGCATGCATCAAGGTTTGATCAAAAACCCTTCTCTTGGACCCCTTACATAGGGTGGCCGAAACTTCCTCTAGGGAAGTCCTTGTGATTTTCTTCAAAAGAATGAAACAACAACATTCAATAGCAATTATGTTGCAGGCGAGAGGACACTTACATCCTTGCGCTGGAATTTCACCTTCTCTTTAAACCGTAGGGTACCCTAGACTTGGAGGGCAAGTGAAAATCCTCTTCTTCAAACTTTCTCTAGGCTCCTTGGACTTAGTAGAGGGCAAGGTCTTGGAGGGTCTTCTTCCTTCCAAATTCCCTAGGGTTAGAAACCCTAGGGTGTGTTGTTCTCTTTTTTTCGAAAATGCAAGGGGAGGGGAAGGGATTTCGGTGGGAGTGAGTGAGGAAGAAGAAGAGAGAAAATGTAACTTCCTTTCCCCCTCTCTTATTTATACTCTTCTCATGAAGAGACATGTCTCTTCCCTTCCCTAGCTTTGACAAGCATGTTTCTTATTCTCTCAACAAGAAACATTGCTTGGTTCATTGGTTATGACATGGTGAGTGCAACTAGGAGGTTCAAGGTTCAATCCTTGCTTCCTCCTTTCTACTTCTTCTTTTTATCACAATTTGCACTAATCCATATCAAATCCCATTAAACCAAGCCCATCATGAAATTTCATAATATTAATAATATTTCATGAATTCATAATATTTCATAAATATTATTTTATAATATTTTTAATATTTCATATTCATGAATATGATATTTCATGCATTCATGACATTTCATAGCATGTGATTACATGAAATTTATATCATTTCATTATAACCATTTTTCATACATTGTCATGATTTTACATTAGAAAATTTGGGGTGTTACACTCACAGCCAACCGACCAGATATACTATTTGCTGTAGGTATGTGCGCTAGATATCAAGTATGTGCCAAGGAATCTCACCTAATTACTGTTAAGCGAATTTTGAGATATCTCAAGGGCACAATTGGAGTAGGTCTTTGGTATCCCCGTACCAAATCTTTTGATTTGATTGGCTATACGGATTCCGACTACGCTGGATGTAAGTTGGACCGGAAAAGCACTAGTGGGGGCTGCCAATTCTTAGGTTTGTCCTTAGTAAGTTGGTCAAGTCGGAAGTAACATTGTGTTGCTCTTTCCACTACCGAGGCAGAATATATCGCCATGGGAGAGAGTGTATCACAATTGTTGTGGATGATACATACTCTAGAGGACTATGGATTGAGTTACAAGGGTGTGCAAGTGTTATGTGATAACATTAGCACAATTAACTTAACCAAGAATCCAGTCCATCATTCTAGGACAAAACATATTGTAGTAAGACACCACTTCATTAGGGATCATGTAGCTAGGGGGAACATCATACTCTCTCATGTAGAGTCCAAGTCAAACCTAGCTGACATTTTCACTAAACCACTTCCCGAAAATGAATTTAGTTTCCTAAGACGAGAATTGGGAATGTGTCGCGCTTCATGATTTTCATATTGCATTCAAAACCCTCTATGATTATTTCGAAATTGTTGGGAACAATTGGGTCACTTTGGGAACATCTCACACAAACTATAAGGTTTAACAAAATGTTTTTGTTTGCTAGACATGGGGTGAGATGTTAGGATCAACTCAATTTCTCAAAATGTCATTGCATCCCTTGAGAGATTAAGTTGACGAGATAATAATCACGGTGGTGACCAAGTATGGGGAAAACCAATGCATAACATATGTGTATTTGGCTCTATGATCATACTCGGACATTCCTGTTAGTGATATGAGAGAAGTGTCCTAAGGCAATCGCCTTATGATTGTAAACATTTATTTTAATAAATGATAATTCACTATTTGAGTATACATGTTTGTGTATTTGATTGAGATCTTAAACTCATCTACTGAATGTCCGCAATACAACTCACAACATAAGAAAATTTGTGATGGGATCACAACTTGTGATTATCTCTAAATGTGCAAATGTGAAGTATTGAAAATATCCCTAGTCAATGAATTGATAAAAACGGACACTATCAATTCTGTTGAGACTAATATGGGTTATTCTCTAATCAGCTGATTCTCACTGGCTGGTGACATTGGGATGTCCGGAGATAAACATGGATGCTAGTTAAGGGAACTAGTTCATTGGAGTGACTAGCTGTAAAACTTCATATGGTTATCTATATAGATATGTCAATGAAGTTCTTACTGCAGCTTAAGTGCGATATTCCTTTGACTTGCGGTGTTTAAGTCATCTTGGTCATGGAGACTTATACTTTAACATCATAAGCAAGCATCTCCAAGGGTGTGGACCCAGGATGATTGGGTATAAGCCGAAGTGCCCGAAGGTGTTTGAACAACCTACAAAGGATTCACCACTCCTTGCGAGGAGATGTATAACCAGGTCTATCCTCGGATTGTTACTCAAAACCTCTGGCCAGAGTATATCATGTTTAGAGTGCGAGTCTCTTAAATACATGAGAGTAATTAGAAATCCAAAGGACGAGAAAGACACTACTTGGGCTAGGTGTGACGTAGTCAGCCTAGTGGGGACTGACACAAATAGACCGTGTCCTGAACCAAGTGGGTATAAGATGGTGAAAGGAATGGGGCACGATTCATTAGAGCTGCTGAAGGGTTTCAGAATAATTTCTTCTGAGGTCAAACCGTTGATCTTTCGATTAATTGGGGATCATGATGTACTACTAGGTGCCACTCATGATCGTTCTATAATTGGTTGATTATAGACGACCAACATAAATCGAAAGCCTATTTAGTCACACGCACTACGAGTAATCCGAGGGATTTAAAACGAGTTGAAAATTGGATTTTCCGATCAAGAGAAATAAGTCGAATCTGAGTTAATCAGAGACGCAACGGAAACTTAAAATGGCTAAGTCTTTTGAAGGCTTAATGGGCGAATTAAATGAGTTTAATTCGCGATGGAATCGGCTTGGTTTGGCCGGCCGAAGAGGGTGTCCACCCTCTTGGTTTGGCCGGCCATTAAAAGGGGAATAAACCAATTTAATTGGTTTAATTAATAAAATAAATCTAGCGCGATTTTAATTTATGATCATGTCCACACACCATAAGGTTGCATGCTAGATACGCGGTTAAAATAATTTGGGAAATTATTTTATGCTAATTCTTCCGTTGCACGTAAAAATTTTAAATTTTATGAACCCGTATCCTTGTCGACATGCACCCGGTCCCATCAATTCCAATCAAGGCAACTTGATTGGAAACTTGGATTTGGAATCAACACTTGTTTGAATTTGCTTGATTGATGGTTAATTGAGCTTGACTCCATTTAGATGGGTGTCAAAGTGTTTGTTGAACCTATAAGGACTTTTGATTCTTGTTCAGGGATCAATTCTAGTCATGAGATCATGTTCAAGTTTGATAAACTTCATCAGATATCGTTTGAAAAATTCAGAAGTTCTAAAACTGTACATTTCAGTTCGTATCAGGAACCCTGATCGGTCACCGGACTGATCAGGAAAGGGCTGATCGGTCCCCAGACCAATCTGGCCCCTTCCTGTGGTGATCGGTCCACAGACTGATCAGAGAGGGAGCAGTGACTCTCCGAATCTTTTGACCAAGGATTCTGAGCCAGCCTGGATCGATCCCCGGACCGATCTGGCACCCTGTGGGGATCGGTCCACAGACCGATCAGGGAACTCAAGAGGTTTCTTTCCAGACCCTACTGTTCGTATCCTGATCGGTCACCCTACCGATCAGGAGTGTGTCTGATCGGTCATCCGACCGATCAGGACCAGGCCAGTCCGATCAGGCTATAGCCTGATCGGTCTGGGTGCGATCAGATTGAACGGTGATCCGTTCAAACACATTAAATTTTGGTTGGTGGACCGATCCACCAACCGATTAACTTCGCCAAACACCTTCATCTCCCGAACCCTAGCGCCGAAAAACCCCTTGCGCGACCCCGTGTGTGCAAGAAGGCTCTCCTCTTGTTCTTCTTCCTCGCGTGAGCGTGAGTGTGACGGATTCTCAGAGTCCTGTGCACGTTCCTCTCTCGCAGAAACATTCTGCGACCATCTCTTGCGCCGCGACCCCCTCTTCCGCGCAAGGTTTTTGCTCTCGACCTCGAGGAACTACTCCAATGGCACCAAAGAAAGTTCTTGCTTTGGTTTTTCATTCAAATCAATCTATAATACATGTTTGTGAAGCTAACCATGTTTTGGCTCTTGTTCTTGCTGTTGTACCGTGACCTTATTGCACTTGCCGTGACCTTTCCTCTCTATCGATCATTTCATTTTCTAACTCTCTGATTAGGTGTCATCTTCTATGATCAAATCATTCTTTCCCTTTTGCTCTTGATCAAATGTGTTACCTTGCATTAACTGATTGGGTCTTAACTCATGTATGACCAATTCAAACCCTTTAGAAAGCCTTCTAAGGGAAAGGAGGTTTTAGAGGGCAGTTCAAGGGGGAAGACTTCTTCGTCATCTACACCCTTTCAAAGGCCTCCACCACCTCAACTTACTCGGTTTCAGAGTCCTGGTCTTGCTTTCAAATTCCAGTGGCACAATTTCAAGTTAATGCCATGTCGAACTATCGACCATTCCTTCATCTATGAACATTGCCCAACCATCCGACACATTATCACACATTATAATCTCCAATCTATTCTTTATCTTGAGAGACCAATCAACCTTGACTTGGTCTCTGAATTCTATAACAACATGGTGTGTGGAGAGGGCACGGGATGGCGGACCCGTGTTGCCGGTATTGATCTTGACTTCAATCGTTCTATTTTTACTAATTTTCTCGGCTGTCGCAGATCAAACAATAATTTCTTTCTCTACCCTTTTCCTTCTAATCCCCTTCTAGTACCCTTCGATGGAGTGACTCCTGATTCCATCTACGAGTACTTTCTAGGCCATCCCAGGCCAGGGGGTTCTGGTGAGCGCACCCGTGACTTTCCCACTTTTCCTGCCCTTCGTCTTTCCCCTATTGACTATGTGTTGTTCAAAATCATCACCAATTGTCTCCTTCCAACTACTTCGAAACACCTTGATGAAATTCACCCATTCCACTGCTTGATGCTTTACGGGATGCATCAGCAGTTAGACTTTGATCCAGTGGCTTCTGTCTATCTTTCTATCATCGTCCACAGTATGCCGTTATCCCAGTCAGTCTACATGCCATTCGGCCATATCATCACAGCCTGGCTGGAGTCGGTTGGCATCGACGTTTCACAGGGCCGGATTGTGCCGATGATTCGACAAGACTGCCTCCTGGATCGTCGTATGCTTGCTCAGTCCGGCATTGTTCTCGGGACCGAGGGGCTGAGGTGGAAGGATCGCAACCGCGTGGGGGAGCTACCGCCAGCAGTTCATGACCAGGGGGCGCCAGCCATTATTGCAGATTATGATGCGTGGGCTCCTGATTTACGATGGCAGGTTGCGGAGATAGAGCGAAAGATAGAGCACGAGTTACACATCTCTGAGCTTTGGCGACAGGAGGTCAGCTCCGAGTTTCAGTCTTTTGATCGCCGTTTTGATGCCCTAGCATCTGATGTCTCTGAGATGAGCTCGTTCCAGGACAGATGGTATGAAGAGTGGTATCATCATACGTTTCCTGATGGTGCGTCCCCCAGTGGCCCCTCACCCGGGGATGATGATGAATTCTTGATTTGTATGACTCTCGGGCTGTATGCCCTGTGACTTGACTATTGTGGCTTTGTGCCATTCGTATTTTGCCTTGATGCATGTGTCTTGCATCTTGCTACTTGTCTGGATATTTTCTGCTCTGACTTGTCTGACTTTATCTCACATGCTTATCTGATATTAGTCTATCTATTGTTGACGCCATGATTGTTTATATGAGTTTTATCTGCATGTTTGCTCAATTTCCATGTTTATGCTTACAATGCCATGTCTACTTGATACTTATGAATATTATGGCATGCTTTGTGAGTTTATACTTCATACTCATATGGTGCATGTGATTGCTATGTCTTGCTATATCTTTTTCACATGTGTTCGTATGGTTATCCAACAATCTATCACATCTTTGGTGAGTTGGGATACCCCTAGGGTTGAGGGGGAGTTTGTTTTAATCTTAACAGTCCTTCTTGCCCCTTTTCGGTGTTCGACAAAGGGGGAGAGTGTGGATTGGTTAAGTTTAGAATGATCATGTTGTAGGGGGAGGATCTGGATTCCCCTATGATTCTAAATGTTGGAAAACTTGAAACTTGATTGAGAATCCCTAAACTTAAAATCGGGTTGTCAAACAACAAAAAGGGGGAGATTATTGATGCAGTCTGGCCCTGATTGTTGTTTTGGTGTTGACAACGATTTTAGTTTAGGTTGATGATTATGATGATTATGATTAAGTCCTGATCGAGGATTAGGCATGATATAGAGGATCCTAGCCTGGAGGGCTAGGTGTTGGAGAAACCATAACCTGGAGGGTTAGGTGTGAAAAATCCTAGCTTGGAGGGCTAGGTGTTGGAAAAACCCTAATTCGGAAGGGTTGGGTGAAAAGTCCTAGCTTGGAGGGCTAGGTGAAAAGTACTAACTTGGAGGGTTAGGTGCAAATTCCCATCCTGGAGAATTAGGTGAAAAAGTCTTGGCTTGGAGGGTCAGGTGCCTAGCTTGGAGGGCTAGGTTGGATGAAGTTCTAACTCGGAAGAGTTGGGTGAAAAGTCCTAGCTTGGAGGGCTAGGTGAAAAGTCCTAGCTTGGAAGGCTAGGTGAAAAGTCCTAACTTGGAGGGTTAGGTGTAAATTTCCAACTTGGAGAGTTAGATGGAAAATCCTTAGCTTGGAGGGCTAAGGTGGATGGAAACTTAGCTTGGAGGGCTGAGTTTGAGTCCCTGGATCGGTCTGGTGATCGATCAGGGATTCTGGCACGCTGCTCCTTCGTGGATCGGTCTGGTGACCGATCCAGCGATGACTGATCGGTCGGGTGACCGATCAGGGAGCACACAGTGAGGTTGGAAACCTACTGTGCTGCTCCTGATCGATCTGGTGACCGATCATGGAGTATGCGTTTCACCCATTGACTAGCTCCTGATCGGTCTGGTGACTGATCAGGGAGCGAGCAGTGAGGTTGAGTTCCCTTGCTGAACTGCTCCTGATCGGTCTGGTGACCGATCAGGATCACTGTGCAAATCGTTCTGGTGAACGATCCAGCTTCGCGGGCTTCTCACTAAGATCGATCAGGATGGTTCCTGATCGATCTGGTGATGACCTGATCGGACTGTTGACCGATCAGGTGACACCCTGATCGGTCAGTTGACCGATCAGAAGGCTTAGTCTACGAAACTCAGAAATCGCCTGATATAAGGGTGGATCGGTCCGGTGAACGATCCACGACCTGGGATCGGTCCAGGAGAATCTCAAAAAAATCATGATTTCTGATTGAGCGTTGGGGATCGATCAGGACGGAGCCTGATCTGTCTAGAACCAGCCTGATCGGTCTGGTGACTGATCAGGAGGCTCTCTGATCGGTCCGGTGACCGATCACTTTAATTCAAATTGCACTGTCAGACGCTCTGATCGCGTCTGAACATCTAATATTTGCTGCCACTTATCTCTGATCTTTGATTCACTGTATGATATGCTGCTCTAACAGTCTGATTAAGCTACAGGTGACAGGAGAGGATTCAGACACTCAAGGAGAAGTCAAAGAGGGCTTTCCTTGGAGCAGGTTTGTCCATTTCTCAACTCAGGTTGCAACGGCTGGAGCTGCAGGACTGAAGCCGCTGACTGAAGCTTAGCTGAGGGAGCTCAGGAAGTTCAGTAAGGGTTCAGTGTAGCTGGCGTTGGCAGTGAGGCAGCTGGAGGCTGCTGGAGATGAGGTCACTTGATGCTTAGTGGAGAAACAAAAGCAACGGCAGACAGCTTCGGTGAAGCAGAGTTCGAGAGTTAACAGCCTGTGTTCTTGAGTTCTCGTGCTTTGAGTTCTCCACATCAAGCTTGCTGTGTTCTTGAGGTTTCCATCATTCTGAGCAAGCGATTGAGAAGCAATCATCCGTTACTTGAGCCTTGAAGGAGAGAACAAGGAGCTTGGAGTCCGACAGTGGGAAGACACGAAGAAGGGTTCTTGCGTGAGATCGCCACTGGGTGGAGCTCAGGGAAGATTGCTGTGTTCATGACCTTGCTAAGTGCTTGAGTAAGATTCTTCTTGTTGTTTCATTGAGCTTAAACATATATCTGTGATTGAAACGCTGTGGAGAGGTTTCTCCACCGAGAAGGAGGTTGCTTTATATCCGGTGATAACCGGGGCTTGATCTGCCGACGATCAAGGGATCGCCCACCTTAAGGGCATGCCAAGGAGTAGGGGCAAGTTATCCCCGAACCTTGTAAACCCTCTTGTTAGCGTTGTTGGTAGCTGTTGTTGTTAGTTTTCATCTCTGTTTTTAGTTTACTGCACTGCTTTGTTTTTCCTTTGCTTCTTCCGCTGTGCTACTGATAAGTTAAGTGCAGAAATCTTGCTAAGTTCTCAAAGAAAAAGTGTTGGCTATATTCACCCCCCCTCTCTAGCCATCTCGTTTCCAACAATATTTAGTGCCCCAATTACTGCAGATGCACTGACTTAAAGCATCTTGAATTAAGGCAAAGGCCTAAGCATCTCAACCCTTTCTAGGTTATCAATCAAAAGTACCCTAAGGTGCTTGTGAGATGCTGGCTTCTAAATCTATAGGTGCATGCAGTTCTAGGGTTAGGGCCTAGGCTAAGTCCATTTGCGAAAAAAATCCCTAGTTTTGAAAGGGGGTAATTTTGAAATAAAACTAAGTCGAAAAAATAAAAGAATTTATTTGAAAACTTTTTCAAAATTAAGTAAGAACTGATTTTGAAAGCATTTTGAAATAATTTTTTGTAACGCCCGACCTTATATCTACCCTAAAGGCGGGGTTACGGGTCCACACATTCATATCATGCAATCATGTTAAACATGTATATCCAACAAAACAGTTACAATACATGAACTAGTAATAAGCATGCTTATTAAACACTAAATTACCAAGCAAGGTTTTCCATTTCATTTATATCTACATGCATTTACAACCTAATATGGAAATCATTTAACACACTATAACATGAAATCTCAAGTAAGCATATAGCAACAGTTATCTAGTCTTAGATGCATGCAAAAGAAACATTCATAGGCAACCGAAAATAGTAAACATCTAGCATTTTACTGAGCATGCATACTATAGGAATTTGACATTAATAATAGTATTATCTAACATGACTTAGGTTCCATATCCCTAACAGTAGAGTAGTCACAATCATCATATATTCAGAGTATAGTAATACATTTCAATCTTTAATCGGAAGCAGTTAGATTCTAGATAAACTAAGGTAGATAGAATCTTTCATCCTTTCCCGAGCCATCACCACACACATCCTCCAACCTTCCCTCTGCCTCTTCCTTTAGTTCGAGTATTTCTTACCGCTATCTGCAGCATAAGAAAAATAACAGGAACTAGTAAGCAAAACATGCTTAGTAAGAATCCGGGCCTACTCGCAAAATCCATACCAATGCATCATATCATGTACACCATAATCAGATAGAATTATCAGCATCATAAGCATCTCATCAAAGCATCATAAACATCACATCAATTTATCTCTAAGTACTTTACGGAACAAAATCACATAATGAGAAATGTTTTTCAAAAAGGTTCCATAATGGTAAGTACTTCAAAATATCATATCATCATCCAGGGCCCAGTTGTCGTACCACCATATCATGCGCGTTCCCTAATAAATTGGGGTAGCGAGCCACCAATCTAATTAGAGCAGGACCCTTCCGTCCTACCAATGCCATGACCTTAACATGCTCATTGGATTTGTTTAACGACCCCCTTCCGAGTCGGGTACACAACTTTTCAAAGTAAAGTAATTTATCATGCAATTACTCATATATGTATATGCCTAAAGGTACTCTTAATCACTTCTCAAAGGGACACACCACACATTCGGGTGCTCTTGATCCCCTAGGGACACACCACGCATTCGGGTGCTCTTGATCCCAGTTTCAATAGAGTATCTCCTTTTTAGGCATATTATCAACCACATCTCAATCACATCATATTCATGTCATAGGAGTGCCCCATGGGCTATAAGACATGCTTTTATACCTAACAAGATAGGTCACATAATTTATACACATATCACATATGTAATAGCATGCTTCATGGTCTCATTAGGTACTTCCCAACCCTAGGACTAGGGTTGGCCGAAACATACAAGTAAGGAATTTGGTTTTCCCACCAAGCATTCATTCAAGCATTCTTACAAACACTTCACTTATATCATTAAGCATGGATATATCATAGGGAAAATCATTCAACCTTGAATCCTAATTTCCCTAGGGGTGGCCGAAACCTTGTAGAGTAGGCTAGGCTAGATTTTTTTGACATCCAAACTTCACACACAATTATACAAACACCTTGTATACAATATTATTCCATACCCTAAGCATGAATGTTTTCTAGGATAACTCAACTCTCACTAGCCCCTTTTTCAATACCTTGGCCGAAAGTCATATAGGGTGCTAAACCCTAATTTTGTCTTCTCAAAAAATTGGGAAACAACACATATGAGAAATAAGTCCCTAGGGTTACTAGTATGCATCAAGTTTGATCAAAAAAACTCTTCTCTTGGACCCCTTACAAGGGGTGGCCGAAACCCTCTACAAAGCAAAACCCTAGGTTTTGTTCTTGACACCATGAAGAAACATCCATCTACATGTATACCCTACGTTTCTAGGCATCTCCTCATGCAATAAAAAGTAACCAAGCCCTACTTCATGGTGGTGGCCGAAAGTCTTATAAGGGATGGTCCTTGTGATTTTTTTTCAAAAGAATGAAACAAGTACATTCAATAGCAATTATGCTACAGGCGAGAGGATACTTACATCCTAGCGCTGGAATTTATCCTTCTCTTAAACTGTAGGGTACCCTACACTTGGAGGGTATGCAAAGATCTTTTCTTCCAAATCTTCTCTCTAAGATTCCTTGGTCTTGGTAGATGACAAGATCACTTGGATTTTCCCTCTTGAAATTGCCCTAGGGTTAGAACCCTTGCCTAGGGTTTTCGAAAATGGAAAGAAGGAAGAAGATGATGGAGGTTTCGGTTGGGAGAAGTGAAGAGGAAGAAGAAAAGAAATGGAAGTTATTCCAACTTCCCATATTTATACCTTTCTCATGAAAAGACATGTCTCTTCACTCTTACCCACTTAACAAGCATGTTCCTTTCTCCTTCTACATGAAATATTGCTTGGTTCATTGGTTATGACATGGTGAGTGCAACTAGGAGGTCCAAGGTTCAATCCTTGCTTCCTCCACTTTGCACTTTCTTTTTAGCACCATTCATTTCCAAGCCCAATAAACCAAGCCCATCATGAAATTTCATAATGTGAATAATATTTTATGAATTCAGAATATTTCATAATATTCCAAAAATATTATTTCATAATATTTTTAATATTCCATATTCATGAATATAATATTTCATGATAATATTTCATGATAATACTATTTCATTAATATAATATTTCATGCATTCCTAACATTTCATGGCATGTGATTGAATGAAATTCATATCATTTCATTATAACCATTTTCATACATTGTCATGATTTTACATTGACAAATTTGGGGTGTTACATTTTTGAGTTGATTTGGGTAAGAAAAATCAATAATAAGCTAAATCTTATTTTACTAAGTACAATCCTAGCTGCCTAATAGAAGGGAATCAAGTACTCATAAGCTAGTCAACATAGAAAAGTCAATACAGCCATACAGTCAAACATAAGTCAACCCTACTGAGTAGGGGCAGTCAGATAGTTACTGGTACAATGCTAAGCAAATCTAGGACGAGGGACCGGGATGATGAGATGGGCCCGGCTGCCATGCATCGAATCGTGCCATCATCTCAATGTATCGTGCATCCGCTACTTCTCGATCGGCTCTACGATTGTCCATCTGCTCGATGTGATAGGCCTCGACCTCCTCTCGGAGACTGTGGATCTCCGTCTGTATCTGTGTGAGACGCTGATCGAGGGTCGGTGGTGGAGGCTCGTGATACCATGCTCGGGCTGCTGCCGCTACGTCCCCGACCTCCACGTCTACTTCCTCGTCTGAGTCGATCGGGGGAGCTGCTCTCTGACGTCTCCAGGACAAGACCCCGGTACCGGACACCTCTATACCGGCTAGGGCGAAGTTTCTATAGCCTATTTCATCGTAATCGGTCAAAGCGGCCATCTCTCCCTCGGTAATGTTTCTACCGTGGTGATGTAATATGGACGTGATGATGTGTCAGTAGGGTGTGCGTACCTGCCCTTGCGTGGTAACACTGGATGCGTGTAGGATAGCATGAAACATGTGAAGTCCTATGTCTATGTCTAGCTGGTGAATCAAGGCGTACAGGAGAAAGGCGTGGAATGGTCGCATAGTGGTGACATCCCTGGTGGATAATGGCAGAATACATCGGACTATGACCCTATATAGAGCGTAGTCCTGGACCTCTAAGTCGACAGACTGAAATCGTCTGGCCAGGGGTCGCCTAAAGAAGTATGAGTGTAATGTATCTAAGGTAATGTGAGAGTAGGGAGCATCAAAGGGAGGCTCCCTAGGAGGGTAACAACAGAAGGCGGACTGCGAGAGTCGTAGTCCTAGAAATCGGTTGAGTAATGTTGGTGTGATAGTTAAGGGGATTCCTTGAACAGTGGTGGAGAACATGAGACTATCCTGTCTAATTATGTTATTGTAAAATTCTGCACATAAGGAAGTATTGATTGGGTGGGTGCAGAATACGAGATTGTCAAGTTGGTAAAAGTTTATGACGTTCATTGCTAAGGGACAGGATTGGGTGAAAAATTGTCTAATCAAGTAGCTCGTCTTGATAGGTTTATAGGTGGTACGAGCGAACTTGTTACACAATTCTAAATTTGGAAACCTAGGATCAGGACTAGGTTGGGTACCGGGTTCTGCCTGGTTTGGTTGGCGTCTTCTAAGAGAAAGAATGTGCATTTAAAGAAAGTATGCATTTAGAGAAAAATTGAAAAGAAATTAACTTAATTAAAAATTATACCGGGCTGCTCGGGGAGACATTGTTGAAGATGAGAGCTTGAGAGGGTTGCAAGATCTCTTGGAGAGTAGAAAGTTTAGGAGGAGTGGTTTGAGTGTGAAGAGAAGAAGGGGCATGGAACCCCTTTTATAGGGCAGTTTCGGGCGCCCTTTATCGGGAGGGTGCCCTGTCTGGCGAGGGCGCCCCGCTTGACGAGGGTGCCCTAGCCAGTGCTGCAGCTGCCTTTTGGCAGCTTTCTGCCATTGAAGGACTATATGGGGGCGCCCTGGAGCACCAGGGCGCCCTGGAGCACCAGGGCGCCCTGGTCAGCATGCAGTGGCAGATGACAGCTTTTGACCAGCCTCGGGGCGCCTGCAAGGGATTGGGCGCCCTAAGGACTGGTTCTTGACCCTAGAGGAGTGTTTTTGACTAGTTTTGACCCGATTTGAGTGTTTTGACCAAGGTTTATCATGGTTTGACAGCTTTGACCGTAGTTTGACTTCTTTGACCATAGTTTGACTATTTTGAAAAAGGTTTGACCTGCATTATTTCAATGCCGTCCTAAACTACATGTTAAATAAAATGCGGATATTGAATAAGTCTTCATTAAGTTTGCTGTCTCACTGACGGACCCAAAATAGACTGTCACGAATGTGGGTCTCAAATTTAGATATTTATAAATGAAATGCTGGAAACCCTTTTTGCAATCAAAGAATAAAAGTGTAGTAAAGGGGCCACAGGTCATATTTTTCCTCGGGACTAGTTGAAGTTTGTTTGATTCGAGCTTGTGTTTATGTGTCGTTTGTTATTGACGGGTTTCAAAAAGAATTGGGTTTTGGGTTGCAATTCAGAGATGAATGTGCAAAGAAAATTAAATAAACTCAACTCATGAACCTTAAACCAAGTAATGGCAATTGATGAGCTTAACCACTAAACAACTTAATCAAACCAATGAGACTTGACCGAATTTGGAAAACAAATATGAATTCAAATTGTAAGAGTACATCACAACTTGTATTGATCTTCAGGAATTACCTCTTCAAACCAAAGCATTCACTTGATACAAAACACAACAATGAGACAACATGATACTAAAATCAACAAACTCATGTGCCAAAAAATGATGTTAATTGCTTATCCTATAACTGCCAACCCAGAAATTAAAGCTGGTCAATTCAGTTTGGAAACCAGGCTATTAGGGAAGAAATATGCAAGACTAAGTGAAGAAATCAACATCCAAACACTGATCCATTTAGAACACATGAAAATCAGAAATGATGTGCAGGAAATCAGATTGCATTGGTTGTAATTGAGTGCAGGAAATTCAGAAATCTGATGCAGAGTTGATGCGCAGGAGAAATAAGAATTAAATGCAAGGTAAACTAAACAATTGAAATGAATGCTCAAACCAAGAAGAACTAATGTAACTGACTCAAACTCAGAACACAAAACTGCACACTACAGATTCCACCTGATACACAAGCTGGAGCTGCTGAATTGGGCAGATTTCAGACATGAACAAATTTCAGAATTGAAATTATCTATGAACCGAACTTGGATCAACTAAATTCACACCCTAAATGTGATTTTTAATTGCAGGAAATGAACTAAACACTAAGCAAATTGAAAACAAGCTGAACAAAAAAACTCGAAACTGAACTGAAATTCAGAACAGGGCGAAAGGCTGATACGCAGCTGATACGCAAGAATTAGGATAGGAAATCAACTGAAATTTAAACCAAATGTTCACTAACAAGTTCCTAAACTACTTAACTTGAAGATTGAACCCGAATTTAAGCTATAACAATGCAGTAAATGAAGTTAGCTAATCTGAAACAAAGACAGAAACAAAACACTGCAGAATTCAAAGATTACAACTAGAAACAATGAAATTAGCTACGGAAAACTAATCCTCAATCTTCCCTAAGCTCAAAAACTTCTTGGTCGTCAAGCAAGAGCTGGCTTCGAACCCCTAGGCACAGCAAATCAGTGGAGCGCAGCTTGGATTGAAGGAAACAACTGAAACTGCACGCGGCTGGAAGTTTCCAGTCCAATCTCTTGTATCTCGATGGATGGACTGCGATGATGAATTGAGACTTATCTGAGCTCACCTGAGAACCCCTACAAGCAGCTCAGATGGTCGGAAATGGCTTGTGGACGAGGAACAAGTGATTGGTTAGCAGAGATGCCGAAACCCTCAAACACCACTGTCCGGATGAAATTTGAACTGAATTCTCCACCCAAGCTATCTCCAATGATCCAGAAGATGATCCAAGGTCGAGATTGAGTGGTCGCACCCCTTGAATTGAAGAAAAACTGCTGAAGAATTGAAGAAGACGAAGAACCTACTGTAGCGGCGGAGACGCGATGAGGAGAAAGTCTGTGGAGTTTCTGATTAAATAGCTATCAATGGACGACTGTGATTGATTTGAGAAAATCCAATGGCTGATCTTGCTCTGATTTGAGCCAAACTTTAATGATGATGATCAGGGGTCAGGATCTGCCTTGTGGTAGCTCGGATCCTCCAGATTTGCAACGGATGGTCCAGATCAACCTAATCTTTAAATGGACGATCTAGAGCCCTCCGAGCTTGATCCAACGGTTGATTTAGCTCTGATTGGGATGAAACCTTCATATCTTGATCAGAATGCTTGATCAACCCTAACCCTAGCTCGGATTGCTTCAGATGGTCCCGGATGGCTCAGATCTAGCCGCTCTTGAATCGGACGGCCCGGATTAATCATAGGCTTGATAATTCGATCCGGTTCACTTCCGACTCAAGTTTGACCCAATATGCCCTAAGTCCATGAACCCTTCATGCCTACAAAAATAGATCAAGAATTTAGTGGCCAAATAATCCAAATATGTGTAAATTTGCAATTAAGTCCAAAATGAGAGTAAGTTCTAAAACCTAGGGCAATTTCACAATTAAACAATAAAATCATAGGTCAAACATAGATTTTAGCAATTAAAATAGTCAACAAAATGGTACTTATCATTAAGTTTGAATAAGTCTTCATTAAGTTTGCTGTCTCACCCAGTCTACGGTTATCAACCATGTTAGCCTTATCGGTTTTGTGAGACAGGTTTTGATAATTACTTTGAAAAAAAAATTCTTAATTATTTTGAAAATTTATTATTTATTTTGAAAGGAAATGTTTGAATCTATGCTTAACTGAAAATTGTGTTAGATTCGAATTTGACAAAAAGTAATTTGAATTTGAAATTCAAAAATTAGCTTCCAGGTCTTGGCGAGGCACTGGGCCTTCTTTGGCCGTAGCCTTATTGGATCATCAACCCTTTCCTTGACAAAGCCATTTAATGAAATTTCATTTTCAAAATTAATTTTTGAAAAAGTTCTGGTCTAACTAGTTTGGATTTTGGATCGATAGCTTCGGCTAGTTTCACCAGTCTAAAGAGACCAAGTAAACTTGATCTTATTAGAATTGGTTTCCCTAACGTACTATCATCTCACCTCCACCCAATACTATGTTTTCAAGTTTCAGTTAAGTTTGTTCAGTCCTTATACTAACATTTTCTAATTTTAAGCATGGTAAATTGCAGAAATTAAACAAACAATCAAGCAATCATATTGCAAGCAAATATTAACGTTTATCTAACTATAAATATAGTTTTCAGTTTGGCTTCCCCTGGACTAAAGCCACGGTAATGATTAGGCAAGATGTGAATCTTGTCCTTGGGGATCCAATACTGATTTGATCCAGTCGGTTTGTTCAGGCACAGTTTGGGTACCCATGCCTGAATTTTACCTCTGGACTGATTCAGTACAGCAAGGTAAGATCTTTGTCGGGATTTAGTTCTATAGCCAAGTACAGATCGATTTAGAACGGACTTCTGTTTTCCAAGAATCATGTCGAGACCCTTGGAACCAGAAGTGAATCGTTCTAAGGCTAATCTAAGATCCTTAACCTGAGTTTTCAGGGAGGAATTCTCTTTCTCAAGTTTTTCAACTTGAGTAGGAGTTCCTTCTTGAACTTTCTCGGTTGAGGGTTTAGAGTCAGCTCCCTCCTTCAGGAGTTTTACTTCCTATCGGAGGGATTCGACTCAGAGTTTGGCATTCGCCAAATCTCGAGAAAGATATGAAATTAAATCGTTTAATTGACTTCTATTGAAACCACATACCTTGATTTTGCCATCCTCTAAGAAGGTCAGTTTGCTGTTGTCCTGTTCTGATTCTGACTCGGTCTCGACTTCTTCTGAGGCGGTCAGGGCTAGTAGGTTTGACTGGGGTGCCTCTTCTTCTTCTTCTGAGGAAGCTTCGTCCCAGGTTGCTTGCAGTGCTTTCTTTCTTTTTGACTTTTTGTTCTCCTTTAGATTTGGACACTCCGTCTTGTAGTGACCCTTCTTCTTACACTCGTAGCAGGTTACGTTGGGCTTGTATTTGTCATTCGCGGGTTCAGCTGGTTCGTCCTTTCTTCGGCTGACTTTCCGTTTGTTGGTTCGGTTCTTCAGCTCCTTGTAGTAGTTTCGGGCTAGTCGAACCAGCTTTGGTCGATCTCCTTCTTCATCTTCTGTGTCTGAGTCTGAGTTAGACTCAGGTTCAGTTTGAGGTTTCTTCTTTGCTGACCTTCTAGTTTTACCTACAATGAAGGCAATCCCTTTCTCGACCATATTGGAGTTAGTTTGTTCGTGCAGTTCTAATTCGGAAAATAATTCGTCTAATTTTATTTTAGAAAGATCCCTTGAGACCTTGTATGCATCTACCATAGATGCCCACAAGGTGTTCCTAGGGAAGGTGTTTAGAGCATACCTTATTAGGTCACGGTTTTCGACCTTGTGACCTATAGTGTGAAGACCATTCATTAATTCTTGGATTCGTGCGTGGAGTTGGGCTGCTGTTTCGTTGTCGGCCATCTTGATGGTGTACAGTTTGTTCAGAAGCAGATCTCTTTTATTGATCCGAGTGTCTGATGTTCCTTCATGCAGCTCGATCAGTTTTGCCCACAGCTCCTTGGCACTGTTGAAGAGGCCCACCCGGTTCAGCTCCTCTTTTGTCAATCCGCATTGGAGAGTCTGGGTCGCCTTTGCATCGGCTTCAATTTTGCGCTTCAGGGCGTTGTCCCATTCTGAGTAGGTCTGCGGTATTCCTTCGGCGTTTTTGGGATCTCTAGTACGGACTGGATGATGATCCACATGTCCACCTGAGTTTTTAGGTGGACCTCCATTCTACTTTTCTGGTAAGAAAAGTCTTCTCCACTGAAAAGTGGAGGTCTGGCGGTGCTAAATCCTTCTTGCATGGCCATTTAACCTGAAAAAGATAACTAAAAAAATTTTTTCCAAGACTTGGTCTTGGATTAGTAGTGCGGGATGAATAGAATTAAATAACGAGGGGTGTTGCACCAACCTCGATAAGCGGGAAGAAGAAAATTCGAACGAAATAAAAAAAATCGAACGAGAAAAAGAAAATAAAAATCCGAAAAATTTTCAAACTGGTGGTTGCACCAAGTTTGAACTTCCCCACTCTGATACCACTTGTTGGATCAAGAGAACCGATAGAGGGGGGGTGAATATCGGAAATCGTTCGGATTTTGGTAAAGAGCAATTGCACAGCGGAAGATAAAAATAAACACGCGAACACAGTAATTTTTAACTTGGTTCGGAGCCTAGGTCGACTCCTACTCCAAGGCCCACGATCGTTGATCGTTTACTTTGGGCAATTCTATATGAGGTGCAAATAGTTTACAAAGATTGATTTACAAATATAGCACAGTAAACTTTAATAATAAAAAATAATCTTCTTTTACCGACGTCCGATTGTAGGTTGACTTTTTCCGGAGCAGCGGGACGTCGTAGGCTCGAGTTGGGCAGTTTCCGGAGCGAGGTGCGAGAGCAGAAGAGCGTAGAAGCGTTGTGTTGGAGTTGTTGTTGGAAGCCTGGGCGTTGGGTGCTATTTATAGCACCTCGGGGTGCCCTGGACGTCGGGGGCGCCCCCCCCCCCCACGTGTCATGTGATCCGAGATTCGCTCGGTCAACCTCTATCCCACTCAAATAGGGATGAGGTTTGACACTGGGGGCGCCCTGCTTGACTCCTTCCGCGCGGGCTTCTCGGCTGGATAAGGGTGATTGGCTTCGTTGGCGTAGGCGCGGGGCGCCTTGCCTGCTGAGGGCGCCCTGGGCGCTGAGGGCGCCCTGGCTGCTGAGGGCGCCCTGGCTACTGGGGGCGCCCCGGCCAGTATTCAGCCGAAGCTCCTTTTACTTCATTTGTTTCATGTTCACCTTGGAGGCGCCCTAGACACTCAGGGCGCCCTACTCAGCTGCTGCCTCACTCCTTTGAGGCTCTCTGAGCTGCAGACACACGTTCCTTTGGTCCTGCATCCAGGGTTAGTCCGAAAACAACATAAAGCAGTAAGTTGTTAGTTTCATACAACCTTAGCTGTCTTGGTTCTGACTTTGGGCCTCCAAAATGGAGCCCTAGGTCGAACCGACGCCTACTGTTCCCTCGACGGGAAACGCGTCCTCACCTACTCCTCTCGGGAGAATGTACCTGATGCCAACTGCTCCTTTGGTTGGACTTTTGCCTGGCGGTCCTTTGCCAGGTCTTGGGTACCGAGCTGTCCTTCGCCCGATGCCTAGCAGTCCTTCGCTAGGGCTTCATTCCCAAGCCGTCCTTCGCCTGGAGCTGAGCCGTCCTTCGCTAGGGCTTTTCTCTCTGGCATTCCTTCGCCAGTGCCTAGCAGTCCTTCGCTAGGGCTTTGTCCCCTAGCATTCCTTTGCCAGTGCCTAACAGTCCTTCGCTAGGGCTTTTTACTCTGCACACTAGAGTGACATGTTAGATCACACGTGAGACTTAACTTTTGAACTCTGTTGCCATTATCAAAACACATGTTTGACTTTGGTGCTTTCTGCACCAACAGATAGCTCCCAATGCCTTCGCCGAGATGGGGGGGGCATATATCGTCTTCAAGCTTTTCGGGCTTCCTCTGACTCCACCCCTTTTTCATTCCTTCTTCATTCCGATAGGATCGAGGGGCGTTTTTAGCGTCGCGGCCCGTCCGGGCCATAGGTTCCTGGGAGGGTTTCCTTCTTCGCACAAGGGATGGAAGGAGAAATTCTTTTTTATCCAGTTATCGTCGTTGCCCTTCAGCCCTTTGCGCTGGATAGCGGAGTTACCAACCCCTCCCTCCTTGGAGAACTTCCTTCACAACCCCGAGTATCGTCATGCTAAAGGGGTACTTTCGGGCATGGAGTTTAGCGGCCCGGGGCTGGTTCAAAGTGAAAAGCTTATGTACCGGGCGGGCATTAGCCCTAAAATAACGTGGATCAGTCCCTCCCTAGGTATGACTATCTTTGTCATCTCCGCAAATTGGTGCTGACTGATGCTCTCTCTGTTCAGCTTTTACAGAGGAAGTCATGTATGTCAAAGAAATGAGCCAGTTCATCAAATGGGAGGAGGCCCACAATGAGGCACTGCAGCCTCCTCCGATTGACCTTACTTCCGCCTTCGTCGAACCCGTCGAGGAGCCCGAGGTTTCGGCTCACGAGGCTACCCCCACTGAGGGGGGTTGATGTTACTGTAACATCTTTAAAGCAAGCTCCCCTCTCCCCGCCGGCTGCCCTGGCAACATATCTCTCCTTCAAGGGTGGATCTATTTCAGGCTCGAGTAGTCCCGCCTGGGGGGACAAAAATTCTACTTCCCCGGTCGCCTCGACGATTACCCGGTCCCTAAGCCGGCAGAAGTGACGGCTCCCCCAGGGCTTGGGCCCTGCATGGAAAAAGCGATGTTTCATCCTTTCCTCTTCTCTGCCCTCAGTGCCTGAGGAAACAATTTTGCTGACCGAGGTAGCTTTACCTACTTCGGCCCCGCCTGTTTCCGTTCCTGAAGTTGTTCCTTCTCCCTCCATCGCCTCCACTATTCCTCCGACGGGTAAGGAGATATTACATAGTCAATTTCGTATGAAACTGAATCGATTTAGGGAGAGAATGGATACAGCGTTGGAGTCCTCTCAGCGACCCTCCTCCATGGCGCAATTGGGGGAGAATTCGGCCGCTCAAGCTTTGCCGGAGGGGCTCTCCTGTCCTGACGAGATGGACCCCCATTCTCCCGGTTCGCCTGCTGAGGCTCCGGTCCCCCCACACCCTCCTGTTCATCCACCCTCTCCGCCGATCGAAGAGCAGGGCAATGTACCCTGCCCTCCAACTGAGATAGTCGTGCTGGCCTTGGCCGGACCGCTAGCTGGTCTTCGAGAGACCCTTTTGCAGGTGCGACCTACTATAGTATTAGCCTCTCTTTCGGTGTGGTTGTTGATCCTTCGGTGCAATATCAGGCGGTTGAGAATTGCCTGGAGATCGGCCGGGGCCTGTGTTCCGAGCCTCAAGCGGAGGCCTTACTCCTACGAGCCCTAAAGGCGGAGGCAGCCGCAAGTCTAGAGCATTGGTCCGGGGTGAAGCACGCCAGCCACAACAGGGCCCTCTATGAGGAGGTAGGGCAGCTGAAGGAGCTTTTGCGTGATACCGAAAAAACCCTCAAGAATTCCCGACACCGGGAGCGTCTTGCCTCCAAGAAAGTCAATATGAGATATTGAACTCATTTGTTTGAGTAAGTCTACTCGGGGATCAAGAAATACAAGATTGATTGAGGATGATATGGTCTCTGCCTCATTGGTCAATTTGGATATCGAGGATAGAAGGACAAGGTCATACATTATCATAGTCACGGAGGTTTAGTCGGATCTTGACTTTTCTTGTTACTTGGGTAGCAATGATGTATTGCTAGATGCCACTCATTGCTTATGTGTCTAAAGAGTTTAGATGCATTGCCAACGTCACAAGAACCTATTGGGTTACACACTAAGGACACGATGCTTCGGGAAATCTGATCAGCAGATCTGAGCCCAAGTTGGGAACTCGGAAGATCTAAGCCCGAGTTGGGAACTCGGCAGACCTGAGCCCGAGTTGGGAACTCGGGAGATCTGAGCCCGAGTTGGGACTCGGGAGGTCAGTTCGGGAGCTCGAGTTGGGAACTCGGGAGCGCGGATCGAGAGCTCGGCACTCGCCAGACTGGGCTGGGAGCTCAGCAGACTGGGTCGGCACTCGACAGACTGGGTCTGTACTTGGAAGACTGGGTTTGTACTTGGCAGACTGGGTCGGAGCTCGGCAGACTAGGTCGGGAGCTCGGCACTCGGGAGACTTGGTCGGGAGACCGAGTCGGAAGCCCGAGAGGCCCGGTCGGAATTGCATGGGGAAAGAGAAAAGTCTCTCTTCATTAGATGAAGAGAAGGTGAAGAGTCACATGGAAAGATGTGCTCTTTATTGGCTTTAATGAGGGGAAGTCAAAGAGACAAAAGACTCTTCATGTTGGTGCAGAATGCACCTAAGTCAAACCTGTGTTTTGATAATGGCAACATAGGTCAAAAGTTAAGTCTTTTTTGTTTTCTAACAAGTTAATCAAGTGTGCAGGAAAAGCCCTAGCGAAGGACTGCTAGGCACTGGCAAAGGAATGCCAGAAAAGAAAGCCCTAGCGAAGGATTGCTAGGCAACTGGCAAAAGACTGCCAGTATCCAAGCCCTAGCGAAGGACTGCTAGGCGCCAGGCGAAGGACAGCTTGGGAGTNATTTGTTAGTGATATGAGAGAAGTGTCCTAAGGCAATCGCCTTATGATTGTAAACATTTATATTAATAAATGATAATTCACTATTTGAGTATACATGTTTGTGTATTTGATTGGGATCTTAAACTCATCTACTGAATGTCCGCAATACAACCACAGCATAAGAGAATTTGTGATGGGATCACAACTAGTGATTATCTCTAAATGTGCAAATGTGAAGTATGAAAATATCCCTAGTCGATGAATTGATAAAAACGGACACTATCAATTCTGTTGAGACTAGCATGGGTTATTCTCTAATCAGCTGATTCTCACTGGCTGGTGACATTGGGATGTCCGGAGATAAACATGGATGCTAGTTAAGGGAACTAGTTCATTGGAGTGACTAGCTGTAAACTTCATATGGTTATCTATAAAGATATGTCAATGAAGTTCTTACTGCAGGCTTAAGTGCGATTTCCTTTGACTTGCGGTGTTCAAGTCATCTTGGTCATGGAGACTTATACTTTAACATCTTAAGCAAGCATCTCCAAGGAGGTGTGGACCCAGGATGATTGGGTATAAGCCGAAGTGCCCGAAGATGTTTGAAACAGCCTACAAAGGATTCACCACTCCTTGCGAGGAGATGTATACCCAGGCCTATCGTCGGATTGTTACTCAAAACCTCTGGCCAGAGTATATCATGTTAAGAGTGCGAGTCTCTTAAATACATGAGAGTAATTAGAATCCAAAGGACGAGAAAGACATACTTGGGCTAGGTGTGACGTAGTCAGCCTAGTGGGGACTGACACCATAGACCGTGTCCTGAACCAAGTGGGTATAAGATGGTGAAGGAATGGGGCACGATTCATTAGAGCTGCTGAAGGGTTCAGAATAATTTCTTCTGAGGTCAAACCGTTGATCTTTCGATTAATTGGGGATCATGATGTACTACTAGGTGCCACTCATGATCGTTCTATAATTGTTGATTATAGACGGCCAACATAAATCGAAAGCCTATTTAGTCACACGCACTACGAGTAATCCGAGGGATTTAAAACGAGTTGAAAATTGGATTTTCCGATCAAGAGAAATAAGTCGAATCTGAGTTAATCAGAGGCGCAATGGAAGCTAAAATGGCTAAGTCTTTTGAAGGCTTTTGGGCGAATTAAATGAGTTTAATTCGCGTGGTTCGGGCTTGTTTGGGCCGGCCAAAGAGGGTGCCAACCCTCTTGGTTGGCCGGCCATAAAGGGAGAAAACCAATTAATTTGGTTTAATTAATAAAATAAATCTAGGCGATTTATTTATAAATTATGGATAAATAAATTTGTATAAAGAAATTTATAAAATAAATTTATAGAAATTTATTCTTTTATGGAAGTTAAAATAATCCATGAATTGGTTTATTTTAATTTTATAAAATCAATTATGAATTGATTTTCCATAATAAGAAAGTTTATAAATTTCTTATAAAATTTATTCCATAATTTAAAGAGAAGAAGAATTTGTTTTATTATAAATTAGTTATAATAAGACTGGCTTAACGGAATAATTATAAGAAATTTATAAGATAAATTTCTTATAAACTAATTCCGTTAATTCGTTAAGAGGAGACTTAGCAAGGAGATGCTACTATATAAAGGAACCAAAGGCAAGCCTTATTCAATTAATAATTGAGATTATATTCTCTCTCCCTCTCTCTTATTCTCTTCTCCCTTCCTTCCCTTAGGGCCGGCGCCCTTCTTGGAGTTAGGGCCGGCCCACCTTCCTTGCTAGGGCCGGCGCACCCATCCACCAAGCAAGGTTGCCGTGAGCTTCAAGAAGAAGGAGAAACGAAACAAGAAGAAGAAGAAGCGGATAGCGACTCCTCTCTTCCCGGAATTCGATTCCGTTTCTTGGTGGTTAGTTTCCTTTCCTCTCTTGATCTTCTTGTTGTGCCTATAGAGAATCTAGTAGTTCTCGTCGGCACAAAACTCGTGACTTTGCGAAGTCATCCCGAAGAGAACTCGGCGTGGACGCGAATAGAGGCGGAGCTTCCAAGGGACGCTACGGTTGGATCTCGTCCCTTACTTCGAGTTACGAGAGGTATAATGTAAATTAGTTTACTTTTCCGCAAAGTTTTATTTTATGATTATGTCAACACACTATAAGGTTGCATGCTAGATACGAGGTTAAAATAATTTAGGAAATTATTTTATGCAAATTCTTCCGCTGCACGTAAAATTTAAAATTTTACGAACTCGTATCCTTGTCACATGCACCCGGTCCCAACAGTGGTATCAGAGCCGGTTAGTGTTCGACATAATCATATAATTGTTTTGCGGAAACTTTGTCATGATCTCAATTTGGAAAATTTTCAATTATGGAAACTTTCCAATTATAATAAATTTTAGATTTAGGAATTTCAAGTTTGGAAATCCTCATGAAATTTCGCAAACGTTTGAAATTTTCTAGTTTCTGAAATTTTATAATAATTGTGAAAACTTCCCATCTTTGGAAACTTTCCAATTTTGGAAATTTTCTATTTTAGAAATTTTCCAACTTTGGAAATATGTAAGTTTTCTTTGTACCAGAAACTTACAATTATTCTGAAAACCTATTTATGAAATCTCGCAATTTTGGGCACTTTCTTTTCAGAAAGTCTAGACAAATTCATGGGCAGTTAATTGACAAATAAATTTGAATTGGTTTTAAATTGACAACAAAATTCTTTATTTTGGATTGAGCCTCGGGGAGCCGTCCAATTTAAAGTTAGTTGTTGTAATTTAATTTCCCAATTTTAATTGAAATTGTCATGTTTGATTTGGATTGAGCCTCGGGGAGCCGTCCAATTGGATTTACAACAAATTATTTTTCTTTGGGTATCGAGCCTCGGGGAGCCACCCTTAGAAAACGATTTGTTGTAATTAATTAAATCCATGAATAAAATATGTTTTAAGAGGTGATGCTCTTACATATTGTTGTCTCCAAAATTAATTAGGAAAATGGTTTCCTATAGAGTTTCTTAAATGAGATTTTCATGAAAATAATATGTGTTGAATTAAGGGAATTGTCTCTTAATTTAATAAGATTTGATTTAGAGAAATCAAAGTCTTGAACATATTATTTCCGAAATTGATTATGACAATTTAGGAAATTGTTTCCCAAAACAATTCCTTTAATAAAGTATGAAATTAGAATTAGGAAATCCGGTTCCTAATTCAATTAATGAGACTTGATAACTTAAGTCACATACATACTTTATTAAGGAAATCGTTAGTCATGACATAATGTCATGAATGTGCTTAGAAAAGATGAGACCCAAAACCCCTTACAAAATATTAAGGCCAACACCTTCCATTAATATGGTTAGAATCGGAGTTTTGTTTCTCGTTTGGGTTGATGGACACATCCATGCCCGACTTGAACCTCAACATGTTCAAACCATGGAATTAGTTTATGAATAATATAGTTGGAGTCAGAGGTCAATCCTTAGTTTTGGTTGTTGGACACATCCAAGCCTGACTAAACGGTTGAATGAGCTCCAACCATATTAAAACTATTTCTTGATTAATGGGTCAGCCTTAAGCTTGGAGCATCGATTTGTTGTGCCACAGCCAAGGTCGATGTAAAGAGAGGTGCAGTTGGGTGCTATGTATATTGATGCATACTTGTTAATGAGTTAACAACCCAATGATTTATGCAAACATTCAATTAGTTGATAGCATAAAGTGATAGTTACATATATGTGATATGTAATCGGTATAATTACCTACCTTCATAGCTAAGAAAACTTGATGGCCACAGCCATGGTGGTTCTTATCTATGGTTGGATATCAACCTATTTGGAGATGTTCCTACGATCTCCCGAATTGATAATAAGGGTGACTCAATTGAAAATAAATAGGATTTAATTTATGTATGATGATACATTCTTTAATCATTCTTCTCACATAATCTCAATTTGTATTTCTAGGATAATCACTCGATCATGTCTTCCCTAAATTTGCGTTCCATTTTGGACACCAATAAACTGACTGGGCCAACTTCATGGACTGGCTTCGAAACCTGAGGATAGTCCTCAAGGCAGAGAAGCTTGCTTATTGTCCTTCGAAGAATCAACCATTGTCCATCAGAACATGTGACCATTCTGAATGCAGTTGCATATGCTGCCTTATGACTGCAAGCACTGAGCTTTCATCTTCCTCTTGAGTTTGGCATCAATCCTGCTTGATAGACTCTGTCAGGAAGCCTTCTGCATGTGAAGGGACAGAGCGATCTGAAAAGACTGTGATAACTGTGTGAGTTCCATTTGGTTCCTCGGATAGGACTAAGGTTCTAAGAGGAAGGGCCAAAGAACAGAATAAGGGAAAGGAAGAAAAAGGCCAAAAAGACTGAAAAAACCAAAAGGCACTTGCCATCACTGTGGCAAGGAGGGTCACTGGCGAAGAAACTGCAAGGTTTATCTTGAGTCCTTGAAGAGAAGGCATCCGATGCCCCATCCTCTTCAGTATCTTCGTTATTGAATGTCACTCTATTTCCTCAAACACTGGGTACTTGATACTGGGTGTAGCTCACATATATGTAATGACATACAGGGGCTAAGGAATAGAAGAAGACTCGTCAAAGGAGAAGCAAATTTGCGAGTTGGAAATGGAGCAAAGATTGCTGCTGTTGCCATCGGAACATATTTGCTAAAGCTCCCCACTGGACGTGTCTTAGAATTGGATAATTGTTATTTCGTTCCTTCGTTAATAAAGAACATTGTATCTATTTCATGTTTGAATGAAAAGGGTTATCATTTAACTTTTAGTAACAATTGTTGTTACATAACTTTAAATGGCGTTCTTTATGGGAATGGAACTTTGTGCAATGGCATCTACACGTTAGATTTATCCAGTGACGTTTTCAATATCGAAGTTAGCAACAAACGTGCTCGAATAGATAATCGAATAGACTCCTACACGTGGCATTGTCGTCTTGGCCATATAAGTAAGAAACGCATGACCGAATTACACCGATGTGGAATTTTGGAATCATTTGAACCCGGTTCATTTGATACATGCGAATCATGCTTAAAAGGCAAGATGACCAAATTACCCTTTTCCGGAAAAGGTAATCCAGTGGGAGAATTGCTTGGTCTAATACATACTGATGTATGTGGACCAATGTCAACTCTTGCACAAGGAGGCTATAGCTACTTCATCACCTTTATCGATGATCACTCACGATTCGGGTATGTGTTCTTGATGAAACACAAATCTGAAGCTTTTGAGAAATTCAAAGAGTTCAGAAATGAAGTAGAGAAACAGCTTGGCAAAAGTATTAAGATACTTCGATCCGATCGGGGTGGTGAATACTTAAGTCAAGAGTTTCAAGATTATCTTAGGGACAATGGGATATTGTCCCAATGGACTCCGCCGTATACACCACAGCATAATGGTGTATCTGAGAGGCGCAACCGAACCTTGATGGACATGGTTAGGTCTATGATGAATCATGCAACTCTTCCAAAATCCTTTTGGGGCTATGCACTTAAGACAGCTGTTTACTTGCTAAACAGAGTCCCGACCAAGGTAGTCTCTACTACTCCATATGAGATATGGAATAGTAAGAAACCTCACTTAACTCACCTTAAGATATGGGGTTGTCCTGCTTATGTGAAGCGGGTTGTATCAGACAAATTGGATGCTAAGTCTGATAAATGTCTATTTATTGGATACCCTAAGGAAACGAAGGGTTACCAATTCTATCATCCCTTGGAACAAAAGGTGTTTGTTTCAAGGCATGCTGTATTTCTAGAAAAAGAATTTCTTTTACAAGAAAACAGTGGGAGTGGCATTGAACTTGATGAAGTTCAAGAAACTCCAATAGACATTACAGAGACACCTGTCTAGACCCACAACCGATAACTCATAATGATGAGCTATCAGTTGAACCTAAAACAACACCACCTCTTCGTAGGTCTGATAGGACACGCAATATTCCAGAGAGATACGGATTTCTCGTAAGTGAATCGAACGACGTGTTACTCATAAGCGATGACGAACCTATCAGTTATGAAGATGTTCTGAAAAGTTCAGAAAGGGACAAATGACTTGAGGCCATGAAGTCGGAAATGGATTCCATGTACGAAAACCAAGTATGGGACTTGGTTAACCCACCTGAAGGGATTAAGCCCATAGGGTGCAAGTGGGTTTTCAAGAAGAAAACCGACATGGAAGGTAATGTGTTACCTTTAAGGCTAGATTAGTGGCAAAAGGATATCGTCAAAACAAGGAATTGATTATGACGAAACCTATTCGCCAGTAGCTATGCTTAAATCCATTCGGATGCTCCTAGCCATAGCAGCTCATTATGATTATGAGATATGGCAAATGGATGTGAAAACAGCTTTCCTTAATGGAAACCTACTTGAGGATGTATACATGATACAACCTGAAGGTTTCACATCGGTTGATAAAACCAAAGTATGCAAGCTTCGACGATCCATATATGGACTGAAGCAAGCATCTAGGAGCTGGAACATCCGTTTTGATGAGACAATCAAAAAGTTTGATTTCTCACAAAATCCTGACGAACCTTGTGTGTACAAGAAGGTTAGTGGGAGTGCAGTCGTATTCCTAGTATTATATGTCGATGACATCTTACTTATAGGAAACGATATATCAGTTTTACAGACAGTTAAAATTTGGTTGTCCAAAACTTTCTCCATGAAAGACCTGGGAGAAGCAACCTACATCCTTGGGATTAGAATCTATAGAGATAGATCAAAACGGTTGCTTGGTCTTTCGTAGTCTACATATATAGACCGAGTGCTAAAGAGGTTTAGCATGTCGGAATCCAAGAAAGGTTACCTTCCCATCAGGCATGGGATCAACCTTTCGAAGTCTATGTGTCCGCGCACAGAAGACGAGAGGATTTGCATGAATAAGATACCTTATGCATCCGCGATAGGATCTATCATGTATGCTATGTTATGTACTAGGCCCGATGTATCATATGCTCTGAGTGTCACGAGCAGATACCAGTCTGATCCAGGGATGGATCATTGGGCGGCTGCCAAGACAATCCTTAAGTACTTAAGAAGAACTAAGGATGTGTTCCTAATATATGGAGAAGGAGATTTGGAAATACGTGGGTATACAGATGCCAGTTTCCAGACAGATAAGGATGACTCCAAATCGCAGTCTGGATACGTATTTACTTTGAATGGAGGCGCAGTAAGTTGGAAAAGTTCCAAACAAGACACCGTAGCGGATTCTACCACGGAAGCAGAATATATCGCAGCTTCGGAAGCAGCAAAGGAAGCAGTCTGGATCAAGAAGTTTGTCTCCGAACTTGGTGTGGTTCCATCCATTGATGAAGCAGTGCCGGTTTACTGCGACAACAATAGAGCTATTGCACAAGCAAAGGAACCAAGGTCTCATCAGCGATCCAAACACGTGCTTCGACGCTATCATCTAATCAGAGAGATTATAAGTAGGAATGACATACAAATTGAGAGAGTTCCCACTGAAAGGAACATAGCGGATCCTTTAACTAAGGCCTTGCCTCAAAGCAAGTTTGAGGGTCATGTTAGAGCCTGTGGTATTGGATACCGTAGCGATTGGCATTAGGCCAAGTGGGAGTTTGTTAGTGATATGAGAGAAGTGTCCTAAGGCAATCGCCTTATGATTGTAAACATTCATTTTAATAAATGATAATTCACTATTTGAGTATACATGTTTATGTATTTGATTGGGATCTTAAACTCATCTACTGAATGTCCGCAATACAACTCACAGCATAAGAGAATTTGTGATGGGATCACAACTAGTGATTATCTCTAAATGTGCAAATGTGAAGTATTGAAAATATCCCTAGTCGATGAATTGATAAAAACGGACGCTATCAATTCTGTTGAGACTAGCATGAGTTATTCTCTAATCAGCTGATTCTCACTGGCTGGTGACATTGGGATGTCCGGAGATAAACATGGATGCTAGTTAAGGGAACTAGTTCATTGGAGTGACTAGCTGTAAAACTTCATATGGTTATCTATATAGATATGTCAATGAAGTTCTTACTGCAGCTTAAGTGCGATGTTCCTTTGACTTGCGGTGTTCAAGTCATCTTGGTCATGGAGACTTATACTTTAACATCTTAAGCAAGCATCTCCAAGGAGGTGTGGACCCAAGATGATTGGGTATGAGCCAAAGTGCCCGAAGATGTTTGAACAGCCTACAAAGGATTCACCACTCCTTGCGAGGAGATGTATACCCAGGCCTATCGTCGGATTGTTACTCAAAACCTCTGGCCAGAGTATATCATGTTAAGAGTGCGAGTCTCTTAAATACATGAGAGTAATTAGAAATCCAAAGGACGAGAAAGACATTACTTGGGCTAGGTGTGACGTAGTCAGCCTAGTGGGGACTGACACAAATAGACCGTGTCCTGAACCAAGTGGGTATAAGATGGTGAAGGGAATGGGGCACGATTCATTAGAGCTGCTGAAGGGTTTCAGAATAATTTCTTCTGAGGTCAAACCGTTGATCTTTCGATTAATTGGGGATCATGATGTACTACTAGGTGCCACTCATGATCGTTCTATAATTAGTTGATTATAGACGGCCAACATAAATCGAAAGCCTATTTAGTCACACGCACTACGAGTAATCCGAGGGATTTAAAACGAGTTGAAAATTGAATTTTCGATCAAGAGAAATAAGTCGAATCTGAGTTAATCAGAGGCGCAATGGAAGCTAAAAATGGCTAAGTCTTTTGAAGGCTTTTTGGGCGAATTAAATGAGTTTAATTCGCGTTGGTTCGGCTCGGTTTGGGCCGGCAAAAGAAGGTGCCAACCCTCCTTGGTTGGCCGGCCATTAAAAGGGAGAAAAACCAATTTAATTGGTTTAATTAATAAAATAAATCTAGTGCGATTTATTTTATAAATTATGTATAAATAAATTTGTAGAAATTTATTCTTTTTATGGAAGTTAAAATAATCCATGAATTGGTTTATTTTAATTTTTATAAAATCAATTATGAATTGATTTTTCCATAATAAGAAAGTTTATAAATTTCTTATAAAATTTATTCCATAATTTAAAGAGAAGAAGAATTTGTTTTATTATAAATTAGTTATAATAAGACTCGGCTTAAACGGAATAATTAATAAGAGAATTTATAAGATAAATTTCTTATAACTAATTCCGTTAATTCCGTTAAGAGGGAGACTTAGCAAAGGAGTTGCTACTATATAAAGGAACCAAAGGCAAGCCCTTATTATGAATTACTAATTGAGATTAGTAACTTCCTCTCTCCCCTCTCTCTTATTCTCTTCTCCCTCTCCTTTCCTTTAGGGACGGCGCCCTTCTTGGAGAATTAGGGCCGGCTTCCACCTTCCTTGCTAGGGCCGGCGCACCCTATCAACACCAAGCAAGGTTGCCGTGAGCTTCAAGAAGAAGGAGAAACGAAACAAGAAGAAGAAGAAGCGGATAGCGACTCCTCTCTTCCCGGAATTCGATTCCGTTTTCTTGGTGGTAAGTTTCCCTTTCCTCTCTTGATCTTTCTTGTTGTGCCTATAGAGAATCTAGTAGTTCTCGTCGGCACAAAACTCGTGACTTTGCGAAGTCATCCCGAAGAGAACTCGGCGTGGACGCGAATAGAGGCGGAGCTTCCAAGGGACGCTACGGTTAGATCTCGTCCCTTACTTCGAGTTACGAGAGGTATAATGTAAATTAGTTTACTTTTCTGCAAAGTTTTATTTTATGATTATGTCAACACACTATAAGATTGCATGCTAGATACGTGGTTAAAATAATTTAGGAAATTATTTTATGCTAATTCTTCCGCTGCACGTAAAAATTTAAAATTTTACGAACTCGTATCCTTGTCAACATGCACCCGGTCACAACACCACCTATCAGGAAGCTGTGTTGAGCCCAGATTCTGAGTCATGGCTGGAAGCCATGAGATCCGAAATGGAATCCATGTACACTAACCAAGTTTGGACCTTGGTTGATCCACCTGAAGTGGTCAAACCCATTGGGTGTAAGTGGGTCTTTAAGAGAAAGCCTAACATGGATGGACTTACTCATACCTATAAGGGTAGACTGGTAGCTAAAAGTTTCAAGCAAATTCATGGTATTGACTATGATGAAACTTTTTCTCCAGTAGCGATGTTTAAGTCCATTCGGATCATGCTTGCTATTGCAGCCTACCACGATTATGAGATCTGGCAGATGGATGTCAAGACAGCATTTCTGAATGGAAACCTCCTCGAGGATGTGTACATGACACAGCCTGAGGGTTTTGTAGATCCACAGCATACTGGCAGAGTATGCAAGCTGCATAGGGCCATTTATGGTCTAAAGCAAGCTTCTCGGAGCTGGAATCTTCGATTCGATGATGCGATCAAACAGTTTGGTTTCATCAAGAACGAAGATGAACCTTGTGTCTACAAGATGGTTAGTGGGAGCACAGTAGTCTTCCTAGTCTTGTATGTGGATGACATACTACTCATTGGGAACAACATCCCTTCGCTACAGTCTGTGAAGACTTGGTTGGGACTTGTTTCGCAATGAAGGACTTAGGTGAAGAGCCTGCATTCTAGGCATTAAGATCTATAGAGATAGATCTAAGAGATTGCTTGGCCTAAGTCAGAGTACATACATCGATACGGTATTACACCGTTTTGCCATGCAGAATTCCAAAGAGGAATTCTGCCAATGTCACATGGTGTGAGTCTTTCGAAGACTCAGAGTCCCTCTTCTAGAGAGGAGAGAGACCGCATGGATAAGATCCCTTATGCTTCTGCCATAGGATCTATCATGTACGCCATGTTATGTACTCGTCCTGATGTCTCGTATGCTTTGAGCATGACGAGCAGGTACCAGTCAGATCCAGGTGAACGTCACTGGATAGCGGTCAAGAATATCCTTAAGTACTTGAGAAGGACTAAGGAATATTTTTTGATATTTGGAGGCGATGAGCATCTAGTTGTAAAGGGTTACACTGATGCCAGCTTCCAAACCGACCAGGATGATTACAGATCGCAGTCAGGGTTCGTGTTTTGCTTGAATGGTGGAGCTGTGAGCTGGAAGAGTTCGAAGCAGGACACAGTTGCAGATTCTACAACAGATGAAGCATGATGGTCACACTAGGTCATTGGGTATTAGATACTACAGCGATTGGCACTAGTGCTAGTGGGAGATTGTTAGTGAGAGCCCTAGAGCCAATCATATGATGATTACTTTTTGGACTCATTGTATCATATTCTTGTATATATATATTTCTTATATATAAAGGCATTTCTTATGGTTATTGTACTTATGTGTATTGGTGCCAAATAACTTAGTATAATAACGTCCTTGAGTAGAAGGTTCTTATCTATATCAATCGATTAGTTGAATCGATAGTGAGATGATATAGAGAACACTACTCTTAATTATTCCTAGTCAAGTATTAACATTCAAGGACAATGTTAATGCATAGAGACTAGCATGTAGGTCAACATGATGACTTGATCTCACAAGTCATGGATATGAGATATCAAGTTGACACATGGGTATACATTAGAGAATGTATACTGAATGGCCCGCCATGAGAAAGTATCATGGATCGTTATATGAGTGTCATATACTTTCTCATGTGACTATTAGTATGACTATAGTCCTAGACCTGAAGTTACCATAGTTCCCTACATAAGGAGTTACGTACTTTGGCTTCGTCAAACGTCACCCGTAACTGGGTGGACTATAAAGGCGATTACTGGGTTTGTAACAAATTATGCGGAGGGATGTGAGTAACGTAGATGGGATCTATCCCTCCTATATGACGGGAGTGATATCTTCGTTCTTGATAGAGTAAGACCACTAAGTGCATGGCCATGCCCAAATAAGGCAATATTAGATATTGAGCTTATTTGATTATAGTGAGTCTACTTGGAGATCAAGACATATAGATTGATTTGAGGATGACACGGTCTATGCCTCATGAAAGATCAATCTAGATATCGAGGATAGAAGGACGTTGTCACATATTGTGATGGTCACAATTATTAGTCACAATGGTGATGTTGGATCTCGACATTCTTGTAACTTGGGTAGCAATGATGTGTTGCTAGATACCTCTCATTGCTTATGTCCTTAAATAGGTTTAAGGGCATTGCCAACGTTACAAGAACCTATAGGGTCACACACATAGAGCAATAGATGGAGAATAAGTCCATATGATGGACCGAGAGTAATGAAGTCAAAGTTTGACTTTGGCTAAATATAGAAAGTCCATAAAAGGCAAGTTTGACTTGACTCAAATTAGACAACTTGAGTTGGACTCGAGTTTGATCCAAGTGTTGGATGAATCTAATCATGGGAGAATAATGAAGTCAAAGTTTGACTTTGGCTAAATATGGAAAGTCCATAAGAGGCAAGTTTGACTTGACTCAAGCCACATCACCTTGACTTGACCAAGTGATGACTTGGCATCATCATCAAGGCTAAGTAACCTCCCCATTTGAATTTTGAATTCAAATAGGGGGTTACCCAAGGTGGTGGCCGGCCACTGAATGGCCAATAATGGCCATTAAGTGGCCGACCACTTAAACACACAAAAGGAGTTTTTTTTGTGTGTGTGATTCATTCTTCTCCTCACTTGGTTTTGTTTTGTTTTGCTCTCCCTCTCCTCTCATCTTGCCGAGACCCCAAGTAGTGCTAGCACACTTTTGGGCTCTTCTCTCCACTCTCTTGCTTGTGTGGATACTTCTAGAGGGTTGCTACTTTGCATCCTTGAGATCCGACACCAACCGAGGAGCGAGCGGGAATTGCGGGGCACGCATCGAAGGTAGTTTTCTCTTCTCTAATAGATCTAGGTTGTAGATCGGTTTTGAAGCATGTAAACGAGCACTCGTAAAACATTTTGAAATGGTTTTCTTCGCTCGGATCCTTTCTATTGGGGCTTTCGGGGTTTCCGCGACGCGGAAAAGCGATTTTCGCGGCCTGAAAAACCCTACAGTGGTATCAGAGCCACGAGCGAAGCTTGTGCTCGTTTTGGTTTTTATTTTTTTTGTATTAGATACAAAATTTAGATAATTTTATGCTTCTGTAATTTTTCTAAATTTTAGGATTTTTTGAGTATTTTTCCTCGTAGAGGCAAAGCGACGAGTGCGAAGCACTTGTAGACTTTGCCACCGAGAAAAACTTCTTCGAAACGGCAAGTTTCGCCCAAATGGATTTTGGGACAGCGGGTAAAGGCGCTGTATAATCGCAAGAAGACACTCGTGAAGGTTATTTCACGAGTAGGGGCGCTGCCCCTAACCCCGCAAGGGGCCTTGTCTCGCGATTACGCCCGAAACCCGCTTATCGGGACCGCCGCGGAGTTGTGACTCGAAAAATTCTAAAAATCAGTAGAAAAATTATATAAAATCTGTAAAATTACATAATTTTGAATTATGTACAGTAGTGTGATGGTCATGGCCCAAAACCCAATTTTTAATAAGATTAAAATTGTGTTGTAATTCATAATACGGCCTGCGCGCCGTTTTTGTACATGTGCGTGTTGTATTGTGTTTGCGACCTGCGTGTCGGCTTTTAATATTTTATTTCTGTTGTATTTCATATTTAGACTCGAATGTAACTCGAGTATAAAAATTTGTAATGTACAAAAGTGAAGACAACGGAAATTCCGGAGAACTAGCCGACAACACCAAGACGGTCAAGAGGAAGCGCTTGGAGAAGCCGCTAGACCTAGGTTGACCATCGGATCCTCTCATTGGCTTGAGAGGGTCTTAGTAGGGCCATGACCAAGTCACTTATGTTTATTTTTATTATTGCTATGCTTGTGATGTATATGATGCATGATAATGTAGAATAGTAAAAATAAACTTAAGTGTATGAGATGCACAAGTAATGTGGGAACCACATTTTGATGTGCACTTAATACACATTTAGGATTAAATGTGATACACATCCTCGATTAGATTAGATCTAAAATCGAATCAACTCGTAAACGCCTACCGGGCCCTGATACCCATCACTACCTCGATCATATGCGCTTGTCGATTCTGCCAAAGCAGAGCAACACATTTAATCTTGGTAGGATGCGGAGGGACAACCTTGGTCCCGCCTATCACGGCTCGGGTTAGATCGAGCTCAATCAGATTGAGTAACTAGTTAACTCAATTGGATCGAGTAAAGCTATAGGCGTATTCCAATAGTTGGAAAGGGTAGGACAAAATCACCGTTTTAAATAGTCTTGAGCGATTTAGCCAAAGCTAACTCAAGATTATTCGTAAACGTTAAATCTTGATCCTATAAACAAGAGTTGCATAGAGATGTAATTGATAAATTAGTTATCTACCGATCATACTAAGTCTTGGGCGATTTAGCCAAAGCTAACTCAAGGCATAGTATGATGTGGATCTTGTCCCACATAAATTATAGTAAATTGGTACGGATCTAGTAGTGTGGTTTGACCACTCCAATGACTTGATTCCACCAAAATTCCTATAATTTAGTGGGAGCATCATTTAATTAAAGGCCTAATTAGATGATTACTAGAATATGATATTTATTCTCTGCATTTATCTGTTGTAGATTGCCATGTCTTCAAACGCGAATACTCTCTCTCTGCGATCTGTCCTTGAGAAGGACAAGCTCACTGGAGCTAATTTCCTGGACTGGTACAGGAACTTGAGGATAGTCCTCAAACAGGAACGTAAGCTGTACGTTCTAGAGCAAGCAGTTCCTGAAGCACCACCACCCTCAGCCATCCGTAGCGTTAGAGATGCTCATCAGAAGCATCAAGACGACGCGTTAGACGTGTCGTGCCTAATGCTATGCTGCATGTCCTCTGAGCTTCAGAAGCAACACGAGAACATGAATGCTTACGATATGATTGGCCACCTCAAGCAATTATATCAAGGGCAGGCAAGGCATGAGCGGTTCGAAGTGACTCAGGCCCTCTTTTCATGCAAGATGAAAGAGGAAACCCCAGTAGGAACTCACGTACTCAAGATGATTGGGTACGTCGAGAACCTCGATAGACTAGGGTTTCCCTTGGGCCAAGAGCTGGCTACCGACCTGATTCTGCAATCGTTGCCGCCAGGTTACCGTCAATTCGTCATGAATTACAACATGAATGAATTAGACAAACCACTTCCCGAGATACTCAACATGTTAAGAACTGCTGAGCCTAATCTCACCAAGCCTAGTACCGTCCTGATGGTACAGAAGGGCAAAGGCAAGGGTAAGTGGAAGCCCAAAGGTATGGGTAAGATCCAAACCAAGGGCAAAGCCAGCTCTGCAGCACTTAAACCCAAGGGTGGGGTGCAGAAGGATGCCACCTGTTTCCATTGCGGTGAGAAAGGGCATTGGAAAAGAAACTGCAAGATCTACCTGAAGGATCTTAAGAAGAAGAGAAGCGAGCCTTCTACTTCAGGTATATATGTTATAGAAGTCAACCTTTCTATTTCTACATCATGGGTATTAGATACTGGATGTGCTTCTCACATTTGTACCAATGTGCAGGGGCTGAGAAATAGCAGGGCATTGGCAAAGGGCGAGGTGGACCTACGAGTAGGCAATGGAGCACGAGTTGCTGCTGTTGCTGTAGGAACTTATTTTCTATCTCTGCCCTCTGGGCTTGTACTGGAACTAGATGATTGTTGTTATGTACCTGCACTTACTAAGAACATAATTTCTGTTTCTTGTCTAGACAAGAAAGGCTTCTCATTTATAGAACAAATGTTGTTCAGTCTATTTAAATGAAATGTTCTATTGTAGTGCAGATCTTATCAACGGACTCTACATTCTAGACTTAGAACGCCCTATCTATAATGTAAGTACCAAGAGGTTGAGATCAAATGAGTTGAACCCAACCTATCTCTGGCACTGTCGCTTAGGCCACATAAATGAGAGTCGCTTGTCCCAGCTCCATAAGGATGGATTGCTGGATTCATTTGTTTTTGAATCATATGAGACATGCGAGTCATGCCTTCTAGGCAAGATGACTAAGACTCCCTTTAGTGGACATAGCGAGAGGGCAACAGATTTGTTAGGACTCATACATTCTGATGTATGTGGCCCTTTCAATGTTGCTGCTCGAGGTGGTTATAGATACTTCATCACATTTACTGATGATTTCAGTAGATATGGTTATGTGTACTTGATGACACATAAGTCCGAGTCCTTTGAAAAGTTCAAAGAATTCAGAAATGAAGTACAAAACCAACTCGGCAAGAGTATTAAAATACTTCGATCACAGTGGAATGGTGGAGAATACTTGAGCCATGAGTTTCGTGACTATTTAGCTGAGTGTGGGATTCTATCTCAACTCACTCCTCCTGGGACACCACAGTGGAATGGTGTATCCGAAAGGAGGAATCGTACCTTATTAGATATGGTACGATCTATGATGAGTCACGCAGATCTTCCTATATCCTTTTGGGGATATGCTCTAGACACGGCAGCGTTCACACTTAACCGTGTTCCATCAAAGGCGGTCATGAAGACACCATATACGATATGGACTGGGAGGAGTCCCAAGATGTCTTTCATGAGGGTTTGGGGTTGTGAGGCTTACGTTAGACGTCAAGTCTCAGACAAACTGGGACCCAAGTCCGATAAGTGCTATTTCGTGGGATATCCCAAGGAAACTAAGGGATATTACTTCTACATTCCCAGTCAACACAAAGTGTTTGTTGCTAAGACTGGGGTCTTTCTAGAAAGGGACTTTGTTTCTAGAAAGACTAGTGGGAGTTCGTTTGATCTTGAAGAAGTTCAAGACAACGACCATAGCACTGAGCCCTTGATGGATACTGAACAGGAACCACAAGAAGTTGTGGATGAGATTGTTACACAAGAAGTTGTGGAACAACAACCTGTTCAGGTAGACCTACCTCTTCGCAGGTCTGATAGGGTACGTCGTCAGCCTGAGAGATATTCATTTCTCTTGCCTGACCATGATGACGTTATGATCATTGAGAATGAGCCTACCACCTATTAGGAAGCTGTGATGAGCCCAGATTCTGAGTCATGGCTGGAAGCCATGAGATCCGAAATGGAATCCATGTACACTAACCAAGTTTGGACCTTGGTTGATCCACCTGAAGGGGTCAAACCCATTGGGTGTAAGTGGGTCTTTAAGAGAAAGCCTAACATGGATGGACTTACTCATACCTATAAGGGTAGACTGGTAGCTAAAGGTTTCAAGCAAATTCATGGTATTGACTATGATGAAACTTTTTCTCCAGTAGCGATGTTTAAGTCCATTCGGATCATGCTTGCTATTGCAGCCTACCACGATTATGAGATCTGGCAGATGGATGTCAAGACAGCGTTTCTGAATGGAAACCTCCTCGAGGATGTGTACATGACATAGCCTGAGGGTTTTGTAGATCCACAGCATACTGGCAGAGTATGCAAGCTGCATAGGGCCATTTATGGTCTAAAGCAAGCTTCTCGGAGCTGGAATCTTCGATTCGATGATGCGATCAAACAGTTTGGTTTCATCAAGAACGAAGATGAACCTTGTGTCTACAAGATGGTTAGTGGGAGCACAGTAGTCTTCCTAGTCTTGTATGTGGATGACATACTACTCATTGGGAACAACATCCCTTCGCTACAGTCTGTGAAGACTTGGTTGGGGACTTGTTTCGCAATGAAGGACTTAGGTGAAGCAGCCTGCATTCTAGGCATTAAGATCTATAGAGATAGATCTAAGAGATTGCTTGGCCTAAGTCAGAGTACATACATCGATACGGTATTACACCATTTTGCCATGCAGAATTCCAAGAGAGGAATTCTGCCAATGTCACATGGTGTGAGTCTTTCGAAGACTCAGAGTCCCTCTTCTAGAGAGGAGAGAGACCGCATAGATAAGATCCCTTATGCTTCTGCCATAGGATCTATCATGTACGCCATGTTATGTACTCGTCCTGATGTCTCGTATGCTTTGAGCATGACGAGCAGGTACCAGTCAGATCCAGGTGAACGTCACTGGATAGCGGTCAAGAATATCCTTAAGTACTTGAGAAGGACTAAGGAATATTTTTTGATATTTGGAGGCGATGAGCATCTAGTTGTAAAGGGTTACACTGATGCCAGCTTCCAAACCGACCAGGATGATTACAGATCGCAGTCAGGGTTCGTGTTTTGCTTGAATGGCGGAGCTGTGAGCTGGAAGAGTTCGAAGCAGGACACAGTTGCAGATTCTACAACAGATGAAGCATGATGGTCACACTAGGTCATTGGGTGTTAGATACTACAGCGATTGGCACTAGTGCTAGTGGGAGATTGTTAGTGAGAGCCCTAGAGCCAATCATATGATGATTACTTTTTGGACTCATTGTATCATATTCTTGTATATATATATTTCTTATATATAAAGGCATTTCTTATGGTTATTGTACTTATGTGTATTGGTGCCAAATAACTTAGTATAATAACGTCCTTGAGTAGAAGGTTCTTATCTATATCAATCGATTAGTTGAATCGATAGTGAGATGATATAGAGAACACTACTCTTAATTATTCCTAGTCAAGTATTAACATTCAAGGACAATGTTAATGCATAGAGACTAGCATGTAGGTCAACATGATGACTTGATCTCACAAGTCATGGATATGAGATATCAAGTTGACACATGGGTATACATTAGAGAATGTATACTGAATGGCCCGCCATGAGAAAGTATCATGGATCGTTATATGAGTGTCATATACTTTCTCATGTGACTATTAGTATGACTATAGTCCTAGACCTGAAGTTACCATAGTTCCCTACATAAGGAGTTACGTACTTTGGCTTCGTCAAACGTCACCCTTAACTGGGTGGACTATAAAGGTGATTACTGGGTTTGTAACAAATTATGCGGAGGGATGTGAGTAACGTAGATGGGATCTATCCCTCCTATATGACGGGAGTGATATCTTCGTTCTTGATAGAGTAAGACCACTAAGTGCATGGCCATGCCCAAATAAGGCAATATTAGATATTGAGCTTATTTGATTATAGTGAGTCTACTTGGAGATCAAGACATATAGATTGATTTGAGGATGACACGGTCTATGCCTCATGAAAGATCAATCTAGATATCGAGGATAGAAGGACGTTGTCACATATTGTGATGGTCACAATTATTAGTCACAATGGTGATGTTGGATCTCGACATTCTTGTAACTTGGGTAGCAATGATGTGTTGCTAGATACCTCTCATTGCTTATGACCTTAAATAGGTTTAAGGGCATTGCCAACGTTACAAGAACCTATAGGGTCACACACATAGAGCAATAGATGGAGAATAAGTCCATATGATGGACCGAGAGTAATGAAGTCAAAGTTTGACTTTGGCTAAATATAGAAAGTCCATAAAAGGCAAGTTTGACTTGACTCAAATTAGACAACTTGAGTTGGACTCGAGTTTGATCCAAGTGTTGGATGAATCTAATCATGGGAGAATAATGAAGTCAAAGTTTGACTTTGGCTAAATATGGAAAGTCCATAAGAGGCAAGTTTGACTTGACTCAAGCCACATCACCTTGACTTGACCAAGTGATGACTTGGCATCATCATCAAGGCTAAGTAACCTCCCCATTTGAATTTTGAATTCAAATAAGGGGTTACCCAAGGTGGTGGCCGGCCACTTAATGGCCAATAATGGCCATTAAGTGGCCGGCCACTTAAACACACAAAAGGAGTTTTTTGTGTGTGTGTGATTCATTCTTCTCCTCACTTGGTTTTGTTTTGTTTTGCTCTCCCTCTCCTCTCATCTTGCCGAGACCCCAAGTAGTGCTAGCACACTTTTGGGCTCTTCTCTCCACTCTCTTGCTTGTGTGGATACTTCTAGAGGGTTGCTACTTTCCATCCTTGAGATCCGACACCAACCGAGGAGCGAGCGGGAATTGCGGGGCACGCATCGAAGGTAGTTTTCTCTTCTCTAATAGATCTAGGTTGTAGATCGGTTTTGAAGCATGTAAACGAGCACTCGTAAAACATTTTGAAATGGTTTTCTTCGCTCGGATCCTTTCTATTGGGGCTTTCGGAGTTTCCGCGACGCGGAAAAGCGGTTTTCGCGGCCTGAAAAACCCTACAGGCTCCTCATCCTCCGAGATAGCGAATTTTGTGAGAAGGATGATGAGAAGGGGTCGACGCTTCAAGGGTAGAGGAAACTCTAGTGAAGATAAACTTGATAAGACTAATGCTTCTTGCTTTGAGTGTGGTAGGAAAGAGCATTTCAAGAATGAATGCCCGAAGCTAAAGAAGAAGGAGGAAAAATCCAAAAGGAAAGAAAAAAAATTCAAGAAGAAGAAGAAGGCTTTGAAGGCCACTTGGGATGAATCATCTTCAAGCTCATCCGATGAAGAGAAGGAGGAGAAGAGCACAAGGCATGTGGCACTCATGGCATTGGGAGATCAAGAGAGCAGTGATGAATCATCCAACTCCTCAAACGTGGCTTCATCATCTTCGGATGATGAAGAGGTAACTTCTCCCGAACTTGAAAAATGTTATAGAGCAATTGCATGTTTAACCAATATGTTGAAGAAGTCAAAAAATAAGGTTAAAACATTGCAATTAAAAATTGATCAATTGAAACTATCTAGGGATGATAACATTGATGACTTACATGTTGAATTGTTAGAAGATGAGATTAAGTCATTAAAACTTGAGGTTGAACATTTGAAATCCTCTAAGGTTGAGGATGTAGATGATTTGCATGATGATTTGCTAGTAGAAGAAAACCAATCATTAAAGAGTGAAGTTGAGACACTCAAGAATATTCTTGAGAAGTTCTCAACTAGCTCTAAAACCCTAGACATGATCTTGAATGCCCAAAGGGCAGTCTACAATAGGGCCGGTATTAGTTACCATCCTAAAGAACCCTCATTTGTGTCTCTTATGTCTAGGACTGATATGAGACAATCTAGGACACCCAAGGTTCAAAAGAAAGTTGTCAAGGCATGGGTGCCTAAGTCTTGTTTAGTTGATGCTTTAGGTCCCAAGGTTTGTGTACCTAAAACTTCTATTTTTCGAATTGTGTAGGTTATGATTGAGGGGGAGCATCTATCAACTTGGTTCGTTGATAGTGGATGCTCCAAACACATGACCGGGGATAGATCATTATTTACCACACTTCACAAGAAAAGTAGAGGTAATGTTTCATTTGGTAACAATGGTAGCCTTAAGGTCATAGGAATAGGAGACATTCAAATATCCGAATGTCTTAGAATTTCAAATGTCCTTCTAGTCAAGGGGATGCCTTTTAATCTCCTAAGTGTCAGTCAATTATGTGACACGGGTTACACATTGATTTTCAACCAAGTCAATGTCTAGTTAGACAACATGACACCTTGGACACGGTACTAGTAGGAACAAGAGTAGACAATATTTATCAAGTTTCATTTAAAAGTGCTACTAATGCTTTTGCTAAGTGTCTCATGTCAAAAGACGAAGAGTCCACCCTTTGGCACCGGAGACTTGCACATATGAACATGAAGAACATCTGGAAGTTAGCCAACAAGGGATTAGTTCGTGGCTTACCAAGCATCAAGTATGAAAAGGACAAACTTTGTGATGCATGTCAAATGGGTAAGCAAACGAAATCTGCACATAAAGGTAAAAGCACTGTAAGTACTTCTACAGCTTTAGATTTACTTCACATGGATCTATTTGATTGTACTACTATCATATCATTGAATGGAAGTAGATATTGTTTTGTGATCATTGATGATTTCACTAGATATACATGGACCTACTTTTTAAAATATAAGGACCAAACCTTAGATATTTTCATTTCTTTTTGTAGAAGAGTTGAAAATGAAAAATCATCAACAATTAAGACAATTAGAAGTGATCATGAAGGTGAATTTCAAAACCAACGGTTTTTAGAATTTTGTCAAGATAGAGGGTATAGACATGAGTTCTCTACTCCTAGAACACCACAACAAAATGGTGTTGTAGAGAAGAAGAACCGTGTTCTACAAGAGGCTGCACGAAGCATGCTTAATGAGTACTCACTCTCGAGTTACTTATGGGCTGAAGCTGTAAATATAGCTTGCTATGTGCAAAACTGAGTTCTCATCCATAGGTTTTTAGGAAAGACTCCCCATAAACTTTGGTTTGGGAAACCACCTACAGTTAAACATCTTAGGGTGTTTGGTTGCAAGGTGTTCATCCTAAACACCAAGGACCATCTTGGAAAGTTCACGGCAAAGGCTGATGAAGGGATACTAGTCGGGTATTCCCTCGTTAGCAAAGCCTACCGAGTCTACAACAAGAAGTCCATATTAATTGAAGAGTTTTCTGATGTTGTCTTTGAAGAAATTCCAAAAGTCAATGGTCAACCAGAAGATGAAATCCAATTCGAACTAGGAGACTAAGTTTGAATGAGAGTCCAAATTTTGTTGATGGTGATGAATCTGATGGCAGTGAGCCTAGACAACCCATTGATCAGCCAGATCCTGAGGCTGAGCTTATGTCTAGTAAACCTGTTCAAGAAGCACCACCAACACCTAGGCAAACTAGATTAGCCTCTAGTCATCCCCAAGACCAAATTGTTGGAGACATCCACCATGGGGTTAGGACTAGATCATTCTTCCGGAATGAGGCTAATGAAGTTGCTTTAATTTCCGAAATTGAACCTAAAAAAATTGATGAAGCATTAAATGATTCCGATTGGATCATTGCAATGCAAGATAAACTAGGTCAATTCGAAAGGAGTCAAGTTTGGGACTTAGTCCCTAGACCTAAGAAGACCACCATCATTGGAACCAAATGGGTCTTCAAGAACAAATTGAACCATAAGGGAGAAATCATTAGAAATAAGACACGCTTAGTAGCCAAGGGCTACAGTCAAGTTGAAGGCCTTGATTATGATGAGACCTATGCTCCCGTGGCACGATTAGAGTCCATCCGATTGATGCTAGCATTTGCAGCACATCGTGGTTTCAAATTATATCAAATGGACGTCAAATCGGCTTTTCTAAATGGTCTAATTAGGGAAGAAGTCTATGTCGAACAACCTTCGGGGTTTGAGAGTACCGAATTCCCAAACCACGTGTTCAAGCTCAAAAAGGCACTTTATGGTCTTAAACAAGCACCCTGAGCTTGGTATGAGCGGTTGTCAACTTTTCTGATTGAAAAAGGCTTTGTAAGAGGCCAAACAGACCCTACACTGTTTCTACGAAGAGATGGTGATAATATTTTTGTAGTCCAAATATATGTCGATGACATAATTTGTGGCTCAAATAACAAGGGATATTTAAATGAATTCATTGGACACATGAAAAGTGAATTTGAAATGAGTCTAGTAGGGGAGTTGACTTTCTTCCTTGGACTCGAAATCAAGTAAACTCGCGATGGTATCCATGTGCACCAATCAAAATACACACAAGAAATGCTTCGAAAATTCAATATGAGTGATTCAAAAGAGGTAACCACTCCCATGGCTACAAATACAAGATTAGATAATGATGAGAGTGGTAAACCCGTTGATTTGACTCAATATCGAAGCATGATAGGGAGTTTGCTATATCTCACAGCTAGTCGACCTGATATTCTTTTTGCTGTGGGTATGTGTGCTAGGTATCAAGTTTGTGCCAAGGAATCTCATTTAGTCGCTGTTAAGCGAATTTTGAGATATCTTAAAGGCACAATAGGAGTCGATCTTTGGTACCCCCGTACCGAATCATTTGATTTAATTGGCTATACGGATTCTGATTAAGCTGGATGTAAGTTGGACCGGAAAAGCACAAGTGGGGGCTGCCAATTCCTAGGTTCATCCTTAGTTAGTTGGTCAAGTCGGAAGCAACATTGTGTTGCTCTCTCCACGACCAAGGCAGAGTATATTGCTATGGGAGAGAGCGTATCGCAATTATTGTGGATGATTCACACTCTAGAGGACTATGGATTGAGTTACAAGGGTGTGCAAGTGTTATGTGATAACATTAGCACAATTAATCTAACCAAAAATCCAGTCCATCATTCTAGGACCAAACATATTGAAGTGCGTCACTACTTCATTAGAGATCATGTGGCTAGGGGAGATATTATACTCTCACATGTAAAGTCCAAATCAAACCTAGCTGACATTTTCACTAAACCACTCCCCGAAAATGAATTTAGTTTCCTAAGAAGGGAGTTGGGAATGTGTCGTACTTCTTGAATTTCAAAATGCATTCAAAACTCTTCATGATTATTTCAAATTATTGGGAAACAATTGAGTAACTTTGGGGACATCTCACACAAACTATAAGGTTTACCAAAATATTTTTGTTTGCTAGAAATGGGGTGAGATACTAGGATCAACTCGATTTCTCAAAATGTCAATGCATCCCTTGAGAAATTAAGTTGACGAGATAATAATCACTTCGGTGACCAAGTATGGGGAAAACCAATGCATAACATATGTGTATTTGGCTCCATGATCATACTTGGACATTCCAATCAAGGAAACTTGATTCGAACTTGAATTTGATACAAACTTAGTTAGAATTGCTTGAATGATTGTTGATTGAGTTTGACTCCATTTGGGTGGATCAAAGTGATTGTTGAACCCTAAGGACCTTTGATCCTTGATTGGGGATCAATTATAGACGAGGGACTGCTTCCAAGATCGATATCCTTCACCATATCCCTTTGGAAATCGTGTAACAATCTGAAACTGAAAGTTTCAGATCATATCTGAAAGTTTCAGCAACCCTGATCGGTCATTGGACCGATCAGGTGTAAGGCTGATCGGTCCCCAGACCAATCTGGATCCATCCTGTAACGATCGGTCCACAGACCGATCAGAGGGGTCACAGAGACTTTGCGAGATTTCGACCAACCTTTCTGTGCTACCCTAGATCGGTCCCCGGACCGATCTGGCACGTTAGAGTGATCGGTCCAGAGACCGATCAGGAGGGCATCTCGAATATCATCTGACCCCACTGTTCGCTTCCTGATCGATCAGCAGATCGATCAGGAGTTTGCCTGATCGGTCTCCCGACCGATCAGGACCATGCCAGTCCGATCAGGCTATAGCCTGATCGGTCTGGGCGTTTCCAGATCGAACGGTGATCCGTTCAATTGCATTAAAGTCTGGTTGGTGGACCGATCCACCAACCGATTAACTCCTTCGAAACTCCTCATTGTCGAACCCTAGTCGACCAAAAACCCCTTACCACCGAAGCTTTCTCCTGCGTATGTGATCTCCCTTTCCCTTACGTGTGAGCCTCTCTGTGGTTTCTCTCTTCCTGCGCGTGCTCTACTACCGTGTCCTCTGCGCAAGAGCTCCTCCCTATTTTTGGCAAGTTTGTCTCACTGAAGCCTTCTGCGCCGAGAACTTCTTCCGCGCGATTTCTTTCTCCAACCTTCAAGAACTTTCTCCATGGCGCCTAAGTAAGTTTATGTTGGTTAGTTTTCTTTTCGATTCAGTTTATAGATTATGTATTTGAGCCTAACCATATTTTTGGTGTTGTGCCGTGACCTCCTTGTGTTAGCCGTGACCCTATCTTTCCATACTTCACCTTATGATTACTCTTCTATGATCAAATCGTAGGTCCTTGATTAAACTATGTTCCTGTGATCAACTCAATCTCGCTCATTTGATTATTCTGTACAATGACCAATTGTTGTATTGTGGTTGTGTTTCCCTAATATTGTGTCCTGACTAACTTGATTATCCTGTGCCATAATCAAATCTATCTTCATGATTTATTCAAATCTCTAGAAAATCATCTAAGGGTAAAGAAGCTGCGGAGGGCAGCTCGAAGGGGAAAGCCCCTTCTTCATCTGCGCCCTCCAGAAGGCCTCAGCCTTCCTCAAGCTCTCGCTTCCCAAATGCTGCCTGTGAGCAGGCATTCCAATCCCGCACCTTTAAGCTTCTACCCTGCCGATCCATTGATGTCCCATTTCTGACTGAACATTGTCCGTCGGTCATGGAGATTGTCATGTTTTACAACCTTGGTTTTCTTCTTTCTTTAAGAGAACTATCAATTACGACCTAGTCTCCGAATTTTACAACAACCTTCAGCAGGGACCTCAAGGAGGCTTCGAGTTCACCACTCGAGTCACCAAGAGGAATCTTGATTTTTCTTACGAGATTTTAGCAGAGTATTTGGGTGGTCGACGATCACCAAATCTGTACTCGATCTACCCTAAGCTTCCTGATCCTTTATTGGCACCTTTTGCAGATGTTACCCCCGACTCCATCTATCAGCATTTCTTTGGTCATCCTCGCCCCGCCGGGCTTGATGAGTTGGGTCCTGATTTTCCTACCTTTGCAGCTCTACGTCTGTCTCCTGTTGATTACATCTTATTCAAGATTATCACAAATTGTATCCTCCCAATTACTTCCAAGCCTTTAACTAAAATCCGACCCTACCATTGCCTTATGCTCTACGGCATGCACCGCCAGATGGACTTTGATATCATGGAAAGCATCTTTCAGTCCATTCTATCTTATAGAGAGCCGAGTCGCCGCACAGTCTATATGCCATTTGGTCATCTCATCACCGACTGGCTTATGTCAGTAGGTGTTGATGTCACCAAGGGCAGGACAGTGCCTATGGTCCGACAGGATTGCAGACTTGGCCGGCGGGCATTTGCCAAGTCCGACATCATCTTACGGGACCGCGATGGGGCCTTGGTTTGGAAGGATGGGAGAGGACTCGGTGACCTACCTGGGGGAGCACCACATTTTCAGGCACCACCCGAGGCTGCTGCACCTCACGAGGCTCCTGCTGCTGGTGATTACTATGATGAGCCCGAGCTGGATCTGCGCTGGCAGATTTCAGAGCTGGATCAGACCGTCCAGCATGATTTTCAGTTGCGAGAGATTTACCGCGAAGAGGTCCGATCACAGTTCCGATCTATTGATCGCAGATTGACCGGCGTGGAATCCACTGTCTCTGGGGTCCAGACATTGCAGCAGACTTGGTACGCAGAGTGGCGCCGCCATACATTTCCAGGGGATGCCCCTTCAGACAGTGCTGCACCAGGGTCTGCTGATGCCACGATGGATGATCTCATGCACGATGATGACCCCCCCCCCCCCGCTGACGTTTGAGCTTGGATGTCTCTTGCCTCTCTTTGTGATCTGTGTACTTGACTGTTTAATTTGTGTGACTTTCGGGCTGTATGCCCTGTGATTTGTCAGTTGTGGCTTTGAGCCGCACGTACTTTGACTTTGATGCATGTGTCTTGCATCTTGTTATGTCTTGACTTCTCTGACTTTACCTCACATGTTTATCCTACTTTAGTATGTTTATTGTTGATGCTATGCTATTTACATGAGTATTATCTGCATGTTTGCTACATTGCCATGATTATGCTTATGATGCCATGTTCATATGCTGCATGTGAATGCTATATCTTGATCTATCTTTTCACATGATGTCATATGTGTTCCAAAATTTCAATCGAAAATCAATTAAATCTTTATGGTTTTGGGATACCCCTAGGATTGAGGGAGAGTATGGTTACACTTAACAGCCCCTCTAGACCCTTTTCGGTGTTCGACAAAGGGGGAGAGTATTGGTTGGTTAAGTTTAGGATGATTATATTATAGGGGGAGGATCATGATTCCCCTACGATTCTGAAAGTTGAGAAATTGATTGAGAATCCCTAAACTTTAAATCGGATTGTCAAACAACAAAAAGGGGGAGATTGTTGATGCAGTCTGACCTTGATTGTTGTTTTGGTGTTGACACCGATTTTAGTTTAGGTTGATGATTATGACTAAGTCCTGATCGGGGATCAGGCAGGGTATTGGAAAATCCTAACCTGGAGGGTTAGGTGTGGAAAATCCTAGCTTGGAGGGCTAGGTGTTGAAAAGTCATAATTCAGAAGGGTTGGGTGAAAAGTCCTAGCTTGGAGGGCTAGGTGAAAAGTCCTAACTTGGAGAGTTAGGTGCAAAGTCCCAACTTGGAGAGTTAGGTGAAAAAGTCCTGGCTTGGAGGGTCAGGTCCTAGCTTGGAGGGCTAGGTTTGGAAAGTCCTAATCCGGAAGAGTTGGGTGAAAAGTCCTAGCTTGGAGGGCTAGGTGAAAAGTCCTAACATGGAGGGTTAGGTGTAAATTTCCAACTTGGAGGGTTAGGTGAAAAATCCTTAGCTTGGAGGGCTAAGGTGGATGAAACCCTAGCTTGGAGGGCTAGGTTGGAGCCCCTGGATCGATCTGGTGACCGATCAGGGAGTTGGCATGGTGCTCCTTCGTGGATCCGTCTGGTGACCGATCCAGCGATGACTGATCGGTCTGGTGACCGATCAGGGAGTATGCGTTTCACCCATTGCTTGGCTCCTAATCGGTCTGGTGACCGATCAGGGAGCAAACAGTGAGGTTGAGTTCCCCTGCTGATCTGCTCCTGATCGGTCTGGTGACCGATCTGGCTCACTGTGCAGATCGTTCTGGAGAACGATCCAGCTTCGCGAGTTCCTCACTAAGATCGATCAGGATGGAGCCTGATCGATCTGGTCATGATCTGATCGGTCTGGTGACCGATCAGGAGGCTCCCTGATCGGTCCCGTGACCGATCAGGAGGTTTGGACTGCGAAGCTCTGAAATCGCCCGGTAATAGGGGTGGATCGGTCTGGTGATCGATCCAGGAGAGTCCCAAAGAAATCGCGATTTCTAATTAAGCGTTGGGAACCGATCAGGACGGAGCCTGATCGGTCTGGACCCAGCCTGATCGGTCTGGTGACCAATCAGGAGGCTCTCTGATCGGTCCAGTGACCGATCACTTTAATTCAAAATGCACTGTCAGACGCTCTGATCGCGTCTGAACGTATCCGATTCTCTGCGCTTAACATCTGATATATGATTTGTTGTGTGATATGCTACTCTAACACACTGATTAAGCTACTGGTGACAGGGAAGGATTCAAACACTCAAGGAGAGTCAATGGTGGCCTTTCCTTGGTGCAGGTTTGTCCGTTTTCCATCTCAGGTTGCAACGGCTGGAGCTGCAGACTGGAGCTGCTGACTGGAGCTTGGCTGAGGGAGGCTTAGGAAGTCCAGGGAGAGCTCAGTGGTAGCTGGCGTTGGCAGGGAAGCAGCTGGAGGCTGCAGGAGATGGTGTCACCTGATGCTGAGTGGAGAAACAAAAGGGCGGAAGAAAACTTCTTTGAAGCAGAGTTCACGAATTGAGTTCTTGCTGCACCTTTGGGTTCTCCACAACTTGCTTGCGTGTTCTGAAGTTTCATCACCTTGAGCAAGCTACTGCAATCTTGAAGCAACCATTCATTACTTGAGCGCTAGAAGGAAGGAACAAGAAGCTCCGAGTCCAACAGCGAGAAGACACGAGGAGAAGGCTCTTGCGTGAGATCGTCGCTGGGTGGAGCTCTGAGGGAGCTTGCTATGTTCTTGTCTTTGCTAAGTGCTAAGTAAGATCTTTCTTTGTGTTTCATTGTGCTTAAACCTATATCTGTGATTGAAACGTTGTGGAGAGGTTTCTCCACCGAGAAGGAGGTTGTCTTCTATCCGGTGTTAACCGGGGCTTGATCTGCCAACGATCAAGGGATCGCCCACCTTAAGGGCACGCCAAGGAGTAGGGGCAAGTTATCCCCGAACCTTGTAAACTCTCCTTGTTAGCGATCTTGCTAGTTGTGTTTGTTTGCCTTCGTTTTCTGTTTTTGTTTTCTACACTGTTTTGTTTCCATTGTTTCTTCCACTGTGCTACTGATAAGTTTGAGTGCAGAATTCGATAAGTGCCTAATGTCCAAGTGTTTGGCTATATTCACCCCCTCCCTCTCTAGCCATTCGGGTTCCAACAGTCTCTTCATCTTCATCCTCATCTGAGTCTGAGTCCGATTTTGAGGAGGATGGCAGTGGGTCTTCTTCCTCTGAGATGACAAACTTTGTTAGGAGAATGATGAGGAAGAACCGGCGCTTCAAGGGTAAAGGTAACCCTAGTGAAGTTATGGTTGATAAATCTAATATTACTTGCTATGAGTGTAGCAAGAAAGGGCACTTCATGAAGGACTGCCCAAAGCACAAGAAGAAGGAGGATAAATCCAAGAAGAAGAAGAAGGCCTTGAAGGCCATATGGGATGAATCCTCCTCAAGTTCATCCGAAGAGGAGAAGGATGAGAAGAGCACACGTCATGTGACACTCATGGCACTTGAAGATCAAGAGAGCAGTGATGAATCGAGTGACTCATCAAACGCGGCTTCATCATCTTCGGATGATGAAGAGGTAATCACTCCCGAACTTGATAAATGTTATAGAACTATTGCATGTTTGACCGATTTATTGAAAAAGTTAAAAAATAAAGTTAAATCATTGAAAGTAGAGGTTGAACATTTGAAATCCTCTAAGGATGAGGATATTGATGATTTACATTTAGAAATGTTAGAGGATGAAAACAAATCTTTGAAGAGTGAAGTTGAGAGACTCAAGGGTGTTCTTGAGAAATTCTCAACTAGCTCAAAGACTCTAGAAATGATCCTAAATGCCCAAAGGGCAGTCTATAATAGGGTCGGTATTGGTTACCGACCCAAAGAACCATCATTTGTGTCCTTAATGTCTAGGACTGATGTTAGACAATCTAAGACACCTAGGGTTCAAAGGAAAGTAGTCAAGACATGGGTGCCTAAGTCTTGCTTAGTAGGTGCTTTAGGTCCCAAAGTTTGGGTACCTAAATCTTCTATTTTTCAAATTGTGTAGGTTGTGATTGAGGGGGAGCATCTATCAACTTGGTTCGTTGATAGTGGGTGCTCCAAACATATGACCGGTGATAAAACATTATTCACTACCCTTCAATGCAAAAATAGAGGTAACAATGGTAGTCTTAAGGTTAAAGGAATAGGACACATTCAAATATCCGAATGTCTTAGGATTAAGAATGTCCTTCTAGTCAAAGGGATGACATTTAATCTCCTAAGTGTCAGTCAATTGTGTGATGCGGGTTACACAATTGATTTTCAATCAAGTCAATGTCTAGTTAGACAACATGACACCTTTGACACGGTACTAGTAGGCACAAGAGTAGATAATATTTACCAAGTTTCATTTAAAAGTGCTACTAATGCTTTTGTTAAGTGTCTTATGTCAAGAGAAGATGAATCCACCCTTTGGCACCAGAGACTAGCACACATGAACTTGAAGAATATCCGGAAGTTAGCCAATAAGGGACTAGTTCGTGGCTTACCAATCATCAAGCATGAAAAGGACAAACTTTGTGATGCATGTCAAATGGGTAAGCAAATAAAATCTACACATAAAGGTAAAAGCACTGTAAGTACTTCTACCGCACTGGATTTACTTCATATGGACTTGTTTGATTGTAGTACAATCATATCCTTGAATGGTAGTAGATATTGTTTTGTTATCATTGATGATTTTACTAGATATACATGGACCTATTTTCTAAAGTATAAGGATCAAATTTTAGATGTTTTTATTTCCTTTTGTAGAAGAGTTGAAAATGAAAAATCATCAACCATTAAAACAATAAGGAGTGATCATGGAGGTGAATTCCAAAATCAAAGATTTTTAGAGTTTTGTCAAGATAGAGGATATAGGCATGAGTTCTGCACTCCTAGAACACCACAACAAAATGGTGTTGTAGAGAGGAAGAATCGAGTCCTACAAGAGGCTACACGAAGCATACTCAATGAGTACTCATTACCGGGGTACTTGTGGGTCGAAGCTTTAAACACAGCTTGTTACGTGCAAAACCGAGTCCTCATCCATAGATTCTTAGGAAAGACTCCCCATGAACTTTGGTTTGGAGAACCACCTACAGTTAAGCATCTTAGGGTGTTTGGGTGTAAGGTGTTTATCGTAAACACCAAGGACCACCTTGGAAAGTTCACGGCAAAGGCTGATGAAGGGATACTGGTCAGGTACTCCCTAGTCAGGAAAGCTTACCGAGTCTACAAAAAGAAATCTAGATTGGTTGAAGAGTCTTCTGATGTTGTTTTTGAGGAAATTCCCAAGGTAAATGATCAATCAGAAGATGTTGAAGGAGCTCAATTCGAACTCAGGCAACTGGGTTTGGATGAAAGTCCAAATGTTGTAGATGGTGGTGATGAGTCTGATGACGGTAAGCCTAGACAACCTATAGAGCAGCCGGATCCTGAGGCTGAGCTGGTGTCTAGTGAAACTATGCAAGAAGCACCACCAACTCCAAGGCAAACTAGGTTAGCCTCCAGTCATCCCCAAGACCAAATTGTTGGAGACATCCATTATGGGGTTATGACTAGATCATTCTTTAGGAATGAGGATAATGAAGTTGCCCTAATTTCCGAAATTGAACCTAGAAAAATTGACGAAACATTAAATGATCCCGATTGGATCATTGTCATACAAGATGAACTAGGTCAATTCGAAAGAAGTCAAGTTTGGGACTTAGTCCCTAGACCTAAGAAGACCACCATTATTGGAACCAAATGGGTATTCAAAAATAAATTGAACCATAAGGGAGAAATCATAAGAAACAAGGCACGCTTAGTAGCCAAGGGCTACAGTCAAGTTGAAAGCCTTGATTATGATGAGACCTATGCTCCCGTGGCACGATTAGAGTCTATCCGATTGATGCTTGCATTTGCAGCGCATCGTGGTTTCAAGCTATATCAAATAGATGTCAGATCGGCCTTTATGAATGGTTTAATAAGAGAAGAGGTTTATGTCGAACAACTTCCGGGGTTTGAGAGTACCGAATTCCCAAACCACGTGTTCAAGCTCAAGAAGGTGTTCTACGGCCTTAAACAAGCACCACGAGCTTGGTAAGCAGTTGTCGACATTTCTAATTGAAAAAGCTTTTGTTAGAGGACAGATAGACCCTACGCTATTTTTATGAAGAGATGGTGACAATATATTTGTAGCCCAAGTGTATGTCGATGACATAATTTGTGGCTCAAACAATAAGGGCTATTTGAATGAATTTATTGGACACATGGAGAGTGAATTTGAAATGAGTCTAGTGGGAGAGTTGACATTCTTCCTTGGACTCGAAATCAAACAAACACGAGATGGAATCCATGTGCACCAATCAAAGTACACACAAGAGATGCTCCGAAAATTTAACATGAGTGATTTGAAGGAAGTTACCACTCCCATGGCTACAAACACAAGATTAGACAATGATGAGAGTGGTAAACCTGTTGACCTAACTCAATACCGGAGCATGATAGGTAGTTTGCTATACTCATAGCTAGTCGACCTGATATACTTTTTGCTGTGGGTATGCGTGCTAGGTATCAAGTCTGTGCTAAGGAATCTCATTTAATTGCTGTCAAGAGAATTTTGAGATACCTTAAGGGCACAATTGGAGTTGGTCTTTGGTACCCCCGTACCGAGTCTTTTGACCTGATTGGCTATACCGATTTCGACTATGCTGGGTGCAAGTTGGATCGTAAAAGCACAAGTGGGGGTTGTCAATTCCTAGGTTCATCACTAGTTAGTTGGTCAAGTCGGAAGCAACATTGTGTTTCTCTCTCTACGACCGAGGCAGAATATATCGCCATGGGAGAGAGTGTATCACAATTGTTGTGGATGATTCATACACTAGAGGACTATGGATTAAGCTACAAAGGTGTAAAGTGTTGTGTGACAACATTAGCACAATTAACCTAACCAAGAATCCAGTCCATCATTCTAGGACCAAGCATATTGAAGTGCGTCACCACTTCATTAGAGATCATGTTGATAGAAGAGATATTGTACTCTCACATGTAGAGTCCAAATCAAACCTAGTGGACATTTTCACTAAACCACTTCCTGAGAATGAATTTAGTTTCTTACGAAGGTAATTGGGAATGTGTCGCGCTTCATAGGATTAAAAAGTATTCAAAACCCTTCATGATCAATTCAAATTGTTAAGGGAACAATTATTGGGTAACTTGGGGACATCTCACACAAACTATAAGGTTCAACAAAACGTTTTTGTTTGCTCGAAATGGGGTGAGATGTTAGGATCAACTTAATTTCTCAAAATGTCAATGCATCCCTTGAGGAATTAGGTTGACGAGATAATAATCACTACAGTGACCAAGTATAGGGAAAACCAATGCATAACATATGTGTACTTGGCTCCATGATCATACTTGGACATTCCAATCAAGGAAACTTGATTGGAGACTTTATATTGATACAAACTTGGGTGAAAATTGATTGGATGTTTGTTGTTTGAGTTTGACTCCACTTGGGTGGGGCAAAGTGATTTGTCAAAACCATAAGGACCTTTGATCCTCCTTAAAGGATCAATTATAGTCAAGGAATCACTTCCAAGATCGATAATTTTCATCAGATCTTATCAGCAATCGATAGGGAGTCTGAATCTGAAATTTCAGATCGTATCAGGAAAATTCAGGAGCTTGGTCGGTCACCGGATTGATCAGGAATATGTCTGATCGGTCCAAGGGACGATCCAGCTCTTTCGCGAGAGAATGTCCAAATCTCACTGTGTTGGCCTGGATCGGTCCACAGACCGATCTAACCTTCTGTAGTGTTCGGTCCATCGACCGATCAGGAGGCTCACGAAATATCGCGCAAACCCACTGTTCGCTCCCTGATTGATCAGACGATCGATCAGGAGTATGCCTGATCGGTCGCCCGACCGATCAGGACTAAGCCAGTGCGATCAGTCTGGAGCCTGATCGATCTGGGCACTCCCAGATCGAACAATGATCCGTTCGATCACATTAAATTGTGTTGGTGGACCGATCCACCAACCTATTAACTCCCGTTTTCCCTTACTCCCAAGCCCTAGCCGACCGAAACCCCTCATCTCCTTCATCCTCCTCTTGCGCGTGAGCTCTTCTCTTTCCCGTGCGCGTGCGATCCAGGTTTCCCTGCGAGCTCTTCTCCTTCCTGCACCTTAGGCGAGATCTGTGCGAGCTCAGCAGTGCGAGCTCTCCCCTTTCATTTGCGAGTTTCTTGAAGTCTCTTTCTCGCTCAAGTTCTTGAGCTCATCCCCTGCGTAAGTTCTCTTTCAATCTCTCAGGATTCTTCTCAATCAACTTGATGGCACCAAAGTAAGCTTTTTGTGCGATTTTCATTTGGTGTTTATCACTCGTACAGTTGTCATGATTCTTGGAGCTAACCATGTTTTTCCTTGTGGTTTCTTTTTGTGTTGTGACCCTACTCTTGCCGTGACCTTCCCTGACCTTGACATGAATCTTATTGATTAAACTCTCACCTCACTGATCAATCCGTGTCTTACAATTGATTGTGCTGTGATCCATATGATCAAATCATTGTGATTCTTGTCGTGCCCTTGATTTTCTATCTTTCCCTGTGTCATTGATCAAACTTGTGTTCACTTCTCTGATCAATATCATATTTGTTGCCGTGACCAAATGATTCCACCTTTTTAAAAAGTCATCCAAGGGAAAGGAAACCACTGAAGGGTCCTCCAAAGGCAAAGAGCCAGCTGAGGGTAGCTCACGATCCAGAGCTCCCTCATCCTTTTCAAATCCCCCTCATACCAGATTTCAAAATATTCATTACGCACTAGCCTTTCAATATCACACTTTCAAACTCATGCCCTGTCGGACTGTGGACCAAGCATTCATTTACGAACATTGTCCGTCGGTACAACAAATCATTGAGCACTACGAACTTCAATCCATTCTTTTCCTTGAGAGGGCAATCAACTTTGATTTGGTCTCCGAATTCTATAACAACATGGTCAGTGGAGAGGGTACGGGGTGGAGGACCCGTGTCGCCAGTATCGACCTTAATTTTGATCGATCTGCTTTCACTGCCTTTCTTGGCTGTCACCAATCAGATAATGACTTTCCACTCTACCCTTATCTTCCGGATCCACTACCGGTTCCTTTCAATGGAGTCACTCCTGACTCTATCTACGAGTACTTCTTTAGCCATCCCAGGCCAGGGGGTCCCGGTGAGCGCATCAGTGATTTTCCCACATTTGCTGCTCTCCGCCTTTCCCCCGTTGATTATGTCTTGTTTAAGATCATCACTAATTGCCTCATCCCTACTACTTCGAAGCACTTAGATGAGATTCACTCATTCCACTGCCTGATGCTCTACGAGATGCATCAGCAGTTAGACTTTGACTTAGTGACTACCATCTATTTCTCCATCATTACCTACAGTCAGATGTACGGACAGACAGTTTACATGCCATTTGGACATATCATTACTGCCTGGCTGCATTCGGTTGGTGTCGACGTCTCACAGGGCAGCATCGTACCTATGGTTCGGCAGGACTGCCGGCTTGACCGATGCATGTTGGCCCAGTCTAACATTGTTGTCGGACTGCGGGGGCTGAGGTGGAAGGATAGGAGACGTGTAGGGGAGTTACCGAGAGTAGCCCATGATCAGATGCATCAGGAGCCGCCCGCTGCTGCAGAGGGCTACTATGAGTCGGATCATGACCTTTGCTGGCAGATTGCTGAGGTGGAGCAGACGATCTAGCATGGTCTGCATGTCTTAGAGCTCTGGAGACAGGAGGTCCGCTCTGAGTTTCAGGCTTTCGACCACATACTGCTGGCGATCGAGTCTGATGTTTCTGGGATTCGCTCCCGGTAGGAGACTTGGCACGAGGAGTGGCACAGTTGGGCAGCTAGTTATCCGTACCAGCCTTCATCATCTGGAGCGGCGCCTTCCAGTAGCACTGCACCAGGGAGCGTTATATATATTGATGATACATCTGATGACGACTCTGCTGCGGATTGATTTGATCTTGGTTTCATGATTTGTGATGACTGTTTTGACTTGATGATGATATGTCTCTGCTATGCCTATGATTTGACTGTTTCTTGATGCGATGTTATGCATCTGACGTTATGGTTTTCATGCTTGACTTACTATATTATCCATTTTGTTAGTTTATATGATTGTTCATACGACTGTTATCGTCATGTATGCCTATATTATGCATTGCTATGTCTATTCCTTCTACATGTTCATATGATACATATGATTGCCTTGCCATGCCTTATAGTTGTCATATGTTTTTCATATGCCATCAAATTTTTTATACTCTTTGTTGATTTGGGATAACCCCTAGGATTGAGGGGGAGGTTTTATTTTTAAACTTAACAACCCCTCTAGACCCTTTTCGGTATTTGACAAAGGGGGAGAGTGTGGTTGGTTAAGTTTGGGATAATTATGTGTAGGGGGAGGATCCTAATTCCCCTATGAGTGTGGAATTTGCAACTATTAATTTCAAATCCCTAAACTTAAAATCGGGTTGTCAAATAACAAAAAGGGGAGATTGTTGATGCAATCTGACCCTGATTGTTGTTTTGTTGTTGACATCGATTTTAGTTTAGGTTGATGAGATGATTGGGATTAAGTCCTGGTCATGGACTAGGCATACCTAGTGGGACTAGGTTTGATGAAAGCCTGGCTTGGAGGGTCAGGTCCTAGCTTGAGAAGCTAGGTTGGTGAAAAGTCCTAGCTTGGAGGGCTAGGTGTGAAAAGTCCTAACCTGGAGGGTTAGGTGTGGAAAAAGCCTGGCTTGGAGGGTCAGGTCCTAGCTTGAGAAGCTAGGTTGGTGAAAAGTCCTAGCTTGGATGGTTAGGTGTGCAAAGTCCTAGCTTGGAGGGTTAGGTGTGAAAAGTCCTAGCTTGGAGGGCTAGGTGTGGAAAAGTCCTAGCTTAGAGGGCTAGGTGGATGAAATCCTAACTTGGAGGGTTAGGTGAGGAAAAGTCCTAGCTTGGAGGGCTAGGTGTGGAAATTCCTAACTCGGAGGGTTAGGTGATTGGAAATCCCGGTGAGTGAAGTCGAGTCCTAGTGAGTGAAGCCAGGTTGACTGAAGTCCCGGTGAGTGAAGCTGGGCACGGAGTCTTGGTCCGAGGGACTTAGCACGAGTCAGAGGAGGCTGGGAGCCAGTTCTCTTGACTTAGAGTGGGTTTGGCCTAGCCTGGATCGGTCTGGTGACCGATCAGGGAAGTTGGCACGGTGTTCCCTCGTGGATCGGTCTGGTGATTGATCCAGCGATGACTGATCGGTCTGGTGACCAATCAGGGAGCACACAGTGACCTTGTTGGGCTACTGAACGGCTCCTGATCGGTCTGGTGACCGATCAGGGAGCATAGAGTTCACTTCATGCTCAGCTCCTGATCGGTCTGATGACCGATCAGGGAGCATACAGTGGGTTTTTGGGAACCTTACTGCTTGACTCCTGATCGGTCTGGTGACCGATCTGGAACACTGTTCAGATCGTTCTGGTGAACGATCAAGTGATGCGAGCTCCTCACTATAACCGATCAGGCTGGAGCCTGATCGGTCTGGGACCATCCTGATCGGTCAGGTGACCGATCAGGGCACAGCCTGATCGGACTGGTGACCGATCAGGCCCATGTGGCTGCGAAAGCTAGGAATCCCAGTAAAGCTGTGGATCGGTCCGGTGACCGATCCATGAGCCCTGGATCGGTTCGGTGACCAAACACTTTAATTCAAACGCGCTGTTAGATGCTCTGATTGCGTCTGAACACGTCTGCTTTCACTGCTCTTCATCTCTGATATTTGATTCTCTGCTTGATTTGCTGTGCTAATGGTCTGATTAAGGTGCAGGTGATAGGAATGGATTCAAACACTCAAGGAGAGTCAATGGGAGTCTTTCCTTGGAGCAGGTTTGTCCGTTTTCCATCTCAGATTGCAACGGATGCTGGCGTTGCTGGAGCTGCAGACTGGGGCTCGGCTGAGGGAAGCTCAGGGAGTCCAGAAGAGCTCAGTGGTAGGTGGGCAGTTGCAGGTGAGCAGCTGGAGGCTGCAGTGAGATGGCTGTGACCTGGGATCAGTGAGGAGAGACTTAAGCGCTGGTGGCGAACAAGTCTTAGAAACGAAGCAACACTTGATCAATACTTGCGACATCTCTGGTTCTGCTGTTGCGATAACTCTGATCCTTTGAGCATCACTCTGAATCTTGAAGCAACCGACTGTTACTTGAGCACTTGGGAAGGAGAAACAAGAAGCTTGGCGAGTCCATCAGTGAGAAGACACGAAGAAGGGAGTTCTTGCGTGAGATCTGCGCTGAGTGGAGCTCGGTGAGGAGTTTGCTTGTGTTCTTGCAGTTCTTTGTGCTCAGTAAGGTTTCTTCTTGTGTTTCCTGTACTTAATACTTCATCATCTTGAAACGCTGTGGAGAGGTTACTCCACCGAGAATGAGATTGCTTTCCATCCGAATTTTCCGGGGCTTGATCTGTCGACGATCAAGGGATCGCCCACCTTAAGGGCACGCCAAGGAGTAGGGGCAAGTTATCCCCGAACCTTGTAAATTCTCTTTGTTAGCGTTCTTGTGCTTGTGCTTAGCTTAGGGTTTAGATTCTGCATACTCTGTTTTTGTATTGCTTCCGCTATGCTACTAACCCTCTGAGTGTAGAAATTTGAAAAGTGCTAAGTTTCAAGTGTCTGGCTACATTCACCCCCCCCTCTCTAGCCATCCAAGTTCCAACAAGATTACCAAAATTACATTACTTAAGAGTTTTTGGGTGTAAAGTCCATATTTTGAACACTAAGGACTACCTAGGTAAGTTTCAATTCAAATCAACCCCAGGGACCTTTTTAGGATATTCAACAACAAGTATAGCCTATAGAGTTTACAATAGAAAAACCCACAAAATTGAAGAAACTACCAACTTAATCTTTGATGAAGAAATTGAAACAATGTCTATTGATAATCAAAACCTAAACAATTCAAATTTAGATCAAGAAGATACTAAACCATTAATCGAACCATTAATTGAACCATTAAATAAACTATCAATTGAACCAACTACTGAGTTATAACTGAACCAATAACTGAACCAACCCAAGTAGTTGAACCAACTGTTGAACCAAACCTTCCAGCCGGACCTGAGGCTGAACCTAGTTCTAGAAGAACAAAGAAACCTAGACTCAATCATCCATCTGATCAAATCTTGGGTGATCCAACATTAGGAGTCAAAACAAGGTCTTCTTACCGAAATCTTATTCAAATTGCTCTAATTTCAAAAATAGAACCTAAGACTATAGAAGAAGCCCTACCTGACCCAGATTGGATTATAGCAATGCAAGAAGAACTAGCTCAATTTGAGAGAAACCAAGTCTGAGACCTAGTACCTAAACCTGAGAGTAAGCCAGTTATAGACACTAACTGGGTATTTAGAAACAAGCTAAATGACCAAGGGGAGATTGTGAGAAACAAAGCCCGCTTAGTAGCTGAAAGGTTTAGTCAAGTCGAAGGGTTATATTATGACGAAACCTATGCCGCCGTAGCCAGACTTGAATCAATTAGGATGTTACTAGCCTTTGCAGCCCATAGAGATTTTAAACTGTACTAAATGGATGTCAAGTCTGCCTTTCTTAATGGGTTCATAAAAGAGGAAGTTTACATAGGGCAACCTCTAGGATTTGAGGACTTAGACAAACTTGAATATGTGTTCAAACTTAGGAAAGCCCTTTACGGTTTGAAACAAACACCTAGGGCTTGGTATGAAACACTATCAACCTACTTAATTTCTAAGGAATTTAACCAAGGCCAAATTGACTCTACATTATTTGTTAAAACTATAGAAAAAGACATATTTATTGCTCAAATATACGTAGATGATATAATATTTGGGTCAACAAACTCTAACTTTTTAAAAGAATTTATCAAAATTATGGAGAATGAATTTGAAATGAGTTTGGTGGGTGAGTTAAACTTTTTCTAAGGTCTCCAAATAAAACAAACCAGGGATGGTAACTATGTTCATCAATCTAAATATGCAAAAGAATTAATTAAGAAATTCAAAATGGAAAACTCTAAAAGCTTAAGTACTCCTATGACCACAAATGTCAAAATAGATAATGACCCTGAAGGTAAAACAGTTGACCTAAAGCTATACAGAAGTATGATTGGGAGCTTATTGTACTTAACTACTAGTAGACCTGACATTTTCTTCGCTGTAGGAATGTGCGCTGATACCAAACCTGTGCTAAGGAACCTCACCTAGCAGCACTAAAAAGAATCCTAAGGTACATTAAGAGTGCCCTAAATGTAGGTATCTGGTATCCTAGGACTTCCAATTTTGAATTATCAAGATACTCTAACTCTGGCTATGCCGGTTGCAAACTAGATAGAAAGAGTACAAGTAGGAGTTGCCAATTATTAGGACATAGACTAGTCAGCTGGTGCAGTAGAAAGCAACACTGCATAGCCTTATCCACAACTGAAGCAGAATATGTTGTCCTAGGAGAGTGTGTAGCACAATTGTTATGGATGATACACACTCTTAAAAATGTTCAGCTAGACTGTGCCCAAACTAAAGTGTTTATTAACAACATAAGCTCAATAAATCTGACTAAAAATCCAATTCATCATTCCCAAACCAAACATATTGAAGTAAAATATCATTTTATTAGGGATCATATAGCCAGGGGCAAAATCGTACTTATGCATGTGGACTCAAAATCTAATTTAGCCGACATCTTTACCAAACCCTTACCTGAGTCTGAGTTTAGCTTACTAAGAAGGATGTTAGGATTGTGCTTAGTAGAATAGGACTGCTCTAATTTTTTCCCAAAAATATTTTATATTGGCATATTTTTTAAAAAAAAATCATTTCTTTTATTAAGTCTTGAAATTTTAAAATTGTTTTCTAACTTATATTTCCCCTTCAAAACTAGGGTTTTTCTACGCAAATGGACTTAGCCTAGGCTTTAACCCTAGAATTGCATACACCTATAGATCTAGAAGCCAACATCTCACAAACACCTTAGGACACTTTGATTGATAACCTAGACTGGGTTGAGATGCTTAGGCCTATGCCTTGACTCAAGATGCTTTAAGTCAGTGCATCTAGAGTAGTTGGGGCGATAAATACAATTGAACAACAATCAAGTTAAGTGTTCAAGCATAGAAAATCTAACTTGATCTGATCACTTAACTTGACTAACCCTAGTGAAAGCTGCTGTTATATAACAGTTAGTAAGTAGCTAACTGGGTTAGACAGGACCCGAACAAGTTCAGTTTAATTGGTTTGATCCTTTTTGTTGCTTGGGTTCAATAGAATTGGTTCAATACATACTTAAATTTGTGTAACTGGCTTTACTTCAAGTGAAATTGATTCGCCATTGGTCTTCTATCAAATTTTTTTTTTGATATATGGCAAAGGGGGAGAGAGGAAAGAAGAGAGTAAAATTTTTCATTTTTTTTTTCAAAAAGTAAAGTTGAATTCTTTTTTCCAAAAGTAAAGTTAAATTTTGAAGGGCATTTAGGCATCATATTTTCTAAGTGTAGATTTTGTTTCAAAAATATTTTTTCCAAGTGCACAATAATATTTTTCTAAGTAAAATTTTTTTCAAGTGCACAAAATCCTTCTAAGTGAAATTATTTTTCTAAGTGCACAAAATCCTTTTAAGTGAAATTATTTCTAAGTGAAATATTTGTTAAGTGCACAAGTTATTCTAAGTAAATTATTTTTGGCACAAATCTTTTTTTAAGTAAAAATCTTTTCTAAATACACAAAATTGCTTTACGTGCACAAATTTTTTTAAGTATTTTTCTAAGTGCACAAATTTTTCTAAGTATTTTTCAAAGTGCACAAATATTTTTAAGTAAAATATTTTTCTAAATGCACAAATATTTCTAAGTAAAATATTTTTATTTTTCTAAGTGTACAAAATTTTTCTAAGTCAAATTTTTCTAAATGCACAAAATTATTTTTATGTGCACAAATTTTTCTAAGTGCACAAATTTTTCTAAGTAAAATATTTTTTTAAATGCACAGATGTTTCTAAGTAAAATATTTTTATTTTTCTATGTGTACAAAATTTTTTTATGTGCACAACATTTTTCTAAGTCAAATTTTTCTAAGTGAACAAAATTTTCTAAGTTAAATTTTTCTAAGTGCACAATTTTTTTTTAAGTAAATGTTTTTTCAAAATTTATTCTAAGTGAAAAATTTTTTAAAGCAAAATTTTTCTAAGTGCAATTGTTTTGGAAAAAAGTGTTTTTAAAATGTTTTAAGTGGAAAATCTTTGTAAGTATGCAAATGCTTTGCAAAACACCTAGTCAAAATTTAAACACTTAGACATTTTGAAAAACTGCATATCATTAAAAGCTTCAGGGGTGAATTTCTATTTCAGGGGGAGCTTAGTGAATATTTTTCAAAAAGTGATTTTCTTAAAATAAACATGCTTGTTATATGCTTTAAATGATTTAAACATAACTTTTTGAACCTGGTTGCCATAGATCAAAAAGGGGGAGATTGTTGGTGCCGGAAGCACCGAGATTGAACTTGTGTTTTGATAATGGCAAAGGGTTCATAAGTTAAGGTTTTATTGTGATCTAACGAAGTTATTCAAGTGTGCAAAAAAAAGTCCTAGGTACACTAGACACGAAGTCCTGATTCTAGGAATTGGGCAATAAGTCCTGGCCGAGGGCTGGGCACCTAAGTCCTGACATAGGGTTGGGCAATAAGTCCTGGTCGCGGACTGGGCACGAAGTCCTGATTCGAGGAATTGGGCAACAAGTCCTGGCCGAGGGCTGGGCACCGAAGACTTGACCGAGGGTTGGGTAATAAGTCCTGGTCGCGGACTGGGCACGAAGACATGATCCGGAGGATTGGGCAAAAGTCCAACCGGAGGAGCCGGTTGGCAAAAAGGTAAAACTCTCCTGAGAGGAGTAGGTGAGGACGCGTTCCCCGTAGGAGGGAACACTAGGCGTCGGTTCGACCTAGGGTTCCATTTCGGAAGTCTAAAGTCAAAACCAAGACAGCTCAGGCTGTTAATTATGCTTAACTTATATATTATTTGTTTATTATTTGTGTTTTGGAGCTAACCCTAGTTGCAGGAACAATGGTTGAAGGTTTCTGCTCCCAGGCGCCTGAATAGAGTCAGGAGCCTGATCATATAGGCGCTTGTATGGTGATAGGCCCCAAAGAAGGGCTATTTCCAAGCAATCTCAAAGCAAGCCTCCACATCAGCAAATGAGGTGCCTGTGTTGATACAGGCTGTAACACCCCAAATTTTCCATATATAATGTTATGAATTTATGAAACATTATTATTATGAAATTTCATGATGGGCTTGGCTTAATGGGCTTTGATGTGGGTTAGTGAAAAATGTGATAAAAAGAAAGTGTAGAAAGGAGGAAGCAAGGATCGAACCTTGAACCTCCTAGTAACACTAACCATGTCTTAACCAGTGCACCAAGAGTGTTTTTGTGTTGAGAGAATAAGAAACATGCTTGTTAAAGCTAGGGAAGTGAAGAGACATGTCCCTTCATGAGAATAGTATAAATAAGAGAGGGAGAGGGAGGAATAACTTCCATTCTTCTTCTTCCCCACTCTCCCCACCGAAATCTAGAAGCTCTTTCTCCCTTTTCATTTTCGAAAATACACCCTAGGGTTCTAACCCTAGGGAATTGGAAGGAAGAAGACCCCATCCAAGGATCTTGCTCTCTACTAGGGCCAAGGGTTCTAGAGAAGTTCTAACAAGGAGAACTCTCACTCCTCCTTCAACCAAGGGTACCCTAAGGATTTAGAGAAGGTGAATTTCAAGCGAAAGGATGTAAGTATTCCCTCGCTTGCAGTGTAATTGTTGTTGATTCCTTCTTCTTGTTGTTTTTTTCGAAAATGGAAGTGGCTCCCTTGTGCAAGTTTCGGCCACCCCCAAAGGGGGAGACCTTGGCTACTCCTTGATGCATGAAGAGACCCCTTGGGACTTAAGGTATATATATATGTTGTTTCCCTTCATGTTGTGATGACAAAAACCCAATTTTACCTACCCTACATGGTTCGGCCAAGGATGAAGAGTTAGGGTTTAAGGTTGTATGATTATCCTATGATGTATCCATGCTTAGTAGTGTAGACAAGGTGTTTGTATAAATGTTTGTGTGAATGGTTGATTTCAAAAACCCTAATTCCCCCTACCCTACATCATTCGGCCAACACCCTAAAGTTAGGGTTCGTGAAGGTTAAACTACCCTATGAGATATGCTTATGTTTGGAAGATGATCCCATGATGTAATCTATACTTAATATGTGGCATGATATGTATGTGAGGTGTTTGTGTAAATGCTTGTGTGAATGGTTGATTTCAAAAACCCTAATTCCCCCTACCCTACACCATTCGGCCAACACCCTAAAGTTAGGGTTCGTGAAGGTTAAACTACCCTATGAGATATGCTTATGTTTGGAAGATGATATGTATATGCATGTGATGTTTAAATGGAATGCTTGATTGGAAAACTTAACTCTCCCTAGTAGGACTTTCGGCCAAGGCATGAAACATTAGGGTTGTGAAGGTTGATGACCCCCATGATGTATGCTATGCTTAGTATGATACATGATGTATATATATATGTGATGTTTGTATGGGATGTTTGATGTCAAAAAACCTAACCTACCCCTACCCTATGACTTTCGGCCAACCCTAGGTTTAGGGTTAGGAAGAAGTAATTTAATCCATGAAGCATGCTACCACTTCCTATGATATGAGTATGATTTATGTGACCAACCTTGTCATATATAAAGTATGTTTATGTGGTTGAAATATGATGTATGTATGAGCATGCCTTATAGCCCATGGGGCACCCTTATGAATTGCATGTGATGTGTATGTTAAAATGCTTGAAAGGATACTCCACTAAGTATGGGATCAAGAGCACCCCTTATGTTGTGTGGTGTGTCCCTATAGGATCATGAGCACCCTTGAAGAGTGGTGTGTCCCTTGAGAGTGGATTTGGAGTACTCCTTAGCATATATGTAAAAGCATGATAAGTATTTTACTTTGAAAGTTGTGTACCCGACTCGGAAGGGGGTCGTTAAACAAATCCGGGGTGCATGTTAACTGAAGGTCATGGCTCCGGTAGGACGGAAGGGTCCTGCTCTAATGAGATTAGTGGCTCGCTACCCCAATTCATTAGGGAACGCGCTTGATGTGGTACACAACTGGGCCCTATATGATGTTGAAATATTTTTAAGTAATACCTTTATGGAATTGTTTCGAAAACATTTATTATATGTGAAGGGTATGCTTAAGATACTTCATACTGCTTGCTTAGAAACTTTGATGTTTAGTATGCTATGATAAACTTATGCTTATGATTCATTATGTGTACATGTTGTATTCTTTCGTATGGATTTTGCGAGTAGGACAGGATCCTTACTAAGCATTTGTGCTTACTAGTTTATGTGTTGTCTTATGCTGCAGATAAGGGTAATGGACACATAAACTAAAGGAAGAGGCAGGAGGGCTGAAGATGTGTGGGGTGATGGCTCGGGAAAGAAAGATTCTTATATCTACATTACTATGCCTATGTTGATGTTTCCTTTAATAATAAATGCTAGTGATTAGAGTTGGTACTTTTGAATATTAGTGATTACACTTGGATTACTCTTATATGTTTGAGTTGAACTACTTGTGAACCTATTATGTTATAGGATAACTCTTGGTTAAGATATTTCATATGATGTTCTAGACTACCTTTAGACTCAATCTCATGAATTGTTATTTTGCATAGAAACCTAGGACTATGCTTCAAAGAAATAAAAGGTTCTAATCATTAAGTATGATATCTGATTGGCATGCACTGACTAGTATACTTAGCACTTGTAAATATCACTTGATAGTTTTAACAAGCATTCTCAGTACTTAGTCCTTGCACTATTGTTTTTATTTTATGTTATGTTAAAATTTTACGATTGATGGTACGTAACCCCGCCCCGAGAGTAGATATAAGGGCGGGCGTTACAGGTTGGTATCAGAGCAGATTTCCCCTCCACTACACACACATCAAGCTTCATCCTGCCGCTTCCAAGTAAGAGATCCTAACCTCGCTTTACTTTGTTTCATGTACAATAATGATTATATAGAGATGATTTATGCTTGCATAACAAGTGAAAGTAGTGTTAATTCTTATGTTAGTTTATTTATCACCTGTATGATAGATAATGACAAGTAAATTGTAAAATATGTGAACATGAACGATATTTCTCTTATATATATACATTAATTAATAATTTAGAATTTGGGATAGGAAGGTTGTGACATATTTTAATCACGAGGGTAGGTTAAACCGATTGTGTATGTGTTTTCCTCTGTATATATTTGCGAATTGAAAAGGAAATGGTTTTGTACTGGCTTGGTCGGTTTAGTACTAACCATGTCATTTTTTTTCAATTCCAGATGTTGCATGAGAACTACACTGAGAGGTGCAGCGAGCTGATGGAGCGGATAGAGGAAGTTGAGTACAGTCGGACCCGGGGAATTCAAGGCAACATGGGGTTTTTGGATCGGCTATTCTGGAAACTGGAGAAGGAAGGGTTTCCAGTCATGGACGATCATAGGATCGGAGTTTTGCTTCGTTCATTGCCCAATCGGGCGAGAGAGGTTCCGCATCAGATCTGGGGACAGCACGGATGCTGTATCTCATATACGGAATTATGTAAGCAGCTTCTCCGCCATGAGTTCCCGGAAGATCTGGGGGACTCGGAGGAGGATCCCGAGCCGTTCGAGGAGGACCCTGGGATGTTCGAGGAAGACCTTGAAGCGGTCGAGGAGATTCTCGAGATTGAAGAAGAAGACCCGATGGAAACGGTAGAGGATCCTGAGGCGGGCCAAGGGGAGACGAGCGAGGGGGTGGTAGTCATTGCTATGATGTTCTTTATTTTGGGCATAACGGCAGCCCGTCTTGCTCACTGAGTTAGACTAGCTTTGTATGTAGACGAATAAGACGAGATAAAATAAATTTTGGTGATATAATAAATAAGATCTCATTTACCCTATATTAATCATGCGACAAATAAGGACGAATATTTCGGAAGCATAATATGAGTTGGGTTACCCATAATCACGATAGGTACATGATTACGATGTATGTGTATAATTATACCAGGAAGCCATTTATGACACTATCACCGACACTGTTCGAGGATATATTAGAAAAACAAAACAATGATTCTAGCCTTCAGAGGAAAGACAAGAAATATGTATGGATCGATGAATGTGAGAAGAGCTTTACTGAACGGAAAAGGAGGCTGACTAGCACTCCAATATTGACTCTTCCAGGAAGTGATATGGGTTTCGATATGTACAGCGACGCATCCAAACTGAGACTCGGAGCTGTGCTTATGCAAAATGGGAAGGTAATTGCCTATGCCTCTAGGCAGCTGAAGGAACAAATACGGCGCCTCTATTGAGTGCCGTAAACGAAAGGTTATTTTCCGACCTGAGGCGGGAATTCCATTTGAATTTATCTGAGAGCCGAAGAAGAGGACAAGCAAATTCTTATCGGCTCTGAAGGCAAGGACGATGGATTTCGGACAGCGAAGTTTTATATCTTCGGAATCGATTATGTATTCCCGACGACTCCGACTTACGAACAAGAATCCTCGAGGAAGCTCATGGAACGCCTTATGCGATGCATCCTGGGTCTACCAAGATGTATCAAGATCTGAAGAGCAAGTTGTGGTGGTCCGGTATGAAGCGAGATGTAGCCCACTATATCGGTATGTGCTTGACCTGCCAGAGGGTCAAAGCAGAACACCAGAGGCCGGGAGGAGTTCTGCAACCTCTGCCGATCCCCGAGTGGAAATGGGAAGACATCTCTATGGATTTCATATCAGGGCTGCCTAGAACAACGAACGGATATGATGGTATATGGGTTATTGTGGACAGGCTAACCAAGTCTGCCCATTTTCTGGCTATCAGGATGACCTACTCAGTAGAGCAGTTGGCTCAACTGTATGTCAAGGAAATTGTCCGGCTACACGGGGTTCCCAAGACCATTATCTCTGATTGGGATGGTCGATTTACTTCAGATTTTTGGGGACACATGTAGAAGGCTCTTGGCACGAAGCTGAAATTCAGTACGGCCTTTCACCCCCAGACTGACGGGCAGACTGAAAGAGTGAATCAAATATTAGAGGATATGTTACGAGCTTGTGCCTTGGACTTCATGGGAAGCTGGTGTCGATACCTGAGCCTGGCAGAGTTTGCTTATAACAACAGTTATCAGACTACTATCGGGATGGCACCATACGAAGCACTATACGGAAGGAAATGCAGATCTCCTATATGCTGGCTTAAGAGTGGTGAAAAGAAGGAGATGGGACTCCAGACTGATATTATAGATGAAACCACTCAGGTTATAAAGAATATCCACCAGAGGATAGAGACTGCTCAGAGTCGGCAGAAAAGCTACACTGATAAACAACGCAGACCACTAGAGTTTGATGTTGGGGATTCAGTGTTCCTTAAAGTGGCCCCTATGAAAGGGGTGATGAGATTCGGGAAAAGAGGGAAGCTGAGTCCGCGATATGTAGGACCGTACCAGATCCTGAGACGGGTGGGCAAAGTGGCCTACGAACTGGAGCTACCGCCAGAAATGTCGGCTATCCACAATGTCTTCCATGTATCAATGCTCAGAAAATGTACCTCTGATGTGAATCAAATGATAGAGCCCCAACCCGTACAAGACCAAGAGAACCAAAGTTCCGAACGCTGACCTATTCAGATCCTAGATCGGGAGGTCAAAAAGCTAAGGAACAAGGAAGTGCCCTTAGTAAAGGTTCTGTGGCAAAATGAGCAATTCGAAGAAGCCACTTGGGAACGAGAGGAGGCAATACGATTAAAGTATCCGGAACTGTTTTAAGTTCGGGACGAACTTTTTATAAGGTATGAGGGATTGTAACACCCCAAATTTTCCCATATATAATGTTATGAATTTATGAAACATTATTATTATGAAATTTCATGATGGGCTTGGCTTAATGGGCTTTGATGTGGGTTAGTGAAAAATGTGATAAAAAGAAAGTGTAGAAAGGAGGAAGCAAGGATCGAACCTTGAACCTCCTAGTAACACTAACCATGTCTTAACCAGTGCACCAAGAGTGTTTTTGTGTTGAGAGAATAAGAAACATGCTTGTTAAAGCTAGGGAAGTGAAGAGACATGTCCCTTCATGAGAATAGTATAAATAAGAGAGGGAGAGGGAGGAATAACTTCCATTCTTCTTCTTCCCCACTCTCCCCACCGAAATCTAGAAGCTCTTTCTCCCTTTTCATTTTCGAAAATACACCCTAGGGTTCTAACCCTAGGGAATTGGAAGGAAGAAGACCCCATCCAAGGATCTTGCTCTCTACTAGGGCCAAGGGTTCTAGAGAAGTTCTAACAAGGAGAACTCTCACTCCTCCTTCAACCAAGGGTACCCTAAGGATTTAGAGAAGGTGAATTTCAAGCGAAAGGATGTAAGTATTCCCTCGCCTGCAGTGTAATTGTTGTTGATTCCTTCTTCTTGTTGTTTTTTTCGAGAATGGAAGTGGCTCCCTTGTGCAAGTTTCGGCCACCCCCAAAGGGGGAGACCTTGGCTACTCCTTGATGCATGAAGAGACCCCTTGGGACTTAGGGTATATATATATGTTGTTTCCCTTCATGTTGTGATGACAAAAACCTAATTTTCCCTACCCTACATGGTTCGGCCAAGGATGAAGAGTTAGGGTTTAAGGTTGTATGATTATCCTATGATGTATCCATGCTTAGTAGTGTAGACAAGGTGTTTGTATAAATGTTTGTGTGAATGGTTGATTTCAAAAACCTAACCTACCCCTACCCTATGACTTTCGACCAACCCTAGGTTTAGGGTTAGGAAGAAGTAATTTAATCCATGAAGCATGCTACCACTTCCTATGATATGAGTATGATTTATGTGACCAACCTTGTCATATATAAAGTATGTTTAAGTGATTGAAATATGATGTATGTATGAGCATGCCTTATAGCCCATGGGGCACCCTTATGAATTGCATGTGATGTGTATGTTAAAATACTTGAAAGGATACTCCACTAAGTATGGGATCAAGAGCACCCCTTATGTTGTGTGGTGTATCCCTATGGGATCATGAGCACCATTGAAGAGTGGTGTGTCCCTTGAGAGTGGATTTGGAGTACTCCTTAGCATATATGTAAAAGCATGATAAGTATTTTACTTTGAAAGTTGTGTACCCGACTCGGAAGGGGGTCGTTAAACAAATCCGGGGTGCATGTTAACTGAAGGTCATGGCTCCGGTAGGACGGAAGGGTCCTGCTCTAATGAGATTAGTGGCTCGCTACCCCAATTCATTAGGGAACGCGCTTGATGTGGTACACAACTGGGCCCTATATGATGTTGAAATATTTTTAAGTAATACCTTTATGGAATTATTTCGAAAACATTTATTATATGTGAAGGGTATGCTTAAGATACTTCATACTGCTTGCTTAGAAACTTTGATGTTTATTATGCTATGATAAACTTATGCTTATGATTCATTATGTGTACATGTTGTATTCTTTCGTATGGATTTTGCGAGTAGGACAGGATCCTTACTAAGCATTTGTGCTTACTAGTTTATGTGTTGTCTTATGTTGCAGATAAGGGTAATGGTCACATAAACTAAAGGAAGAGGCAGGAGGGCTAAAGATGTGTGGGGTGGTGGCTCGGGAAAGAAAGATTCTTATATCTACATTACTATGCCTATGTTGATGTTTCCTTTAATAATAAATGCTAGTGATTAGAGTTGGTACTTTTGAATATTAGTGATTACACTTGGATTACTCTTATATGTTTGAGTTGAACTACTTGTGAACCTATTATGTTATAGGATAACTCTTGGTTAAGATATTTCATATGATGTTCTAGACTACCTTTAGACTCAATCTCATGAATTGTTATTTTGCATAGAAACCTAGGACTATGCTTCAAAGAAATAAAAGGTTCTAATCATTAAAGTATGATATCTGATTGGCATGCACTGACTAGTATACTTAGCACTTGTAAATATCACTTGATAGTTTTAACAAGTATGCTCAGTACTTAGTCCTTGCACTATTATTTTTATTTTATGTTATGTTAAAATTTTACGATTGATGGTACGTAACCCCGCCCCGAGAGTAGATATAAGGGCGGGCGTTACATAGGCACCCCAGTCAGCTCAGGCGCACCAATTGAAGGGATAAGCGTTGGCTAAGTCTGCGGATGAGGATTCGCGCAGAACAAGCCACGTGTCATGCGCCCTCTTCAACACAGGCGCCCAAGCATGCAGTATAAATAGGGGTTCACCCCCTGGCTTCCAGAAACAATTGCTTCCAACAAATTCTTTCAAGCGCTCTTCTCCAAACACTCCGTGCTCAAGTCTCAAGCGCCAACGATGACCAACGGCTCCGATCTATGAATCTTCTCCGGTCGTCGGTATAATTGTTAATTAAGTGATGTTATTAATTTCTATATTTGAACTTCATTTTGTACTACTTTTTCGGAATATAGAATTGCCCATCGTAAATGGTCAAGGACCGTGGGCGTTGGAGTAGGAGTCGATCTAGACTCCAAACCAAGTAAAAATCAAAGTGTTAGTATTGATTTGAATTTTTCCATTGAGTAATTGCTCTTTTTAATCAGAAAAGATTTTTTCGATATTCACCCCCCTCTATCAATTCTAAACGATCTCACATAGATTGCTCCAACATGCCCTAGCTATAAAAGGGGCTTTCTCCTCCTTTTGCAAAAGGAGGAAGTTTCCCCTTTGTGGGGAATGGATTCAAGGCTTTACACCTCTTCTCCAGTGATCTTCGATGACTCCAACACTTCTCCGACACTCCCCTTATCATCAGAGACCTGGGTAGGTTCCAAAAACTCTTGGCGGGGAAAGGATAAGCTTCTCTCCCTCATTGCCTAGCTTTCTTGTTGAAGCTTTCCTTCTTTACAGTCATTGTATTCCATTCATATCTAATGAGTAGATTTCCACATGTTCTAGGGTTAGGAAGTATATATGATGTGTATTTAGATGTAAACTCTATGGATTGTATGATTCCCTCTGAATGATGACATGATTTGGCACATTTCTTGTTTGATCAAATGCTTCAACGAATGTTTTACTCTTATTTCTATTATGTTTGTGCATGATTGTTGTGTTTGATTGAATAAATGTGTAGATCGATCTCCATTAGGGAGAGATGATTAAGGTTGTATGTCAAGGGAGCCCTCCGTGACAAGGATAATCCTTTTAATCGGACAACCTTAAGCACTCCCTCAACTTGGAGACCGTTTTCACGCAAGGATAGACCTAAACCCTATTCAATGGGTCTTCCCTAATCTCGTGTTAGGAGATGGCTTATGTAACTTGAAATTGTATGACCAAGGATCGATCCCTTGTGACAAGGGAAATCCTTTAACTTGACATTCCAAGTTACCTAGTCTATTTAGTGGCATCAGAAAGCCAATAGGGGAGGGACTCCGGTATGGAATTTGCGAGCCACACCGGAGCCCAGTTAGGTTACCTACTATGCTAGATCATATAGACCAAGACATTGGTAACTCATAGAACATCAAAGATCATCACAAGAAAACCTAAATCCTAGGATATTCCCCTCACATAACCATCCCTTCCTTTGAGCCTAGACATCCTCTTCTCTCTCTCTCTCTCTTCCTCTGAAAGCTTGTTTTCGTGCGATTGCAAGACACTCCCGTCCAGTCTAACTAGCTTATCCTTGTGAACTCCCTAGTACTTTCCAATCCTCTATCCCTATGGATTCAATATCTTCTATTACTCAACGATGTTCCCGTGCACTTGCGGGATCACCACTAGAACTCCAAGCAAGTTTGATTGGAAGGTTTTCGGTTGACCACACGTGGTCAACTGGACCAGCGGATCTTGGTAAATCTAAGTATATGTTTATCAATATTGCATTGCATTACTATTATTGCTATTGTGCTAATTTAGTATTGCAGGAAAAATCCTAGTAGATCAAGAGATTAGACATTGAGCAAAGAAAGTCCAAGTAGGTCTGGAGTACCCAATGTTTGGTAGGTGAGTAAAGGTATGTCCTGGAGGAAAGTGTTATGAGGTCATATCTCGATAGGACAACCTTAGGCGCTAATTTAACTAGAGAAACCTACGGAGGTTTTTTAAGTTGAGATCATGACAAGTTTCACTATTGATTACTCATGCATATTATATTTGTGCTAACTCTATTTTGCTGAATTAATCCCTTATATGTTATATGTGTTGTGCTAACATTTCCGAACAGATCAATCACGCACAGTTGACTAAGTTATTAGTCGACTGATCATCTGGATTAGTCTACTAATCATCAAGATCAGTCGACTGATCCAGCACTACCAAGAAGCAAATCTAGCTTATCCGTCGATTGATCATCAAGATCCGTTGATGGAACCATATTTGGTATGCGTAGATCTGAAGAAGGAAGCTTTATCCATCGACTAATCAGAATAATAGGTCAACAGATCATCACTACTAGAATTTTTGCATTCAACAACACATAATCGACAACGGTTTTTTGATAAAGTGTTGTCTTATGTCAATTTAACAACAGTTTTAGTATTAACCGTTGTTGTTGTTGGTCTGTATACGTAAAAAGATAACAGTAATAACAAAATGTTGTCGTATGTATACTCAACGACAACAGTTAAAAAATAACTATTGTCTATAGGCGGGATTTACAACAACTGATGTGATAAACTGTTGTCTATTATGATAATAGACAACAGTTATATTAAACTGTTGTTATTGTATTGTTGTGCTGTTCAAGCAATAAACAAAATCAACGGTGGATATCCAACTGCAAAAAAACAACGAACTATTGAATTCTTATTCTCTTATTTTTCGATCCTTAATCATCTTTTTTTCTCGTCGCACCACTATGTGAAAATCAAACATAGACTTCGCCACAAATTACTTCGGCGATTTCTTTTAATGAAGTAATACATACTAATCAACTTCAGTAATAAATTTGATGAAGTAAATTTAATTTTAGACTTCATAGTTTAAAAATTGTGAGTCTCGCAGCCAATTTTATCTATGTTTTACTTCATAATAAATATTCGATGAATTAATAAGTTACAATATAAAATTCATAAGTTTGTATACCGAAGTAATAAGTTTGTATCAATTAAAATATTTTTCCCTTAATAATAAATTAATCCCCGTGCGGATTTAATTGGAAGAGTTGGTTTTGAATTATTTTAGGATAAGTTTAGTTTTTCGGAATATATATATATATATATATATATATATATATATATATATATATATATATATATATATATATATATATATATATATATAAAGGATAAGTTTAAATATATATATAAATATCTCTGCCTGTGCCTTTTCGTTTTCATCCCCGTGCCCTAATCCACCCCCGCCGATGTCGCCTTCCCTTCTCTTCGTGCATGCGGATCGCCGCCGCCCACCACTGCCGGCGTCGATCCTCTCCTCTGCCGCTTCCCCCTCGCACAGCTTCTGTCAACTCGCCTCTTCGTCTCCAGCTCAAGCGACGCAGTCCACCGCTGCCTCTCTCAGGAGGTGGGTTAGAGTATGTCAACTATCTCTCTAAGTTTTCACAAAGTGATTCACACCATCCATCACCTTTAACTATCTCGACATTCACCTTTAGCTCTTTGTCTGGTTCCCCATCCCTAGCATCAAGGCTGACGAGGACTCGAAGACCATCCAGATCAATGTGGGCTTCCTCACCGAAACCTTTCCGCGGAAGCAGTTCAAGGATGTCCCTAATTGCTAGAAGATTCTGCAGAAGGCCTCCTACCAAATTTGGTTAGTTTTTGTCAGTGTTTTGATTCGAACTCTGGGTTTGGGATATGAAAATTTTCCCTATATTATCATTTTTTTTCTATTGTTTAAACTAGAATCCTAATTCTAATTGAGTTGTCATAAATTCGATGAAATCGAGTATATTTTACTATTTTATCTGATTCAGCTTTGTTTGCGTTTGATTTAATTGGTTTCACACCTATTCCTTTTTTTTTACTTTTTTAAGACTAGTTTTTTCCCCTTAGGAATAGTTTTTTTGTTTCCATTTTCCATTCTACAAAAGCAAATGATTTGTCTCAAAAAAAAAATGGAAATTGGCCGAGTTTAATGCTTGTTTTGTTAAATTATTGTTATGGATGATGATTTGTAAAAGTCCTATAAATCAAAATGACCAAAAGATTATGATGGTAATTAATCCGCATGAATATGTATTATTCTACTTATTGATCTAGAACATATTGTGTACCTTACTCAAATACATTAACATCTTAACTATTATTTTTCAATTTTTGAATTTGCTTCTCAATTTTAATCTGACCCAATTTAAGCAGTTGATTACCTTTTCCACAAAAATTCTATTATGTTTCAAATGAACATTTCTTTAGCTACCAAAAGGAAATGAATCCTAGTCGCAGGGAACCATAAAGAAACTACAGATGTTTGAATAACTCATTCCGAGTGTACCAACAAGATATGATTTTGCAAGAGGTTTGTAGGTTTTTTGATTTGATTGATCTGAAACTTCATAGTGAATATATAGTCTAATGCTCAAAGACGACAATTATCTATTACATGAACAATTTTTAAAGAAGATTAACTTTATATTGTATGTTCTTGATTAATAATGTTCAGTTTAACTTTACATATAAGCATTGATATATTTTACTATTGTATGTTTTTCTTTTGTACATTTATTAAATTTTATCTAATATTTGTTATAACCTTGTATAATTATTAAGATAATCTTTATGATTTTCATAGATCAAAATAGTTGAAAATATGATTTCTTCAAATGACTCTACTGCTTCCCTATTTCATATAGATACAGAAGATAGAAACGCTCTCAATGTTCAATGGTATATTAAAGACATAATTGGTACTGGTGCTCTTGGTTTGTTCCTTGAGGTACATGAACAATTCTTGTTTCCTTTATTCTTTGCAGTTGATTTGGTTCTCAACTTCAGAATGATCTTTGTTTCTACTTTTTTGCATTTGCATGATTTCCAGGATCAAGTTTGGCCAAAGAAGTGTGGTACAATCTAAACTCCCATGCTTTGCTCTAGCTTAGTTTCTCCTCCTTCACAGTTTGAGAAGGTGAATTTATTCTTTCAGACTCCGATAGTATTATTTTTCAGACTCCGATAGTATTGCTCTAGCTTTGCTTGACCCCCAAGGAGTCTTTCAGTCTCATATTTATTTGTTTCTTTTCATCAAGCTAAATTGAAAGCCTTGTCATGCTTGAATTTGAAAGAAATCCATAAGGAGAGTATAAAACCTAGAATGTAGCAAATTATAACAATTACTCTATAGTTTCAATTATCTAGTGCATGTGCACATCCAACTCGGTTTGAAGTATTAATAATTTGTTGCCTGACATGTTTTCTAATTATCCTTCATCTTATAGCGTCTTCAATCTTCGGTTGAAAGATACACTTGTATTTAACACTTTTTTACTATTAATTATCATGTTTATTGGTTCAAGATAGTGACACTAATATTTAAGCAATTTCCCTTGTTAGTTTGAGTTGAAAACAGCACCAGCTGATTTTCGGTTTCCCACCACAAATCAAACCAAACACTGTTTCACTCTCTATATTGAGTTTCACAAGTATGTTTTACTAAACCAAATTGCCCATAAGTATACTTTAACACGTCCCCATCAAACTTTGACTCTTTTTTGATTGATGTTGCACATGTAGGTGAGTGGCTGCTAAAGGTGAAGACTCTGGTGATTGCCAAAAGTTTGCCAAATACTATCGATATCTCTGTCCAGTAGAATGGGTAACTTACCATACTTCTTGTTTTTTCTTATATTGCTACACCTCATCTATGCATACTATTTCAACACTCGTTATGATCTATACACATATCCAATTTATCATTGTGCCCTTTTTTCTTCTGTGACTTACTTGATTACAAATTTTACCAGGTTATTTAAGTTACGGCCATTGTCAACTAATGCATTTCCTGCAGAATATTTTTTTTAAATATTTTGTATGTTTTATGGTTCTAGAAGTTTCTTCCTATCACAGCACGTCTTCTCCTTGTTTTCTTAATCAGATTGGGAAATGGAACGAGCAAAGAGATAATGGCACATTTCCAGGTCCTCTCTAATCGGCACAAGCACGACAAAACTCAATTGTTGTTTTCCTTTGAAGGAATTGAAATGATGTTCTGAATTTAGTAATTTCCCATCTGATTTTAATTATCGATGCAAAATCATATCTATTTTGATGCTCTTAGTTCTTTGTATTATTAATAAGTGGATGAACAGATATCCTTTTAATGCTGTGGTCTAAAACCTGCAGAAACTTGATATTTAGTTGCTTTCTTGCATCTCTACTTGAATTTGCAGCCTAGCCTTTCAAGTGTTCTCATTTAAGGAGGATAAACTGATCACCACTACAGATCACTGAACTCATCACTAGGAATTAAACTTTTCAACAAGCTGCATTTACTACATGCATATCTTTTTTGTTTGTTTGTTTGTTAGTTTGTTATTTTTGTTGTTTGTTGATACATATCTTCATGGATCATTTTTTATTGGACATATGCATTTAATAGAATAACTAATTAGAGTGTTTGTTCTCTTTTTTCCAGCTGCAGGGACTTGTTCGTGATAATGTTCGAAGACCATTAATCTGACCTTCCAAGCTATAATTTTTGTGATTTGAACTTCATTGTAAGTTTAGTTGGGTCAGAATTATATATAATTTGAACTCTTGTAATTTGGGTCAGAAGATGCTTTAGTGGTTTCATCTGTAGAAAGGTTTTTGGACAGAAGATACTTTTGTGGTTTCGTCTGTAGAAAGGTTGTGGCGGATCTTTATTGTAAATATGTTGATGATGTTTGATATATATAGTTTTTGTTTCGAGGTTAAATTATTGCCTTTTAATTGAAAATATAATGGAAATATCTTTGTTGTCAAATTGGTATGAAACTGTTGTGGAACAGTACAAACGCACAACAGGTTTTTTTAAAGCTAAACTGTTGTTGTAGATAAACGACAACAGTGCTATATAGGTAAAACTGTTATCGAATAATAGAAGACAACGGTGAATATGGTATATGACAACAGTGATAAATTGTTGTCGTTGATATACGACAACACAGTGATAAAACTGTTGTCGAATATAATAAAAGACAACGGTGAATATGGCATACGACAACGGTGATAAACTGTTGTTATTGATATACGACAACGGTTATAAAACTGTTGTCGAATATAATAAAAGACAACAGTGAAAAACTGTTGTGAAAATGTTGTCGAATGTGATATACGACAACAGTGGAAAACTGTTGTCAAACTGTTGTCGTAGACCAAAACGACAACAGTGATTCACTGTTGTCGTAGACCCCCCCTTTAACAACATAGCCTTTAACAACAGTGGTATTTGGCATACGACAACAGTGATTCACTGTTGTTGAATGCATTTTTTCTAGTAGTGCATATTTACTACCGTGCCAGCTGAGCGGAGCAAAGAAGGAATGACATGGGGTTTGGTTTACCAAACTAGTGGTTTCGTCCACCGAAAGGATTCATCGACTGAACGGTTTTTAATCAACCAAACCATGCCTATATTAGGAGCTTGAGAATAGTGCACTCATCATCTCTTCCACTCGCTCTATACTCACTTTCTACGTTAAAGAGCTGCTCATAGTCTACTGCTACAACGCTGGAAAGCTCTCCGACACTACATGCTCAGAGTCTACTCTATGTGTCAGTATACTTGTATTTTTGTGCTTGTATTTGTATCTTAAAAGGGAGTTAGTTAGTTGTTAATAACCTCCCTTACATCTTGTACGATTTGCTTTCTCCGAAGGTTTTTTGGAGAAAGAAATATAGTGGATTTCCCAATGAAATTAGTCAAGGACTACGAACCATAGAGTAGGAGTCACCCTTCCTTTTCCAAACTAAGTAGAAGAAAAGTGTTTCATATTTTTCATTGCTTTACTCTTCTTTATTCTATTTTATTTAAAAATTAAAAAAAATGAACCATCAAGATTCATCTCCCCTCTCGATTTTCAATGACCAAAAAATTGTCCGAAGCTCATTGGCTACTGCATCAGAATTTACCTTCTCAATTTACCAAAAGACATCACCATTTCTGATAGATAAAAAAGAAAATTGGAGGGTTAGAGTTTAGGATTTTGTTGTCCAATGATTTAGTCCTTTCTCACATAGATAAAACTTTTCGCAGAAGACACTTTTTTCTTCTTTTCTTGGCATCTTCAAATTCCCAGTGTTGTAGTTCATGTTCCCATAGATTCAGAAATCCACCCGACATCCAAGTGTGATAACATCGATGTTTTCCCTTTGTTGTTCTTCTCGTGGCATAGCCAAATCTATGGAGAATAACAAATAACAAAGTGCTTGTCGAGAGTTGTCCCGACGAAAGCACGCTGATGTATAAGTCATCATGGTGTTTCGATGAAAAGGGACAAAGTAATAAAAGAGGTTAGTAAGAAGAAGAGAGAGATCAACCTCCTACGCAGAGCATATGCCTAGCCTTATATTTATAACATTATAAGAATTCCTTTAATTAGCAATGGAATTAATGACAGAATTTATTTCTGTCGCTAAAATAGTGACCGAAATAATATTCTATTGCTAATTAGAGACCGAATATTATTCCGGTAGCTATTTTAGAGACCGAAATAATCTTTTAGTTACTAACACCCCTAAAATGTTTCCCCCTTCCTTTTTTTCCCCTCAAATGTGTTGGATCGAAGAAAATGATAGAGGGGGGGGTGAATATCGTTGTAAAATTTTTCGGAGTAGTAGAGTAATTGCGCAGCGGAAAATCACAGAATACACGCGAACACAAATTGATTTTACTTGGTTCGGAGTCGCGGTCGACTCCTACTCCAAGGCTCACGGTCCTTGACTGTTTACTTTGGGCAATTCTATATATCGATAAAGTTTTTACAAGATGATAGTACAGATATAGAATTGGAAATTTAAATCGCGACACTTTCGTAAATTGAAATTTTACTGACGCCCGAGGCGGATCGAATTCCGGAGCAGAGGGTCGTCGTCGGCGTTGGAATCTCGAAATCGAACTTTGCCGAGGCACAGCGCTTGAGCGAAAGTGTCTGGAGAGTTGAGAGCAATGAATGTCGAAGCCTTGGGGGTGAACCCCCTTTTATAGCACCCATACGGGCGCCTGTGACGATGGGGGCGCCTAATACGTGGCCTTCCCTGCGCGAACCCTTATCCGCAGGCTCGGTCAGCGCTTATCCGCCTTCACTCGGGCGCCTAAGCTGAAGGGGGCGCCCGTGACCTCACGGGCGCCTGAACTGCTTTGGTCCAGAGGCTTCGTGGCTGTGTTTTGGATTTTGCCTTCACACTTGGGCGCCCGTATCCATGCGGGCGCCTGAGTCCATTCGGGCGCCCGAGTCCATCCGGGCGCCTAGGCCCAGTGAGGCACCTCACTTGCAGACGACCAGTCCTTCGATCCTGCAACTCAGGTTAGTTCCAAAACATACCAAACATTAGTTACAGCCGTAACTGTCTTGGTTCTGACTTTGGGTCTCCCAAATGGAACCCTAGGTCAAACCGATGCCTACTGTTCCCTCGACGGGGAACGCGTCAGTCAAGTCTTCTTGCCCAACTTCCGGTCAGGTCTTCGGTGCCCAGCCCCTTGCCAGGACTTCTTGCCCAGTCCTCGACCAGGACTTCTTTGCCTGACTTCCGGTCAGGTCTTCTTGCCCAGTCCTTGACCAAGACATCTTTGCCCAGCCCTTTGCCAGGACTTCTAGTGTACCTAGGACTTTTCCTGCACACTCAGTAAACTTGTTAGATCACAATAATACCTTAACTTCTGAACCCTTTGTCATTATCAAAACTCAAGTTTGACTTAGGTGCTGTCTGCACCAATAATCTCCCCCTTTTTGATTTATGGCAACACGGTTCAAACAGTTAAGTTTAAAGAAACAAGTAATGTAAAAGATTTTTAATTTCCTCCCTCTGAGTTTTTCAAAAATACGTGGGATTTTTGAAAACATTTCTAAGTCCTTGTCTATCCAAAAAGTAAAATAATTTTTCAGGTTTTCAACACTTGAAAATTTTCAACAAGATTTTCAAGTTAGAGAAAAATTTTCCAAAAGAATTTTAAGTTTAAACACTTAGAAAATTCTCCAAAGAAATTTTAAGTTTAAGCACTTAGAAAATTTTCTTTTTGAACTGCTTCAGATTTGAAAACAAGTATTTTCGTTACTTTACTTTTTGAAAAAGGAGATACAAGAAAAAAAATAAGATTCTAAAAAAAATTTAAAAAAATGTAAAATCTTCTTTTCTCTCTTTTCCTTTCTCTCCCCCTTTGCCATATATCAAAAAAAATTATTATAGCAAAAAAAATGAGTGAAGAAAGTAAAGTTCTGTATTGAACCAATTCTAAGCATAAACTGGACCAAATCAATTTAGATTTTCTCTTTCGGGTCTTGTCTAACCTAGTTAGCTACTTACTAACTGTCATAAACAGTAGCTTTCGCTAGGGTTAGTCATGTTAAGTGATCTGATCAAGTTAGATTTTCTAAGCTTGACACTTAACCTGATTACTGTTCAATTGGTATTATTGCCCCAATTACTTTAGATGCACTGACTTAAAGCATCTTGAATCAAGGCATAGACCTAAGCATCTCAACCCAGTCTAGGTTATCAATCAAAAGTACCTAAGGTGCTTGTGAGATGCTGGCTTCTAGATCTATATGTGCAAGCAGTTCTAGGATTAGGGCCTAAGCTAAGTCCATTTGCAAAAAAAGTCCTAGTTTTGAAGGGGGTATGTTTTTTTAAAAAAAAAAAAATGTAGAGCAGTCCTATTCTACTAAGCATAACCCTTTTAATTATGAAGTATCTGATTCAGCATACTAATTAACATGGAATAATACTAATAATTCATCAAACAAGTAATTTTCAAGTAGACCTGATAGAAGCATAAGAGTCACCTGGTCAACAGTAGGACCAGTAAAGTCAAACCATAGTCAAATACAAGTCAACCCTACTCAGTAGGGATAGTCAAAATAGTCTACAACACACCGAGATAGCTGAAAATGATCTAAGAAGAAGGGTCAGGACGGTCGAATGAGCCAGACTGCCAAGATCGAAACAACGACATCATTTCATTGTATCGTGCGTCGTTAGTCTCTCGATCAGCTCAGATGGCGTCCATGTGCTCGATGTGATAGGCCTCGACCTCCTCCCTGAAGCTGTGCATCTCTGTCTGCAACAGTGTAATGCGCTGATCGGTGGTCAGAGGAGGAGGCTCCTGTATGTGCTCGTTGATCTCGGCTGCGAGATCAGCTACGTCTACCTCGACCTCCTCGTCAGAGTCAACCTGCCGTCTAGCCCTCTCTCATCTCCATGATAGAACCCCCGTGGCCGAAACGTCTATCCCCGCTAAAGAGAAGTTTCTAAACCCTATTTCATCGAACTCAGTCATCGAGATAATATCCCCGGCAGTGATATCGCGACCATGGTGGTGAAGAAGGGAGGTGATAACATGGCAGTAGGGCGTACATACTCGATCGTGAGTAGATACGCTCGATGCGTAAATGATGGTGTGGAATATGTGGAGGTCTATGTCGATATCTAACTAATGAATCATGGCATAGAGTAAAAAGGTGTGAAACGGTTGCATGGTCGCAACATCTCGGGTGGTAAGTGGGAGTACACAACAAACTATCACTCGGTAGAGGGCATAATCCTGGACTCAGAGGTTAACGGACTGAAATCGCCGTGCTAACGGGTTTCGCACATCTCCAAAGAAATAGGAGTAAAGAGTGTCTAGAGTAATGTGCAAATAGGGGGGGTGTGAAGGGAGGGTCGGCCGGAGGATAACAAGAAAAGGTAGACTGCGACTGTTGTAGTCTGAGAAACCGATTAAATAAGGTTGGAGAAATGGTTAGAGGAGTGCCTTGTACTGTGGTAGAGTAGAGTAGGTCATCAATCTTTACTAGGTTATTGTAAAATTTTGCACACAGGGTCGAGTTCACAGGATGTGTGTAGAAGACTAGATGATCTAGTTGATAGAAGTTGATTGCATCCATAGCTAAGGGGCAAGATTGAATAAAGAATTGCCTATTTAGGAAGCTAGTCTTAATAGGCTTATAGGTTGTTTGGGTAAACTTGTTAAACAACTCCAAGTTGGGGAACCTTGGGTCAGGGCTAGGTTCGGCCACGGGGTTAGGTTGAGAGACGCGACGTTTTCTAAATATGTAAAGGAAAATTGGGCATTCAATAAGCGAAATAAAAAAAAGGAAATTGCTTGAAAATGCATAATAAAATTGATATCGGAGCGGCATTTTCAAAGTAGAGCGTTTGAAGACGAGGAAGGAGCGTCCAGGCGCCTTGGGAAGAAGAGAAGTGAAGGAGGGTTTTGGTTTTGGTGTGGGGAAAGAAGAGGGAGCCATGCTCCTTATATAGTGTCATACGGGTGCTCGTGAAGGGCCGGGCGCCCGTGTTCATTGGGGCGCCCATAGGGTCACGAGCGTCCGGTTCAGTGGTCATCTGCTTTTGGCAGTTTTGACCACCTTGGACGACGATAAAGCTTGGGCGCCCAATAGGTCACAGGCGCCCGGGTCAGCTGGGTAGGGCTTGACAGTTTTTGCTGTCTTGGTCGAAGAGAAAGTCGGGGGTGCCCGACAGGTCATGGGCGCCCGAGCTAACCAGGGTTTGACTATTGACCAGTTTGACCATTTGACTAGGTTTGACCATTTTGACCTGGTTTGACTCTTTTGACCATCCAACAATCAAATCAATTAAGCTCTAAATTGCATAATTACTTGACAAAAGTACAAAAACCAAATGAATTTGAGTTAAGTTAGGTCCTAACCATCTCACCCAGTCTATAGTTATCAATCATGTTAATCTTATGGGGTTTGCGAGACAGGTTTTAACAGAAATAAAGATTTTATTTTGAAAAGCATGATTAATTTTGAAAAGTTGAATTATTTTTAAAAAAATAATTATGTTTTAAGTTTATTTTGAAAGGTGAATGAATCTAAGATTAATTGAAATTTGTATTAGATTCAAATCTGATAATAGTAAAGTGAATTTGATTTTCAATAATTGGCTTCCAGGTCTTGGCGAGGCACTAGGCCTTCTTTGGCCGTAGCCTTATTGGATCATCAACCCTTTCCTTGACAAAGCCTTTTATTGAAAATTCATCTTTAAGTTACTTCTTGAAAGATTTTGGTCTAACTAGTTTGGGTCTTCGATCGGTAGCTTCGGCTAGTTCCGCCAAAATGGCTTCCCTAACGTATTATCATCTCACCTCCACCCAATACTATGTTGTTCAAATTTCAGTTAAATCGTTTCAGTCCTTAGTCTAACCAGTCCTAGGTCTAAACATAATAACTTGCAGAAATAAATAAACAATCAAGCATGAAATTAAAATTAAGGAATTAAGAAAAAAAATTATCTAATTATAAAAATTATTTTAAATTGGCTCTCCCTGGACTAAAGTCACGATAATGATTAGGAAAGATGTGAATCTTGTCCTTGGGGATCCAATACTGGTTTGATCCAGCTTGGTTGTTCAAGCAAAGTTTGGGTACCCATGCTTGAACTTTGGCTCTAGGTTGGTTCAATACAGCATAATATGACCGTTGTCTCGACTTGGTTCGATACCCTAACCCAGATCGATTTAGAACGGACTTCTGTTTTCCAAGGATCATGTCAAGACCCTTGGAACCCGAAGTAAATCGTTCTAAAGCTACTCTGAGCTTCTTGACTTGAGTTTTCAAGGAGAAGTTCTCTTTCTCAAGCTTTTCAACTTGAGTAGAGGTTCCTTCTTAAACCTTCTCGGTCAAGGATCTAGAGTCAGCTTCCTCTTTCAGGAGTTTTTGTAACGCCCGAAAATTCTCAAACCTAATTTTAGAAATATCCTAGAATTAATTCTGAATTTATGGATATTTTTTATAGAATTTTTCCATGGACAAATAAGGCAAAAATGAATAAAAATAGAATGCGCAGTAAAAAGATTTAAGTGGGGTTTGAACCATGGACCTATACCATGCGAAGAGAATAGACTTACCAAGGGGGCTAATCTATTATCGTTGAAATACAATAGAGGGAAGGATAAATAAGGTAAAGTTAGTTAAATTTTTCCATAAGTATAAAAGGGAAACTTAGGGTTATTATGTTCATTCTTTTCCTCACATCCTCTCATCGCCGGCACCCACCCTCTCCCAGTAATTTTCATCCTCTCCCTCTTTCGAGTCTCTCTTCTCTCTTCCTCTCTTGCGCCTATTCCTCTCCTCCTCTTCTCTTGCCGCCCAAGACAAGGGGAAGCGAAGGGAAGGTCCCAAGAGGCCCTATTCTCTACGAGAATTCTCGTAGACGTGAGGAGAACGCCAAGGAGCAAGAAGAACGTCGAAGTTCGACGTTCCCTCGGAGATTTCATATTATATTTGTAAGAAAAACCTAGCGCAGGAAGTAAGTACCCCTCACCTACAGTATAAGTAGTTTTGGTTGAGTTTTCGTATGCCTTACTTCCTTGTATGTATGTTTTACGATTAGAAATCGTAAATTATGAACAAACACGTTGTGCTACCCTTCAGTTTTGGGTCAAGAAGCACGTTAGGTGTTTGTTAATTGTTCAGTTCAGTTAATGCTATAGAAAGCATTAAAGAATAGAAATTCTTGCTTCAGTTTATGATTGGGACCAAGGTCCCACGGGATGGGCTCCTAGTTGCCCCTATGTTTAGATAACCTAGTAAAAGCGAGAATCAGAAGAGAAAAAGAAAAGTATAAAAGAACTATTTTATTTTCAGTTGGCATTGTATCGGACTTCGGTCCAGGGATGGGTTCCAAGTTGCCCCTAGGTTCAGATAACCTAGTATGGGATGGGCTCCTAGTTGCCCCTAGGTTCAGATAACCTAGTAGAACCCAATGGATTCGGGATTTGCTACCTCGGATTTATTAGGGATGCGCGCACAGTTGGTACATTGCCAGGCCCACAGCAGTTGATTATTACTTTCACCTACTATATGTATTTAGTTTTTAGAAATTCATTTCAGCATGTGGTGAATTTAATAATTAGTTTTATGTTAGTTGGTTTCAGTTTCAGTTCAGATATGTATGCCATGCTATAGCATAGTTTTCAATTTCAGTTCAGTATATGCCATGTCTCAGTTATTTGCCATGACATTTTATGACATGTATTTTAGCATGAGCATAACATGATTATTTATGAACATGAGCGTGTATTTGCATAGCATGTTTTACAAAAGCATAATCCGAGATTTTATAGTTTTGTGAGGCTAGATGGTACTTACTAAGCTTTATGCTTATTAGTTTGCATTTCCTTATACTGCAGATACAGGTAAAGGGAAGCACTAGTAGCGGAGGCGGCGGGCTTGATGCAAAGTGTGTGTGATGGTGGAGTTGGAATAAAAGTCTTCGGAACTTGCAAAGCAAGAAATACTCCTTTTTATGCTTCTTTAGTTATTCCGCAATATACTATGAGAACCATATGTATTAACTTGTTTAGACTCGTTATTTGTGGTGCCTAGTGTACCTAAAGTAGCTTATTTACCTGATTTAATAATTGTTTAGTGGATGTTAAATGATATGAATTACTACTTGTAATATGGTGATTTAGATCCATGTTTACGCTTTAGGAGTAAGAACTTGATACTTTTGATCTACATGCTAAATACTTAAGATATGTTTGTTCTAAGATTAATGCACCATATAGAATGACATGTAGTAGCTAAGGATGCCTTTAGATAGGAATATTGAATAGTTTCAATAAGAAGTTGATACGAACTTGGCACATTCATGTTATGCTTCTACATGTCGTTTTTGTGATTTCTAAGTTGCTATACATGCTAGAAACCCTCCAAAAACATGTAATAAATGCCCTAGAATAGTTGTGGAACTTTATTTATGTCATTATGCTTGTTAGATATGATTTAGGTACATTGTAGCTCAAGTTTGATAAGTTCTGGAAATTTGAAAGCTGGATTTTCAGAACTACCAGTCGACTAGGGAAACACCAGTTGACTGGTATCGGGCACAGAAACATTCTGTGGCCCGACCAGTCGACTGGCATATAGCAGTCGACTGGTACTATGTAAAACAAAAGCGGTGTAGAGCAGCTGGTTAGTGCTTTAGCCATGCAACGCAGAGGTTGGAGGATCGATTCCTGGCCAAGCTAATAAAATTTGAGTTTTTGTTTTATTTTGGCTGGTTAGTACTTTCAACATGATTATGAATTGTTAGTTCAGTAAATAGCAAAATAAGTTTTTTTAAATTCTCCCAGTTGATTTAGCATTAAAAGAATATAATGATCAGTAGTAATCAGTTAGTCAACCAGTTAGTAGTAGCGATCCGCCTTAGAGCCATAGTATCAGAAGGCGGGTCGTTACAGAGTGGTATCAGAGCAAGTTCCATCTTTCCTCCCCACACACATCAGCATCAGACCTGCAGCTTCCAAGTAAGAGTATCTCTCACATTACCATATTTTCTTGCCTTCAGATTTATAGTATTTTCATATTATTCATGCTATCTGTGTTCTAGTCAGTTTTTGTTACGGTTAACGAAGCATGTTTAATACTTTAGTTTATATCTGATAGCATGTTGTTAGAATTAAAATATGAATTGTATGTCCTCTGTTATTTAGATAATGGCTAGAGGACGCCCAACTAGAAGGGCACCAGCTATTGAGCCTCAATAGGAGGCAACTGACATAGTGACTCCACCTAATCTCGTGGAGATAGTGGCTCAGCTCCAGAGACAAATAGTTGAGCAGCAGTAGGAGATAACCACTTTAAGGGCTAATCAGCAGACCACACCTACTACTACGCCAGGACCAAATGTGGAAACCCCGATAGTGATAGAGGTTCCACCTAGAGCACCAATCCCACCAATAGCACCAGAAGCCCAGCAGTAGGGGCTAGAAGAGAAGCATATCTAGTTCAGTGGCAGAAACTCAGACCAGAGAACTTTTCAGGCATTAGTGAACCATGGGATGCACAAGCCTGGTTCAAAACCCTGGAGAGTACCATGGAGCTTCTGGACTGGCCAGAACATGAGAAAGTCAAGTGTGTCTCCTTCTGCCTAGCAGGAGATGCTAGAATGTGGTGGGAAAGGGTGAAGGCCAAGCGAGACATAAATCAGATGACGTGGGCCAACTTCGAAGCTGAGTTCTTCAAAGAATTCTTTCATATGCGGGTTACTAACCGGCATTATGATGAATTCACTGAATTTCATCAAGGTAACCTATCAGTAGAGGAAGCCGTGAAGAGATTCAACAGACTGGCTCGCGCTATGCCCTGAACTGGTCAGCACTAAACGAGAGCGAGTCAGGCTAATGCTCAAGATGCTAAGGCCAGAAATAGCATTGAATGTGGCCAGCGGCGTCCATAGGCCGCAAACCTCAGAAGAACTAGTTAGCAGTGCTCTGATCACCGAGCACTACCTGAACAGCCTGCAACAGCAGAAGTCAGTCATGATAGAAAGTAAAGGCCAAGGCAGTTCAGGAACTCAGAAACCCCAGGGCGTTCGCAGAGAAGTTAACTATACCTCCAGATGTACTCAGTGGCCAGTTCTTAACCACCCTACCTTTAGGAGAGATTATGGCATCCACGCACTGGCTCCGTGCAGTGCCAATCAGTATAGCGGGCAGAGAGCTTTATGGTGATCTGATAGTGCTAGATATGACTGATTATGATGTCATTTTTGGAATGGACTTCCTAATCAAGTACGGTGCCTCCATAGAATGCCGTAAAAGGAAAGTCATATTGGAACCTGAAGAAGGAGTGCAGTTTGAATACATCGGAGAACCCAAGAGAAAAGCCAAGAAATTTCTCTCAGCTTTAAAAGCACAGAAACTGCTGGATTCAGGATGTACCGGATTTCTAGCACATGTAGTCAATATCGAACAAGAGAAAGACCAAAAGCTAGAAGAGGTCCCAGTGGTATGTGACTACCCAGCAATCTTCCCTGACGAGTTACCAGGCTTAGTGCCCGAGAGGGAGATAGAGTTTGAGATAGATCTCATTCCAGGTACCAATCCCATTTCAAAAGCACCATACCGTATGGCTCCAGCAGAATTAAGAGAACTTCAGGAGCAACTACAGGAGATGCTCGACAAGGGCTTCATACGCCCTAGTCATTCACCTTGGGGAGCTCCAGTGTTGTTCGTGAAGGAGAAAGACGGGTCCATGCGCCTGTGTATAGATTACCGAGCTTTGAATCAAGTCACCATTAAGAACCGGTACCCTCTACCCAGGATCGATGATTTGTTCGATCAGCTAAAGGGATCCACAGTCTTCTCAAAGATAGATTTGAGATCCGACTATCACCAGGTCAAAGTCAGAGAGGGTGATATTCCCAAGACAGCTTTCAGAACCAGATATGGGCACTACGAGTTTGTAGTCATACCTTTTGGGGTCACAAATGCTCTAGCGACCATTATGGACCTCATGAACAGAGTATTCAGGGAGTACTTAGATAGGTTTGTCATCGTCTTCATTGATGACATTCTTATCTACTCAGGAACTCAGGAGGAACATGCTGAGCATCTCAGGACAGTATTGCAGATTCTTCAGCAGAGCCAGCTGTATGCAAAATTCTCAAAATGTGAATTCTGGCTAGATCAGGTGTCTTTTCTAGGTCAAATCATCTCCAAGGAAGGGGTGATGGTAGACCCTAGCAAAATAGAAATAGTAAGTAACTGGATCAGACCGAAGAATGCCAGTGAGATCAGAAGTTTTCTGGGTCTAGCCGGTTACTACAGGAAGTTCGTAGAGAATTTCTCTAGAATAGTCTCCCCACTGACAGCTCTTACCAGAAAGAACAGAAAGTTTCAGTGGACAGAGGACTGCGAGAACAGTTTTACAGAATTAAAGAGAAGATTGACTAGTGCTCCCATCCTGACTCTTCCAGAGACCACTGACAGCTTTGACATATATAGCGATGCGTCTAAATTAGGACTTGGAGCAGTGCTGATGCAGAATGGCAAGGTTATTGCCTATGCCTCTAGACAACTCAAGGATTATGAGAAGAATTACCCTACCCATGACCTTGAGCTAGCTGCAGTAGTGTTCGCTCTCAAGATTTGGAGGTATTACTTATACGGAGCTCAGTGTAGGATTTTCACAGATCATCAGAGTCTAAAGTATTTCTTTACTCAGAAGGATCTGAACATGAGACAACGCAGGTGGCTTGAGCTAGTCAAGGATTATGACATTGACATCCTCTACCATCCAGGTAAAGCTAATAAGGTGGCAGATACACTTAGCAGAAAATCTAGTGCCACCCTACTAGCTTTGTCCACGATGTCACAGCCCTTTCGGAAAGAGTTATCAGAGTTCGGACTGGAAATTTTAGTTGGGCAGCTCTCCACATTGACATTAGTGTCAACCCTGATTGAAGACATCTAGACAGCACAGGATCAAGATCCTGACCTTCAGAAAATCAAGCAGGGGATAGCAGAAGCCGAAAATGGAGAATTTCGCCTATCAGATAATGGGACACTGTACTACGGTGACCGCTTATGTGATCCGAATCAAGAAGAGCTCCGAAGGAAGATCCTAGAGGACGCACATAGATCTCCTTATGCAATGCATCCTGGTTCCACCAAAATGTACCAAGACCTCAGGGGACGTTTTTGGTGGCCTGGGATAAAGAGAGACATCACCAGATATGTCAATACCTATCTGACATGCCAAAGGGTAAAGGCAGAACATCAGAGACCAGGAGGAGTTCTGCAGCCTATCCAGATTCCAGAATGGAAATGGGATGATATTTCCATGGATTTTATAGTGGGACTACCCAGAACAACAAATGGATATGATGCGATCTGGGTAATAGTTGACAGATTGACTAATTTTGCCCACTTCCTAGCTATCAGGATCTCCTATTCCATGGAACAGCTAGCTCAGTTATACCTCAAGGAGATCGTCAGACTATATGGAGTCCCTAGGACTATCATTTCAGATAGGGACAGTAGGTTCACTTCGCCCAAAAATTCTCAAACCTAATTTTAGAAATATCCTAGAATTAATTCTGAATTTATGGATATTTTTATAGAATTTTTCCATGGACAAATAAGGCAAAAATGAATAAAAATAGAATGCGCAGTAAAAAAATTTAAGTAGGGTTTGAACCATGGACCTATACCATGAGAAGAGAATAGACTTACCAAGGGGGCTAATCTGTTTTCGTTGAAATAGAATAGAGGGAAGGATAAATAAGGTAAAGTTAGTTAAATTTTTCCATAAGTATAAAAGGGAAACTTAGGATTATTATGTTCATTCTTTTCCTCACATCCTCTCATCGCCGACACCCACCCTCTCCTAGCAATTTTCTTCCTCTCCCTCTTTCGAGTCTCTCTTCTCTCTTCCTCTCTTGCGCCTCTTCCTCTCCTCCTCTTCTCTTGCCGCCCAAGACAAGGGGAAAGCGAAGGGAATGTCCCAAGAGGCCCTATTCTCTACGAGAATTCTTGTAGACGTGAAGAGAACGCCAAGGAGCAAGAAGAACGTCGAAGTTCGACGTTCCCTCGGAGATTTCATATTATATTCGTAAGAAAAACTTAGCGCAGGAAGTAAGTACCCCTCACCTACAGTATAAGTAGTTTCGGTTGAGTTTTCGTATGCCTTACTTCCTTGTATGTATGTTTTACGATTAGAAATCGTAAATTATGAACAAACACGTTATGCTACCCTTCAGTTTTGGGTCAAGAAGCACGTTAGGTGTTTGTTAATTGTTCAGTTCAGTTAATGCTATAGAAAGCATTAAAGAATAGAAATTCTTGCTTCAGATTATAATTGGGACCAAGGTCCCACGGGATGGGCTCCTAGTTGCCCCTAGGTTTAGATAACCTAGTAAAAGCGAGAATCAGAAGAGAAAAAGAAAAGTATAAAAGAACTATTTTATTTTCAGTTGGCATTGTACCAACTTCGGTCCAGGGATGGGCTCCAAGTTGCCCCTAGGTTCAGATAACCTAGTATGGGATGGGCTCCTAGTTGCCCCTAGGTTCAGATAACCTAGTAGAACCCTAATGGATTTGGGATTTGCTATCTCGGATTTATTAGGGATGCGCGCACAGTTGGTACATTGCCGGGCCCACAGCAGTTGATTATTACTTTCACCTACTATATATATTTAGTTTTTAGAAATTCATTTCAGCATGTGGTGAATTTAATAATTAGTTTTATGTTAGTTGGTTTCAATTTCAGTTCAGATATGTATGTCATGCTATAGCGTAGTTTTCAATTTCAGTTCAGTATATGTCATGTCTCAGTTATTTGCCATGACATTTTATGACATGTATTTTAGCATGAGCATAACATGATTATTTATGAACATGAGCGTGTATTTGCATAGCATGTTTTACAAAAGCATAATCCAAGATTTTATAGTTTTGTGAGGCTAGATGGTACTTACTAAGCTTTATGCTTATTAGTTTGCATTTCCTTATATTGCAGATACAGGTAAAGGGAAGCACTAGTAGTAGGGGAAGGGCGGAGCTAGGTAGGCGGAGGGCGGCGGGGCCTTGATGCAAAAGTGTGTGTGATGGTGGAGTTGGAATAAAAGTCTTCGGAACTTGCAAAGCATAGAAATACTCCTTTTTAATGCTTCTTTAGTTATTCTGCAATATAACTATGAGAACCATATGTATTAACTTGGTTTAGGGCTAATCATACTTTCAACATGATTATGAATTGTTAGTTTAGTAAATAGCAAAATAAGTTTTTTTAAATTCTCCCAGTTGGTTTAGCATTAAAAGAATATAATGATCAGTAGTAATCAGTTAGTCAGCCAGTTAATAGTAGCGATCCGCCTTAGAGCCATAGTATCAGAAGGCGGGTCGTTACAGTTTTACTTCCTGTTGGAGGGATTCGACTCGGATTTTGGCTTTCGCCAAGTTATGAGCTAAGTACGCTATTAATTTTAATAATTCAGTTTCGGAATAACCTCTTACCATTATTTTTTCGTTCTTCGAAATTATGAGCCTTCCGTCGTCTGGCTCCGATTCCGATCCGATGTCGATGTCTTCCGTAGCGGTTAAGGCTAGAAGATTTGACTGTGGGACCTCTTCTTCTTCTTCAGAGAAAGATTCGTCCCACGTGGCTTGAAGAGCCTTCTTCCTTCGAGTCTTCTTTGCTTCCTTTAGATTGGGGCACTCCGATTTGTAGTGTCCCTTCTTGTTGCATTCATAACAAGTAACATTCGGTTTGGTCTTTGAAGTTGAAGGTTCAGCTGGATCTTCCTTTCGTCGGCTTGATTTTCTTCTGTTGGTTTGATGCTTCAGCTCCTTGTAGTAGTCCCGAACTAGCCGCACCAACTTGGGTCGATCCCCTTCACTATCATCTGAGTCCGAGTCTGAGTCAGACTCGGGTGCAGGTTGAGGATTTTTCTTGGCTACCTTTCCTTGGGGTTTACCGGCAAGAAAAGCAATACCTTTCTCGACCAAAGTGTAGTTAGTTTGTACATGTAATTCTAATTCTGAAGATAGTTCATCTAATTTAATTTTTGAAAGATCCCTAGAAACCTTGTAAGCATCTACCATAGATGCCTACAGAGTATTTAAGGTCTAATCAGTTTCTCCAAAGTTCTTTGGCGCTGCTGAAAGGTACCCACCCGTGTTCAGTTCTTTGCGCTGTGTCAGTTCTTCCTTGGTTAATCCGCACTGCAACATCTGAGTTGCCTTAGCATCAGTCTCGATCTTTTTCTTCAGAGAGGCGTCCCATTCAGAGTAGTGCTGTGCCACTCCTTCTGCGTTCTTGGGGATTTCGAGGTCAGATTGGATTATTATCCACATATCCACCTTGTTTGGACCAAAAGGAATTAGATATCTCTACAATGGCATGATATTGTCCACTTTAGGCCTAAGCCCTCATGGTTTTGCTCTTGGGCTCTCCCAAAAGGCCTCATTGCAATGGAGATACCATATTCCTTATAAACCTATGATCCTTCCATGTGTTTTTCAATGTGGGACTAAGTTTGCACCCTTACAACCCCTAACAATCCCCCCCTCAAACAAAGGACCACATGCCCCCACCACAAATGGAAACCCTTTCCGTTTTTGATGTCTGATCCACCAGGACTTTGCCCGTCGGTCCACCTGACCTACTAGGACTTCACCACCTAGCCACAACTAGAACTGGTCCTCTTGATCAAGATACGGGAGCCCACACATCCTTTATTTAAGGCTTAATGCATATGGTTAGATCTGGATCAAGAAGAGCAACCTGGCTCTGATACCATTTGTTAGGACCAAAAGGAATTAGATATCTCCACAATGGCATGATATTGTCCACTTTGGGCCTAAGCCCTCATGGTTTTGCTCTTGGGCTCTCCCAAAAGGCCTCATTGCAATGGAGATACCATATTCCTTATAAACCTATGATCTTTCCATGTGTTTTTCAATGTGGGACTATGTTTGCACCCTTGCAACCCCTAACACACCTGAGTTTTCAGGTGAACTTCCATCCGACTTTTCCAGTAGGAGAAATCTTCTCCACTGAATAGCGGTGGTCTGGCTGTGCTGAAACCCTCTTGCATGGACATAATAGTTTCTGAAAAAAACAGAAACAAAGAAAACTTGTCCCAAGACTTGGTCTTGGATTAGTAGTGCGGAAGAAAATTAATTGAAGTAAAAAAACGATCGAGTGGTGTTGCACCAACCTTGATTAACGAGAAAAATTCGAAAACAAATTTAAAATTATTTCATAAAATTCGAAAAACACTCTCAAATTGGTGGTTGCACCAAATTTGAGCCACCCACTCTGATACCACTTATTGGATCGAAGAAAACGATAGAGGGGGGGGGGTGAATATCGTTGTAAAATTTTTTGGAGTAGTAAAGTAACTGCATAGCGGAAAATCATAGAATACACGCGAACACAAATCGATTTTACTTAGTTCGGAGTCGCGGTCGGCTCCTACTCCAAGGCCCACGGTCCTTGACCATGTACTTTGGGCAATTCTATATTCGATAAAGTTTTTACAAGATGATAGTATATATATAGAATTGGAAATTTAAATCGCGACACTTTCGTAAATTGAAATTTTATCGATGCCCGACGTGGATCGAATTCCGGAGCAGAGGGTCGGCGGCGGCGCTGGAATCTCGAAATCGAACTTTGCCGGGGTGCAGCGCTTGAGCGAAAGTGTCTGGAGATTTGAGAGCAATGGATGTCGAAGCCTTGGGGGTGAACCCCTTTTATAGCACCCATACGGGCGCCTGTGACGATGGGAGCGCCTAACACGTGGCCTTCCCTGCGCGAACCCTTATCCGCAGGCTCGGTCAGCGCTTATCCGCCTTCACTCGGGCGTCTAAGCTGATGGGGGCGCCCGTATCCATGCGGGCGCCTGAGTCCATTCGGGCGCCCGAGTCCATCCGGGCGCCTAGGCCCAGTGAGGCACCTCACTTGCAGACGACCAGTCCTTCGATCTTGCAACTCAGGTTAGTTCCAAAACATACCAAGCATTAGTTATAGCCGTAGCTGTCTTGGTTCTGACTTTGGGTCTCCCAAATGGAACCCTAGGTCGAACCGACGCCTACTGTTCCCTCGACGGGGAACGCGTCCTCACCTACTCCTCTCAGGAGAGTTTACCTTTTGCCAACCGGCTCCTCCGGTTGGACTTTTGCCCAATCCTCCTGACCAGGTCTTCGTGCCCAACTTCCGGTTAGGTCTTCTTACCCAACTTCCGGTCAGGTCTTCGGTACCCAGCCCCTTGCCAGACTTCTTGCCCAGTCCTCGACCAGGACTTCTTTGCCCGACTTCCGGTCAGGTCTTCTTGCCCAGTCCTTGACCAAGACTTCTTTACCCAGCCCTTTGTTAGGACTTCTAGTGTACCTAGGACTTTTCCTGCACACTCAGTAAACATGTTAGATCACAATAACACCTTAACTTCTGAACCCTTTTCCATTATCAAAACCCAGGTTTGACTTAGGTGCTGCCTGCACCAACAAAATGCGCCCAACTAAATCCATAGATTTCTCTCCGGAGCCCCTCCCTGACACCCCTCTTCGGCCGACCGTGAGCTCTAATCTTCTCCAGCGTGCAACTATAACACTACAAGAATTTTTGCAATCAACAACGCCCAATCGACAACGTTTTTTAAAAAAAACGTTGTCTTTTTTTGTTTTACAACGTTTTTAGTGAAAAGCGTTGTCTATGTGTTTTACTTTTTAATAACTACAACGTTTTATAATGATGCGATGTGCTTAGTGTTGTGGTTTCGGATGAAAGACAACGCTGTTACAAAAGTGTTTTTTAAAAGCGTTGTCGTATTTCCCGCTAAAATAAAAAACACATCCCCTCCCTCCACCTCGCTCATTGCCAACCCTCGGCGGCTCGCGAAAAATCTCTCCGCGCTTCTTTTCTCCGCGAAATATCTCCCTCCACCTCCCTCCACCTCCCTCATTGCCACCTCCCTCGTCCTCTCCTCTCCACGAAATCGACATTGTGTACGATCTGGTGAACATACATCTTCTCCTAGCTCACCACCAAGAAGTATCCTCCACGAGCTCTTCGTCCGTCGAGTGGAAACTGAACCCCAGCGGCAGCATCACGACGCTCGCCACTACCCTCTCCATCTCTCTCTCTCGCAGTCGCCGACGTTCTGACTCTATGGCGGTCAGATTTCAAGCTTCTGCTGGTGACGCTCGGGGAGAAGGGGGTTGCAAATTACTACACCAAGGTACATCCTCCTCGAATCACACTTCTCTCTTACCGCTTTGGGAGTAAGATCGATAGATTCTAAAACCCTAGGCATTTTCCAGTTTAGGGTTTCCGAAATCCTTAAGGGTTTCCGAAATCATTAGCTGTATCCTGTATGTTGTTATCCGCATGGCTTTCTTCGTTCATTAGGCTACAGCCATGGCGGCCGTCCTTCACAACTCCGCCCCGCTTGCTCGCGTCCTCGGCTTCCGTGCAGCCGCCACCGTCGCCTCTCCTACTCCGGTGCGCTTGGTTCAATCTGAATCCCGTATCCTCCTCGGCTTGTCTGAGCCGGAACTCCGCCAGCTAGCCCTCGATTTCGGTCAGGTACGCTGAGTGAAGCCCGCTTCCTGTTTGTTTTTATTCCCCACTGTGAAACTTCCTTGTATTTTCTTTTTCTTATCGTGGGTCGTTTATCACAGAAAAGTTATCGAGGGAAGCAGATGCATGATCAACTGTACAAAATCAAGGCGAAGGAAATCCAGGACTTCGGCCACTGTGAGCGTCTTGGTTGAAATGATCTCTATTTACATTTTTTGATTCCCAAAGTTTTTGTTTTGGTTGTGTTGTATCCAGTGCCTCAATCATTTCGAGATAGTCTAAAGGAAGCTGGGTGGAGGGTTGGGAGATCCCCCACTCATCATGTAGTTTCTGCAGCTGATGGTACTCTTAAGGTGGCAATGCCTTTCATCTATTCCCTTACTCCTTCAATTTTGAATTAAACCAACTTGTATTCAAGTCATTCGAACTCTTCAATTAAATCTCAAGTATTACGGAATTCTCATGGTTATAGTGTTCTTCGCGTTGTATCTTCTGTTGACTGAGCTTCTCATTTGGAACTTGCAGATTCTTATAAAGTTGGAAGATAACAGGTTGATTGAAACTGTTCGAATACCTGTTAAAGATGACAATGGTTCCCTCCGCTTAACTGCTTGTGTCTCATCACAGGTACAAGGTTCATCTTCAAGTTGTTTCCTTGGTTCTGTGTTCAACATCGGGATCAAGAGAATCTGCTCTCTGCTATGTTTAATCTTCAACTGTGTTCTAGGTTTTCTCCTGTTCATTTTGCCCTGTTGAATGACATAGGTCGGCTGCCCCTTGCGTTGCTCATTTTGTGCTACTGGAAAGGGTGGATACTCAAGGAATCTCCAAAGGCATGAGATTGTTGAGCAGGTTTCCCTGATCTGGCTTTGCTCTACGTAATTTATCTTGAGAAACATTTCTAGAGCTTGCTTATTGAACTTTAGCTTACTACGTTATGGATCTACGTATTAGCCATTGAAGATCTCTTCAAACATAGGGTCTCAAATGTTGTGTTCATGGGGATGGGTGAACCTATGTTAAACCTGAGGTCGGTTCTGGCAGCACACACATGCCTTAATAAGGTTTGGTCCTTTTGTTATTGACTTTACAGTTAACAGCAATGAGAAATCACCAATACTTTAGATAAATTATCTATCATTAAATAAAACTAAATGTGATTCCTTAGACATATTTTAGTTCTCTTCATTTTATTAGTTCAATCGCAATATTTTTTTTATTCCAAAATGCACAGTTTCAGTACATATCTAGATTGCCTGTATGTTCCTTATACTCTTTTTCCTTCTTCTCTTTTATATTAATACAATTTTGGGATCTCTCTAGGACATACAAATTGGGCAAAGGATGATGACAATATCAACAGTTGGGGTACCAAACACACTAGTACAAAAAAGACCTTTAACAACGGCTTTTAACACCGGTTGTATTAAAACCGGTGTTAAAAAAAAGGCGGTGGCATTTTTGTAATTATTTGAACTTTAAAATACTTTTAACACCGGTTCTTTTAACAACCGGTGTTAAAAATATATTTAACTACGGTTTTATAAATAACCGGGGTCATATGTTATAATTATTTGAATTTTAAAATACTTTTAATACCGGTTCTTTTCTTTTAACAACCGGTGTTAAAAATATATTTGACTATGGTTTTGTAAATAACCGTGGTCATATGTTTTAAAAAAAACTTAAAAAGTAAAAAACAAAAAATTAAAAGATAAAAAACGGTAAAAGTTAAAACTTAAAACTTAAAAGTTAAAAGTTAAAATATTAATTAAAGTATTAAACCTACTTTTTAATCGAATTCACGATTTCTCAGCTGCCGTCGCCTCGTCTTCTCGACTCACACCGACGCACCGCTTCTCGACTCGCGCCGTCTTCTCTGAGCTTTGCCAACGTCGCCAGCCGCCGCACCTCCGCCAGCGCCGCCGCATCACATCGCCTCCGCCAGCGTCAGCGTCAGCCGCCGCACCTCCGCCAGCGCCGCCGCATCACATCGCCTCCGCCAGCGTCACCAGCGTCGCTAGCGTCGCCAGCGTCGCCAGCCACCGCGTCTCCGCCAGCGTCGCCTGCCTCCGCCAACATCACGCATCGCGTCGGCTCCAGCCTCCAGCCTCCATCGCGTCGGCGGTAACCAATCAACTGATCAAGTTCATGACTTCATTCATAAATAATAAACTCATTATGTAAGAGTAACAATGTTTACAGTCATAAAATTTGAGTACGCATAAGGCATTAGTAGTCAAAACTTATTGATGATTGAACAATATACAAATTAGGAGATTTGAGCATGATAAGACTCAAGAGAGTCATAGGAATACATATCTATTATTTTGAAGTGAATATCCAAAGCACAAGTCCAGCAGTAACATTAGAGTCTAATTAAAATCGTAATCAATAATTACTAATTAGATAGTAGATGATTAAGTTTATAAATAATAAGTTCATTCATAAGTTTCTTATTATGCTTAATGATTAGACAGTAGAGTTGATTAATAAAGTTCATTAATTAATAATTAGTTAATTACATGTTTTTTTAAAATCATAATCAATTTACTGATTTAGTGCATCATTGAAGCCATCTTGATCTTTACTTGAATGTCTTTTCATTTGTGATTCGTACTAGGTATTCATAAACTTTTTTATCCTAATGTTTGATCACAAAACCTAATAATGTGTATTTATGATTTTGATTATGTGCCTTCTTTTCCATAGGTGTTAGTAGTGCTTACTTACTATGTTTAGTTTAACTCATGGTAGGGCACTTGCTTAAGTACATTTGCAAGTTTCTTGTGATGAACTTTCTTTTTGATAACTTAATTTTTTTCTATTTATGTACCAATGCTAAGTCTTCCTAATCATTGATTTTGATTTTTAGGTTTTTTTATATTCCTTTTGATAACTCGATTCTTAATCTTCCTTTTAATGTCTTTCTCAAACAGTCCGTGCACATATGGATCGTAGTTGGATAAATGCTTTACGCACAAGTGATGAGTATGAGAATGGGGTGAAAGAGTTCTTAGAATTTGCTAAAAGAAATGCTCGTGATAATACTGAAATATTAAAGATGATCTGGTGGCCAAACAGAAGGAACAGAATGGTAATGAGGCAAAAATGACTAAACTTTATGGAATCATGAATTGTGTTTTCTATTTTTTTTATTAATTGTTTTAGTATGGTGTAATATCCAAACTTGACCTTTTGGTTTCCATTTACTGATTAGGCAATTTTCCCTTCATAGCAGGCTTTGATATGGTTCAACAAAGGGAATCTAAAGTTGATCCGATGGCACATTTATGTATTCTAGCTGTAAAAATTGGCAAACACTCTTTACAGTTAAATTTAGATGTTGAAGTCATAGGCAAGTCCAGCCCAATCCCATTGCATATATTTCAAAAGGATATTTTGGAGCTCACCATGGGTAACATGCTTTGTGTATCAGTGCTGCAAGTTTGGTTAATGTTAGTACATTTCTAAACTATTTATTAATTAACTAAGTATCACATTCTTACAATTTGCATTTATTTATTATCTTAGGTATTTGCATCAACTCTGCAAACTAAGAGGGAACATGGATACATATGGATTTATTGATCCTGTTCACATTCAAAGTATAGGGAATCGTCCAATGGACATTCAAAACTACATTCATAGTAGGATAATTGAAGGAAAAGAGTGTTACCTTGCTCCGTATTATCATATGTACGTGAATATTTTCAAGTGACTTAGAAGTTTAGTTGTGATTTTGACTAATTATTATCCAACTTGCAGGGCCCATTGGCAGTTGATAATTATTTGTCCTAAGCAAAATGTTGTCATCTTTCTCTGCTCACTGTGGAATAAAGCGAATAAAGATATCAAAACAATTATTAATAGGTAAGTTATTATCATTCGCTCTATGATATGTTTTTCTACAACTATGATTTATAAGCAATTTTTTCATAGATATATTTGGTTGATTTGTTGCCAGTTATTATATTTTTTTATCACAGTGCTATGCGTTCTTGGCATACGATGAAAGGCAAACACTTGGGAGCTTTTAGAATGCCTATATGGAAGGAACTACGTGTAAGTAGTTAAATGTCAAGTTTTTATATAACTATGATCTATAAGCATTTTTTTCATAGATAAATTTGGTTTATTTGTTGCCATTTATTATATTTTTTTATCATAGTGCTATGCGTTCTTTATTATTTGATGTCTTTTGGTATGCAAGCTCCTCTATGTGCATGCTTGAGATATTGGTTACTATAATGAAAAATTAGCATGACTTTGTAACTGATTTATCCTTTTCTGCTAATGTGTCATTTTGATATTTATTTGTAGTGCCAAAAACAAACTGGCAATACAGAGTGTGGATATTATGTAATGAGACATATGCTCAACATTGTCTCGGCGATCATAGTTGATTCATGGGACAAGGTAATTGAAGTTTTTTTAATTTTATAGATTTAATTATGTCTGGTTGAGTTGATAAGCTATTTTTTTATATAAATGTACCTTGCAGAGATTCACAAATAAGGATCCATTCTCCGAAGATGAGATTGATGACATCAAAAGATGTTGGGCAACTTATTTGTTAGAGGTTGCTAATGTGTCAAATAAGGATCTATCTGCCTCTAGCTAGTTCTTTGGTTAAATCTCAAATGGCATCTGACTCCTGAATCATTTACTTGGTTTTGCTGGCCAGACCTTGTTATGTGGTCTTATTGGAGTTCCACCTTCAAATGGTGTCATCCCACAATCTCCAATGCACACGAAAAGTTTGGCCACCCTCAAACACCAAGTAAGCTCCAAATTGTGAATGATTGATTATATTGCTTCTCTCTCCGTAGCATTATTTGATATTTTTTCATTGGAATTTTCTCACAGTTGCTTCGCAATCGACTGGTAGCCACTGCACGCCAAAGCATGAAAAGAAATTCAAGCCTGACTCAAGTACTGTATGGAAATATGCAAGACGCTTATAAGAGATGGAATGCTAAGCTGGTCGAAGTTCTGCAACGTACTCCTCACTATTTGATCTTGGACTAGACCGTTTACTTGCAAACTCGTGTGGCAAGCTTCTACATTGTCTTTGCTTGGAAAATCACATAGCGAGTAGGAGTATAATGTGTTATTTGATTTACATTTTACTTTTGTTGAAAGAAAAATGGATAGTTGTAAAATACATGGATTGTTTTGTTTTTGAAACTAATTGGATGTTGCATTTACTTAATTCATGGTGTGTTATTGATTATGGATAAACTATTATATTATTGTGTTCTTTTATATGTCTAGAAAAATTATAAATAAAAATAAATATGAAATTTATATAAAAAATTAAGACTTTTGACACCGGTTGTTTCTAGAACCGGTGTTAAAACATCATTTTTAACACCGGTTGTTTCCAGAACCGGTGTTAAAAATGATGTTTTAACACCGGTTGTTTCCAGAATCGGTGTTAAAAATGATGTTTTAACACCGGTTGTTTCCAGAACTGGTGTTAAAAATGATGTTTGAACGCCGGTTATTTAAAATAACCGGTGTCTAAAATGGCTTTCCCGCCTCATAATTGAACTTTTAACAACGATTATTAACCGGTGTTAAATCTATATATTACACCGGTTTGTTAACCGGTGTTAAAAGTCTATACTTACAATGCCGGCTGGATCAACACCGGTTCCGGAACCGGGGTTAAAAATCGAAAATAACCGGTGTTAAAAGCCTTAATAAGGTTTGGTCCTTTTGTTATTGACTTTACAGTTAACAGCAATGAGAAATCACCAATACTTTAGATAAATTATCTATCATTAAATAAAACTAAATGTGATTCCTTAGACATATTTTAGTTCTCTTCATTTTATTAGTTCAATCGCAATATTTTTTTTATTCCAAAATGCACAGTTTCAGTACATATCTAGATTGCCTATATGTTCCTTATACTCTTTTTCCTTCTTCTCTTTTATATTAATACAATTTTGGGATCTCTCTAGGACATACAAATTGGGCAAAGGATGATGACAATATCAACAGTTGGGGTACCAAACACTATCAAGATGCTTACTCAGCAAGGGAAGTAGTTAAGTGCTAAGTGGGAAGTAGTTAACAAATATTGGAATTTTATATAACAAATATTCATAACGTATGAAGGGCATTACGCTTGTTTAATTCTACCAAGGGAAGGAAAGGGAGAAAAAATGCTAAGTGGGAAGTAGTTAAGGTATGTATACTTTTGTTTAACATATATTGGAATGTGTATAATTTTCGTTAACTTTTTGACAATAATTACCATATATAGGCTCCTCAACAACCGGATGCGAAACAATACGGTTTTTTTGTGATGAGATACATGAAACAAATTATTGAAGAAGTTGAGACTATCGAGAGAGATTCACTGAGATCAATAGTAACTATATTAAGCTTATCTCAAATTCTTTGACATTAACTATTTAGAATTGCAAAGTGATCAGTGTTGATTGTTTTTCCCATTAACCACTCGCCAATTTAATTTGTCTGTGTTTACAGTTCACAAAAACAGGTTACTCTCGTGATCAAATTGATGAGGTTCGGGCCGAGTTGACGGAGTGCATTCAAGATCATATTTCTGAATAGGTTTGGAATCATACAAGATCATTATTCTATTTAGATTTAAGTTCATGGAATGATGTTTTTTTTAAAAGTAGCTTACATTATATTGTATTTTCTATAATTTCTAATTCCATTTTTTTAGGCAGTGTTAAAGGATAGTTATGAGATCGAGCTTCAGAAGTTGGCCCCAATCGCGGATTGATTATGAAACTTGTGAATTGAAAAACTCGTGAAACTCTTAAGTGATTGATGATGTGTTGTAAAACTTGTGAGTTTGGAAAACTTGTCACATGCAGTGAAAGGATGTTTGCTTGCATTAATATGCAAGTACAAGATATCTGTATAATAGTTATCAGTGTAAATTTTCTAGCTTTTGTAATCTTCTGTCAGTGTAATATATAGGAGGAAGATGTTGACCTGTTAGTTGAGCATGTAGATGCTACAAACTGCAAACGAGCATGTCTCTACCTCACAAGTCCATCTAGGTATGCTTTATATTCTTTTGTAGTTGTAACATATGGAGGCATGTGAAGCAGTCTTTCTTGATAACACCCAAGTATGCTCACCCCAGTCATAATATTTTATTCTAATTTTTTATTATTTTTCCTAATAATATTCTCTGTTGCCAATATGTGAAGCTGAGCTACATGTGGAGGTATACACTGTTTTATTCTGATTTAAATTTTGTATACAACCTGATTACCACTGCAACCACCTTCTGGTTCGTTCAAATCTTCCAGGTATGATGATGACCTTGAGCAATTTCTAAAAGGATACTGACAAAGTGTAATAAGCTTTTGCCATTTCAGTCAAAAAAGAGAAACTATCACACTCGATTATCCCAATTTTTATACTGATATAGCCTTTATTCTTCATTTTAATCTGATTGAATTGCATGTTGATCTGTGCAGGTTTTTCAGATTTGCGAAGCTACAGACAATCAAATGTTCTCTGGCCGGCTAATCAAGTTCTTCACTGTGAGTTATGGGCTAATTAAGTTCTATACGCGTAGGTGAGGTAAGTTACTATTAGTTTTGACTTGAGAATTTTGTGCCAGCTATTTGCCTATCCATTTAATTTTTATCTGTTAATTATTCTTAGTTTTTTCTTATTTCGATTGCATCTGCAAAAGCATTGAACTTTAAAAATATTGTCTATCCTCCACTTGTTCCATTCTATTAAAGGCAATATCTTCTCTCTCAACATTTTCCTTAAGCTTGTATATCTTTCTTATCTACTTTTGCAGCACACAAGGCAAATGGTGTGAGCTCACTATGGGGCCACAAACTTAGAGGTAAGTAATTGAAAAGGATAATTGGTTTGTTACTTGTTAGTTATTAGTTATATTAATCTGTAATTTTTATCAATTTTCTTTTTAACAAGTCAAAACTATTGATCCAATGCCAATGATTCTTCCTTAGGACCCACGATGGTTTTGTGAATGCATCTTAATAATTTAACTTGCACATAATTGTAGCTCCGGCCTCTCAAACTGTTTCATTCTTGACAAAATCTTCTCTTCTTTGGTGAACAGGACATCAAAACATGGAATTTCTAGTAGGGAACCTTCTGAAACTCATTTTCTTTCCTTGTTTGATTGTGTCATTTAGTTCTAATACATCAAATGTTTGCTACTTTGCTTTAAGCTGTCATTTAGTTCTAATACATCAAATGTTTTATTTTTAATAAAGAGGTGACACTTTTGTCACATAACATTACTGTGTCTTTGTAGGTGGTTTTTAGAACACTGTTAGCTTCCTTGGTGCCTATAGTTGGTTTCAACGCAGTGATGACATCTGAGCATTTTGCTTCGTTTTTGGTTTGCCATTCAATATCAAATCTCATGACATACTATTTTTCTATGCTTTATGAGAGTTATATGACTTAAGGACCAAAATTTTGTTGGTACTTGCTTCATTCTGCATGATATATGACTGATGTTAAGTTCCCTTAAGAAATTGCTACTATTTAGTATGAATAGTTTCAATCTACATTCTAACAGTACCATGTTTACATAACATAATCTATAATCTTATTTAAGTAACTTGCTACTTTACTGAGAGCCATGTTGCAACTTGATGATGATGAGGTGCAAGTTTCTGCAACAAAAGTCATGGGAATCATGTCTCAGGTACAACATCTTTTATGTGATTGATTTTTGGGATTTGTGTCTATTGCAAGACAGTGGTCTGAAGTTGATTACCATATTTGGTCTAGCTGTTAAATGATAGATGAATCTACTATTAGAGAAATACTTACAACAACTTGCTACAAATGCTTCTGCTTCGTTTTAGTTTCTTTAAGATGCTTTATGAGATTTTTTGTATACTTTTGTTTTATTTTGCATTGAGGCACTGATGTACAATCTTATTTATTCTCAGTACATGGAAGATAATGAGTTCCAGGATCTGCTACAAGTACTTATGGATATGACTGAATCTGCAACCTAGTTCATTAGACATAGATCTTTTCAGTTAAAGAATGGGAGTGGCCCAGTAAGACTTGTCGTTGAGCGTTGTGCTCTGCATATTTTTCAGTTAACAAAAGGTCAGTGTTACATTGATTCTGTTTATCATAATCTCTAATAGTTCATCTATGTATGCTTTATATTCTTTTTAGTTGTCACATATGGAAGCAGTCTTATTTGTGTGTATATAATCTCTTATCCCAATTTATTATTTTTATGTAGTGTTAAAGCAGATCGAGTTAACAAGCAGCCCCAAAGAACAACTTGTGAATGATGAAGTTTTATAGAACTTGTGAATTGAGATATTTTTTGTATTTAATATGGAATACAAACACTTTTGTAAATAATGCACTGTATTATAAGTGAATTTTGTAAACTATTATCAGTGTAAATTGTGAATATTATCAATTGTGAATAAAAATGCTTGTAAATTGTGAATATTGTAAATTGTGAATATTATCAATTGTGAATAAAAATGTTTATAAATTATGAATATTATAAATTGTGAAAAACACTGCCTATTAAAAAGACAACGTTTTTTAAGTAACAATACACAACACGATTTTTGCGTTGTCTTTGTGCCAAACCACAACGCTTTTTCCGCGTTGTCTTTGATACCCGACTTTTAACAACAGCGTCAATAACAACGCTTTTTAAAAACCAATAGACAACACGAAAAAAGCGTTGTCTTTGCTCCAAACCACAACGCGGAAAAAGCGTTGTCGTAGATATACTTTCTACAACGGCTTCATCAACATCGCTTTTTAAGCATTAACGACAACGCGGAAAAAGCGTTGTTGTTTAACTTTTTTCTTGTAGTGTAAGCTCCTCCTCCTCTCCTTTCACATCCCCCCTGCAGCCCGATATGGGTGCAGTGAGGATGGGCATGACCTCGATCGCCGCCTCAAGCTGCAAGGTTAGCTGGCAAAGGTCATGAGGTTGGCTAATAGCACCCAAGCTCGCGAGGTTGGTCGGCCTCGATCAAGTTCGCGACCTAATGAGCCTTGGACACTATGAGCTTGGTTAGGCACGACCAAGATCGTGACTTGATCAACCCTAAGCATCAAGAGTTTAGTTAGCTATGAGCTCAGTCGCGACCTCAGCTAGTCTTGGCTGCGAGATTGACTAAGCAAGAGCTTGGTTGTTGGCCGACCTTAGGTGGGTATGAAAATCTAGAAATGATTGTTGTTATAAACATACTTAGATTTGATTGTTGACTTCATAATGTTGTTTTTGCAGGCATTTTCTTTGGGCATACTCTAGCTAGTTCCATTGTGCACTGAGTTTAGTTATATCATGAATGGTTATTTAATAATTTAATTAAGCTTAAGTTTAAATTATATGCATGCCTAGTGGATTAGTTTTACATGTTTAATAATATTGTAAATTTTTTTCTTATTAGGTTATAATGTATATGAATAAATCTTGGATGTATAATTCATTAGAAAATAGATTTATCACTTGAGAATATATTTTAATGGAGATGAACAATTTGTGGAATTTGCTAAGCGTCATACTGAATGTATGAATAGTGACAAGATGTGTTGTCCGTGTAATCATTGTAAATGCAGAAATATAACTTTTCGCGATAAGAATACCATGTAAATACATCTAGGTAGAAATTGATTTTTTCCAAATTACTAAAACTAGTACTATCATGGAGTTTTATTTGTTTAAGCCAATTAGACCTTCTATTGCTTTGTCATATAGACTTTTTATTGCTTCATCATAATGCAATACAATCAATAGTTTATGATGTAATGAATGTGGGTGATCATTCAAATATTGATGACATACAAATACCTGAAGTTTAGAAACTATATGATATGTTAAAGGCTAGTGCAAGAAAAGTATGGGAAGACATTCCTTCTGGTCATTCCTAGCTATTAGGTACTGCAAGACTATTAAACATGAAGGCAAAATATCATTTCTCAAAACAAGGTTACGATGACATTTATTATTTGATGTTAAAGTTGCTCCCTGTTGATAACACAGTGACTGATAGCTTTTACAATACAAAGAAATTTGTTAGGTGCTAAAATTTGCCTGTGGAAAAAATTAATTATTGTATAAATAATTATATGATATTTTGGAATGAAGACGACAAACTGATTTTTATATAGAATGTGTAATCACCCTCATTATAAGCAGCATAGTGGCAAATTAGGGAAGAAGAAGAATAATTTATCATGAAAAGTTATGTATTACTTACCGTTAACTGTTAAACTTAAACACTTATATGCATCTACCATAACAACTATCTAGCTACATGAGGAGGCATCATGAGCATGTATACGAAGGAGATATAATGTGTTATCCTTTTGACTTCCCTGTATCGAAACATTTTGATACAACATTTCTCTCCTTTGCAATGGAACCATATAATGTGAGATTAAGACTATCATTAGATGGATTTCTATCATTTGGTCAATTTAGATAGCAATATTCATCTTGGATAATCATATTAACACCATATAACTTGCCACCATGGATGCACATGAAATACGAATTCATGTTCCTTACTATGCTTATTCTAGAGCCAAAAATCTAAAAAGAATATAAATATTTTAATGCAACCTTTGATTGCCAAGCTGAGTGAATTATGGAATGCAGGGTCGAAGACTTATAATATTCCAAGTAAAGCTAATTTTTCCTTGTATGCTATTTTATTATATACGATTAGTGAATTTTTATCATACTCAATGTTGTTAGGATTGAGCATGCATGGTAAAATAGCATGCCCACATTACATAACAGAGTCTGATGCATTTTCATTATTCTGTAGTGGAAAGGTATTTTGGTTTGATAATTGCCATAACTTTTTACCAAAAGAGCACCCTTTCCGGCAAAATAAAAAAGAGTTCATAAAGAATGTTGTGGTCACAAAACTTTCCCTCATAATTAAGTCTGGAGAGAAAATACTTAAGGAAATAAACAGTTATGTATTTGTACAAGTAACTCAGACGAGTTCTAATGATTTAAATAAATATATCGTTAGGGTGTGCAACTGTGGTTGGAAGAAAAGAAGCATATTTTGGGAACTTTCATATTTGAAGTATCTACTTATTAGACATAATTTAGATGTGATACATGTTGAAAAAATTTTCTTTGATAATATATTCAATACTATAATGAATATTCATGGAAAAAATCAAAGACAAAAAAATCATGTAAAACATTGAAAGAGTTAATTAGCAAGCCTGAATTGTATCAGAATGAAACAACCAATAAATTTCTAAAGGCTTGTTATACATTGGATAAAGAAGGTAAGCAAGCTTTATGTAGTTGGTTGAAAGAAATCAAATTTCCTAATTGGTATGCCTCGAATTTGGCTCGATGTGTGGATATGAACAAATTAAAAATATTTGGAATGAAGTGTCATGACTTCCAATTATTCATGCAAAGACTTATTCCAATAACTTTTCATGAATTACTTCTTAATAATATTTAGCAAGCACTCACAGAATTGAGTCTATTTTTCAGAGATTTAACATTAAGGGTTATTATGACAATGGAAATGCTTAGGCTAAAAACAGAAATACCTCTGATACTATGTAAACTTGATTGTGTATTTCCACCCAGCTTTTTTGATTCAATGCTAGATCTACCAGTTCGTTTATTTTACAAGGCACGACTAACTGGTCCTATGAAGTACAGATGGATGTAACTATTTGAATGATTTTTGAGGAGATTAAAGATTAATGTTCATAACAAAGCAACAGTTAGAGGAGTATATGTAATACTTATTTGGTTGAAGAATCATTTTTTTAATATTATTTTGCTAATAATGTGAAAACTAGATATTATAAGTGTTCTCAAAATTCTAATGATACTCTACCAATAGACCCAGAGATACTTTTTATTTTCAAGTTTCTTGGTAAGCTAATGGATGCATCTATTTCTAGATGGTTAAATGAAAAAATACCTTATAGCAAGAACACATATAGTCCTGAGACGAGGTTAAACCCAACATAAAGTAAGTTAACTTCTATATTCAAACATATAGCCTCTTATTTTTGTTTGTAATATCATATTGCTTAGATATACCTTCCTTGACAGTTTGCAGGAAGAACAACCACATTTACAATATCCATTAATAGTTGCAAGTGAGGTATAGGAAAAGTTAGGGACAAAATTTATTTTTTGGTTTCAAATCTATGTAAGTTAAAGACTAACTTATTTTCTTCATGTATATTATATAATCGGTAATTTATATCATAATTATGTTTCTAGGTGAATGACCATAGACTATCAAATGTGAATGATCAAAGGATAATGGATATTGCATCAAGACCTCTCTATAACATAAGAGTTTACTGTGGTTTTTATGTCAATAACTTCAAATTTCAAGTGACACAATGTGATTCATACACACTTACCTATAATTCAGGTGTTGGTGTAAAATAATCCATCAACAACACTAATACTAAATTTGATTACTTCAGTAGACTTGACAAAATCATTGAGGTTGAATATCCTACTTTATCTATAAAAAGGTATGTATTATTCAAATCTTCATGGTATGATACGACTTCAAGAACAAGACCAGAATACATTCACACTACAATTTAGTTGAGATTCATGCAAAGAAATTATTCAACAAGTTTGAACCTTTCATTTTTACAGTACAAGCTGGTCAAGTTTTCTATATTGAATAACTGAAGAAGAGAAAAAGATCTAGTGAATGGTTAACAGTTTGCCGAATGAAGCCTCGTTTGATCATAAAAATGTTAAACTCTACCATGACCCAAAATCATGATGCATTTCAAAATGAGGAAGTGGAGATACATTCATTTGATTCATTAATTCAATCCATATCCCAATTACTTGTAGATATAAATGTCACTTATGAGAAAATAGATGATGGAGAGATGTCTAACATTGAGGAGCTTGATGTACTAGAGTCTAGTGATGAAGACTTACAAACTGTTAATGTTAATGATTCAAATTGATATGATGATATATATTATGATGTTGTCAATTGAACATAGGGATTGTTTTTTATAATTCAGTTATTCCGAGGTGATTGTTTTTTTGCTTATAAATCTCATTAGTTCAACCATTTAATGATCTAATTTTAATATTATTTGGCATGTGTACGTGTTATAATGTTATTTTACGGATATAGTCATGTTGGATATTGAGTAGTAGCTTGTTGCTAGATTATTTTGAGGATTGTCGGGAATTAGTAAGTATTGATGTTATTAGTAATTCAAATTCATCTGGCGATTGTTTTGAATAATAGAAGTCTTTTTCATGCAGTTTTACTCTCGACAGTCATAGTGTAGTTGCTTATATCAACAAAAAAATTTAGAAAGTGTTAGTGTGCTTCTGGTGCTACATGGAGGCATGTAAACTAAAATAATAAGACTTTTATTATAGGGATTTTTATAAGTAATTTGAATATTATTGATATTGTATATTATAATATTCTTTTATACTAATTTTTTCGATACTGTTGTAGAGATATTATATTTAGTAGCCAAAAACAAGAGGTAAAATTTTAAAAAACTTAGAACATTTATTGTGCCAAACTATATAAGAACTTGTTATACAAGTTGAGAAGAAAGGGAACAAGGCCCTCCCATGTACCAGTAGAGATTTGGGGTGCATAAATAACCACTTGGCTGTAAAAAATGGCAACATATATAATTCATCAACTGCTCGAAGCAACAAAAATACTGAAGTGGTTAGCTCAAGCACCGGATCCACAGAGCATATGACTGGATTAAAGTCTTCATTAGACGATGTACTAGATGAGATATATTATGATGTTATCGGTGAAAGAAAAAAAAACTCTCTCTACAGTCTTGGCTCTCAGACAAAAGTTGCATATAAACATGTTATAGCTCCTAGGGACAGGAGTCGTCCCGATTCTTCATCATCTCGAGTGGAAGTGTTAGAGTAAGAAAATCAACAATTGAGGAATTAAGTCATGACATTAGAGGAGTCTTAGATAAATAGTCAGCAGATGATGAAAGAGTGGTTCAAGAGCATACTAGAGAGGCAAATGCAAGAATTCATATATCACTTTTCATTAATGAGTTCTTCTAGATTTCAAACGTTGCATGGTTCTTTTAGATTTCAAACGTTGCATGGTTTTGACTCCTAGGAAATTCAAGACACAAATGCTCTTAATAAATAGCTCATAATAATAATAATAGTGCTTATGAGGTGATTTGACATTCAACTTAATTTTTTATTCACTTATAATATATAAAAAATAATTCTATAAAATTGATACTTATATATTTGCATATTTAATTAAATTAAATTTCTTTTCAGGAACAAAATAGATAAAAGATTAGCACACGAAGAACTGATTTGATATTATATTTTATATTTAAGGTATATTTTTTTTTAATGTATGTTATTGAAATAGTGTTCGACTAATTTTGCATTTTCTGATAAGTTATTTCAACTTACATATGTAGTATAGTTTGAACAATGTATTATCCTTATTGCAGGATAGCTAGTAATGAGATGTAGAGATGTGTTGATGTTAGATGTTTATTAATATATGAACCATGTACAATTTCAAATTTTATACGATGAATGTTGTTTTGTGAATGTTGAATGTTGTATATTTGTTTGTTTATATTTTAGTGAATGTGTGGTTTGTTTACTGATACTGTTTGTGAATGTAATAGATATTTAAATTTGATAAGTTGAATGTAATCTATTGAATGTATTGTGTTGAATAAATTTGAATGTTAAATGTGAATTATGTGTATTGTATTAAATGTAAACAAGATGAAATTTTCAAATAGGGGGGACTATGCCAAATTTTTATCTTAATTAGCGACTAAAATTAATTTTTCAACGCTAAATTAGCGACAAAAAATTAATTTCCGTCACTAAGTTGAGCAACAGATGTCTTGTTCCATCGCTAATTAAAGTTTAGCGATAGAATTTAATTTCTCTCAATAAATGATGTCGGCTACCAATATACTAGAAATATCGATCACTAATTGATTGCTAAATACACTTAGCGATTGATTAGTGACTGAATATTTAGTCGTTAATCTTAGTTTTTTTTTGTAGTGTATGAGAGGAGTAGGCACCTACGGAGATCATAGGACTACGGAAGGAAACATGAGAAAATGGGGAAGAAAACATGAAAAAGTAGGGATCAATGAGGATCATGGCCCATGTAAAAACTCGGCCAGACCAAGGGATTCCGTCATACTGACTCGGAAACTCGATGGCTTGGCAAGTTGGATTGGCTTATCTGATCAAGAAGTCAGCCCGATAAGTCACACTACAAAAATAACTCCTGAGTTACAATGAATTATATAAAAAGAATTTATTGCAAAAATTAATTGGGACAAATAGGTCATCTTCAAATTTTATGATGAAAAATAAAAATTCATCATAAATCAGTGATGAAAAAAAATTTTGTCGTTAATTTTATTATAAATTTATAATGATTTTTTTTCTTGGCTAAATCTGTATTTTTTTAGTGGTGTTAGTGAGTCAAGGCTAAAACTCTTTATTGACTAGGTGACAAAAGGCGAATTGTTCGTCCCTAGCGTCCTCGTCAATCCATCTCAGAATCAATACGGAGGAGGTAAATCACGGAGACTACTAACCTAAATGTTATGACTAGTACATGAAGAAAATAGACATAAAGAGTTTGATCATGCTACTCGAACTCTTTATTGACTAGGTCCTACCATCACGGGCTATGTCGTCTCCACTGTATCATTGGCCTTAAATTTAAAATTTCTTTTAGTTTCGCTCATAAAATGTTGGTTAAAAATATTTACGACAAATAAAACCTCTATGATAAAAGACTTTAGGCATTATCATATTTTCTTTGAGGGAACAAAAACATGGACCTTAAGATATTTTATTACAAATTTTTTATCTATTTATTATTATTTTTTTAATAAAATTAAAAATATGATTGCTCCAAGGATTTTAATAGGATAATGAATATGACTGTTCAAAAAATATCTGCTGTAACTAAGAACGAGCGATCCAATTAAAAAATGATAATTAATATCAATATTAAAAGAAAAGACAAAGAAGAGGACCTTTGAAATGGACTCAACGAGTTAAAGCTACTACAAATTTATTATAGGATTATGATCGCATCCTCGAGCTAAAAACAAATAGTGTATCACGAGTGCGACCAACATAGTAATAATATACATTCGTCAAAGATTTAAAACTAAACTGGGATGATCGTCAGAATACCCCTAAGCACCTTTAAGAAAAAAGCTAAAGAAGAGGTCAAAAGCAAGACTAGAGGATACCTGGCACAGATACTTCGACGTTCAAGTCAGACAAAAAAAAGTGAAAGTGTAGAAAAAAAACGAGAATATCAACATACCTGTACCGTGAAGGAGAAACCCCTATATATGTGCACATTCGATGACCCTCAACCGTTAAGGTGTCACATCCAATGTAACAGAGATTATATCAAGGATGGGCCTGTAAGTGATAGATTAGTGAAAATCTGAGCAGGTCAATATTTAGATCATTAGGCCACTGAGCAGCTACATATTGGGTTTGTAAATTCACTAAGCAGCTGATCCTGTTAAGGAAGCATATTAATTTTTAGAGCAATGATAGGGAGAGTGAAAATTATAGTGAATAATGTGGAATGACGTGACACTTTATATGCGCACGTCCGATTATTGCTTGGACACCATCGGCAGCCTTCGGCCACCATCCCGAATCACACTATACCCTGGGGGCACGGTGAACCCGTCGAAGATCGTGCATGCAAAGTGTCATGTCATTCACTATGATTTTCACTCTCCCATTTTCACTCTCCCAATTATTATTCTAATTTTTAAGGAAGGAACAGGGATCCTGACCTTAATTGAAGCGACAGGCAACGACCCTCCCTGATGCCTACCTAGAGGCCTAATGGAGAAATCCTAAAGAAGGTGACCCAGTTTGGCCCAATAGAATAGTTGGGTTAAGGTCCATGGGAGATAGTTGATTAGGCTCCAGCTTAAGTATCTAAAGAAATCCAGGGAAAGGTGTGTGTCAGTTGATCGGCAATATGTGTATTGGCAAATCCTGCCCATCGGGGATGTTTGGGTGCACATAAAGTTATTGAGGCCAATATCTTGGTCAAATAGTTCGTCGATCTACCGTTAGACGTGATACGTCGATCGACTGTAAGGAGTCGCAGGTTGATCGACCATATGGAGTAACATGTCGATCGGCCGTATGGAGCCGCAGGCTGATCGACCGTATAGAGTGACGTGTGGATTGGCCGTGTGGAGCGACATGCCGATCGACCATGTGGAGTGATGTGCTGCCAATCTAGCCTTTCGTACCATGAATAGTTCACTATTCTTGGGCCCCCTACGACCACTACCCTCCAGTAGATCTATGTCAACTATTTGATCAGGACTTATTTTAGGCAATTGAGGGACCTAAAACTCCCCGTATCACACCTCATATCAGATTATTTCTGATAAATACCGAAAGCTTGGAGGGCCTTTCTATAATAAGGCCAAATTTATATATATATATATATATATGAGCAATGATAGGGAGAGTGAAAATGGGAGAGTGAAAAATATAGTGAATGATGTGGCATTACGTTACATGACGTGACACTTTACATGCACACGTCCGATTATTGCTTGGACACCATCGGCGGTCTTCGGCCGCCACCCCAAATCAAACTATATCCTAGGGGGCACGGTGAACCCGTCGGAGATCGCTACATGCAACGTGTCACGTCATTCACTATGTTTTTTACTCCTCCATATTCACTCTCCCTATCATTTTTCATATATATATATATATATATATAATATATATATATATATTATATTGGATTTATTTGAGGAAAAGTAAGTAACCTTAAATAAATCCTCTCATCTCACCATTTCTCTTCATCTCCCCCTTCACACAAGACCTAAGCCCGACATCGCCACATCCTCTCTTCTTTTTTTTTCTCCTTCCTCTTCTTCTCCTTCTTCTTCTTTCTCCCCACATGAAACCTTTGCGGTTTCTTCTTCCTCGACCAAGTCGAAGGCCCTACACTGAGCGCGACTAGGGCTGTAATCGAACCGAGCCGAGCCGAATATCTGAGAGTTTGAGTTTGGTTCGTTTATTATCGAGCCGAGCTCGAGCTTAATTTATCGAATATAGTGATAGCACGCGAGCATATTCGAGCCCTAAACGAACTTACCAAATATAAATTATTAATTAAACTATTCATCAATTTATTGAAAAAATAAATTATATATTTTAAAAAATATAAAATATTTAGTTTTATTGGATATTTTATATTTATTAAATGTAAAAGTGCCAAAATTATATATTTAATGTTAAATATTAATTTTATATTTTACGAACTAGCTCATGAGCTTATTAACGAGTCTGTTCATTAGCTAACGAGCCGATACTGCTGAGTTTGAGTTTGGTTCATTAATATTAATGAGCTAGAACGAGCTTCTATCGAATCAAGCTCCGAATAGTTCACGAGTGGCTAGATTCATTTACAGCCCTAAGCGCGACGCCACCTTCTCCCTCAACGAAAGGCCTCTTACCCCTTCTTGTTCCACGACACCGTAACCTTCGACTTCCTCCTCTTCGGCGCACACGAAGGAGATGCCAAGCCCTAAACTTCCTGATCTCCTCTTCCTCCCGATTATTTCCCGACTCGTCGCTGCCGCTGGTAGCTAGACAGAGGCAAGAAGGGAGTCATCGAGGAGAAGGAGGCCTCGTGCAAGCACTGAACTGGCAAACAACAGAGGGGATTTGGTGTATGTGACTATCCCTGGTATTCCGAAAGAGAACGACGCAGATGACGATTCACCAAAGCGTAACCCACGAGGACAATGACGGGGAGAAGATGCTCATGCCCTGCGAAATCAACACGAGCATTAATGGGAACACACCGGAAGGTTTTCCGGCGGAGCCCACTCCGACGCTCAAGTCAGGAATCTGAACTCTCTTCAAAGGACAATGAAGAATCAAGAGATTTTCTCTAAGTTCGGAAAGCTTACCCCCTTACCTAAATGCTGAGGCATCTTATATACTTGAGGTTTCGGTCACACGTGTCCCCACATTTTCCTCCACGCCCCTTAATCATCGGTTACTAGATAAACATCCTATCTTTTGGTAATGGCCCCTTCGATTATTAAGGCCATAATTACTGTATGTTGCAGGCAATAATCATCCGATGACATTCCTGTTCTAGAAAGAGGAACGGCTACTTGACGTCGGACTTTCTGACTTCTAGGTTGATTTTTGGGATCCACTCTCCCAAGTCAGTCTCGGAGTCTCACCTCTCGAGCTGACCTCAGGGCCTTCATGTGTTTTATCGAGATGGTCTAGGGAGCCCGACTATCGATCTGACCTCGGGAGCTTTGATCTGCTCTCCCGAGGTGGTATCGGGAGCCTGACCCTCGGTCTGACCTCAGGGGCTTTGATTTGCTCTCCCGAGGTGGTCTCGGGAGCCCAATGGTCGGTCTATCCTCGGGGCTTAGGTCCACTCTCCTGAGATAGTCTCGGTCTGACCTCGGAGCTCTGACTCGGCAGGCCCTACCACGTAGCTTCTTCATGCCACGTATCAACCTCGGGATGCTTATCCCCATCACAAGTCTCCCCTTTAAGTCTAATCAAAGGAAGTCTGGTTGACTGACTAGGTTGGTGGTACAATGAGAGGAAGCTACATATTTGTAGGGCCCATGTTATCATTTCTTCTCCTTTAGCGGCTTGCTGAGTTCAAGGAATCAAAACATTCGTTCCAAGGCTCGAGGCGATCCTTTGACTTAGTTCAAAAGTCCTTGTGAATTCCGAGGTAAGGCAATGATAGCTGTCTATCACCCATTAAAAGCACATGGGATCTCTTAATGGTGAGGAGACATTTCAGCAAGTAAGGCATCGCCACATGGAAGGATCTTTTCTTCGCGATCTCCTTTTGACATGCACCGCAGGGCTATACCAACCGACAACCATAAAGGGTGGCGACGCCTCGAGATAGGTAGACATCACCGTCCACGTGTAACGCCTCGATTGTTCACATGAGGATGGCTTCATCCCTATAAAAGAGGAGACGAAAGCGTCCTCCCGTCTTCCTGCATTATCGAATATCAAAGCTCGCGCATCCCGCCGCCGTCTACCAACTTCTTCCTTCACTAGGGTTTCTTCTCGAAGCGTAAGTTTCATTCACCTTCCATCTTCTTCTCCTTCCTTTATTTAAAGACATGGGTAAGGAGAGAAAAGGGAAAAGAGATCAAGAGAAGAAGGGAAATCCCGCAGAGGAGAGGGTTTATCATCCCGAGTAGTATGAGGCTAGTTCGTTAAAGCTCAAGTCTACTGCGCTGAGAGCTGCCTGTGAGGTCTATAACATTCCGACAGACCTAGAAGTTAGGGTTCCTAATCTTGAACAGTCTCCTATAGAGCCTCCCGTAGGTTTCTTCACTTTTTTTCTTAAGGTAGGTAGAGTTCGACCTTCCTTTTCCAATCCCTCCTTTCTTCATGGCCATCTCCTAGTATTTTGATGTGCCTTTGCATCAGATGGCCCCGAATGCCTTCGCCCAGATGAGCGGGACATTCATTCTCTTCAAATTGTTTGGCATTCCCTTGACCCTCCGTTCTTTCCATTATTTCATTCTTCCAAGCTTAGCTTCTAGGGGGGCCTTCAACTTCATTGCCTGTCCGACCCATAAATTCATTTGCAGCCTCCCTTCCTTCCATAAGGGATGGAAGGAGAATTTCTTCTTCATCTAACCCTCCGAGCATCCATTTTGTCTGATACACTAGCGTGAGGATCTACCCTTGCCACCCGACCTGGGTGATTTCCAGCAAGATCTCAGATACCAACGGACCAGAAGTATTCTGGCTAGGATGGAGTTTCATGGGCACAGCTTGGTTTCCTGTGAGGAGCTCTTATACCGAGCTGGGATCAGTCCCAAAATCACCAACTTTGGTCGCAACCTCAGTAAGTCCATTTTTTATTACGTGCTTGTTGATTCTAGCTGATGTCTTATTGTCTTTGTATTGCAGAGGATATCATGCTATCCCGAACGATGAACAAGCTCCTCAAGTGGGAGTTGGCCAATGAACAAGCCTTGGCCTCTCCTCCAGCTGCTCCTTCCTCCGCAACCGAGTCCTCCGAAGGCACCGAGCAGGTTCCCCGCGAGGAGCAGAACACTGTCAAGCCCTTCAGCATTCAGGAGTTGTCCCGTCTCCTGTTCCCGCTGCGGAGCGAGGAGCCGACCAGGCCCTGCTAGCTCGAGCTCCGGTAGCGGCGCCAAAGCCCACTGGAAGGCTAGCCGACCACCGATGGGGAAGGTAAGTCGACCGCCTGCCAAGCGGTTGCGCCTCATCTTGCCCATCGAAGAGCGGATGGAGGAAGAAAACACGCCTGAAGACCACAGATGGAAGCTTGCGGCCCCTCGGCGCATCCACGGAATAGAACCCGCCCGACCAGGGTGGCGACGGATGAGGCTGCTGCTGCGGACACTGTTCCTCTCTCCGTGCACTACTCGGGGTGTCACCTGCTGCTGCGGCACCGGCGGGTGAGGCTGAGGTCTACCCCGGAGTCCTTGAGGCCTCCAGAAGCCTCAAAGGCAATAGGGTGAGCTCAAGTGAGCCCTTGCTCACCAGCACCCGTCTACGCTGCAATGTGGAAGCGGCTGAGAAGGCAGCAACCGTGGGCTACCAACCAATTCAACTCAAGGAACAACCAGCGAGGAAAGGCCCAGTCAACGAGGCATCCTCCAGCATCGACGATGGTACGCCCAGTCCTTCCAGCATATCGACTTCTCCACCGTGCCTCCTGCCCCAGCTTCCTCACGGCTCCGGGTCTACTCCAAGAATGCCATCCCCCAAGAGTCAGAGCCTTGTGCTAAGGACCCCTGAGGAACAAGATACATCCACCGGAGTGGTGCCCTCAGCTGGGGTCGTCGCCAAACGAGACTCTAGTCAAGGTAATTTCCTCAGTATCTTCACTTTAGTTTATTGTCTTTCCTTCTAACATTTATTTTTCTTGTGTCAGGCTACGTTCGAGTGTCTCGCCCTGGGCCGGCTAATGTCTGCTAAGCAGAAGACCGAGCCCCTACACCAACGGGTGGCTGAGCTGGAGGCAGAGGTCTTCCGAACTCAGCAGGGGGGGTCGTATGCAACTGGAGGTCAACAGGGATCTCCGTGCTAAGGTAGAACACTACCTGGATGCCCTATATTCCTAAGAAGCATCCCTCCTGAGCACTCGCCACCGGGAGCGACTACTGTCAAAGAGGGTGACTGCCATCTCAGATGGCGTGCACCGCCTGGCCCAGGAGCGGGAGGTACTCCAAGCCAGGGAGAAGAAGCTGTCCAGGGATGTCCAACTCCTGGAGTCCTTTGTGCGAGTCCTGAATGGTCGGATTCAAGAGCAGGCGCACCAGCTGTCCAAGAAAGAAGCTGTGATAGAGTCGGCTGCTGCTCACATATCCGACCTACAGGAGGACGTCGCCCGGGCCAACTCGGAGTTGTTGGCCACCTCAGAGTGGCTCAAGGAAGCCTTGGAAGATCGAGATCAGATGTCTTCTGAGGTGGCCAAACTGAAGGCTGATAAGGATGAAGTCGTGGCTAAACTACAACAACACAAGGCTAACAAAGCATCCAGACAGGCAGAGGCCGAGGCAGAGCTCAAGATCAGGTTCTTACAATCCGATGAATTTGGTGGCATCTTGGCTAGACAAGTCCTAAAGCGCCTGAAACAGGGCTTTAATGATGCCATCCAGCAGCTCCAGAAGGCCAAAGTGCTGAAGTCAGATGTAGACCGGAGCATCATGAGCGTTGGCCAGGTTTGGGATGAGCTCCCTGCTATTGACAAAGAACTATAGGGGCATTTCCCAAACCTACGCTGACTTTTAGATGTATATATATTTTCCTTGTATTTCTTTTTTTCTATCAAATGTACCTCAGATGTAATTCAAAATTTTGAATGAAGTACTTTTGTATTATTTCCTTCTGTATTTCAAGCTTGTGACTAGTGTATTTTTCTTTTGCCTTCTTCTGTATTCTCAGTGCATCTCTTTTTGTTCTTGTTTCTGGTAGTCTCGGTCTAGTATCTCATAGCTTTTGTCAAATAATCCTTATCAATGAAGGGATGAGTGACAACGACCATAAGGAGGTGATGTCTAGCTCAGTGACTACGAGGAGGTGGCGGGGCTAAGGAAAGTCCCAACAATGGAAGAGAGCTCGGACGAAGGAGAAGCCTGGGTTCCACCATCCCCGGCTATGCTGAGTCTTCTTTAGTTACTGTACCCCACATATGAATATGTATTTATCTTCTATTCCTTTTCTTGAATGACTGTACTCTCAATGGTACTTATTTTTTGTATTTTCTTTGAATGTAATCCCGAATGTAATCTTTATTCATAAATGAAATATACCTTATTTCCCATGGGTTGTGTGTTCTTCTTTTTCAGTAACTCCATCTTATGTTTATCTTCTATGTTTGATTGGATGGATGCTGAATGTAACCTTGACAAATAAATAAGATGCACTTCTCTTCTATATCTCGTTGTCAATCTGTTGGCTTCTTTCCCCATATAGACTTCAATATACATGCGATATCTAACATAGGAGAGAGACGAGGATTTAGTGGGTGGATAATTGTCTGTGTGAGCAAGGACAGGGCTTGGCATGTTCACTAGTTTGTCAAGGTCAATCTATCTCTGATGATGGCAACCTTTCCTTAGTGTCAAGGCTTCAGTTTAGTAGCCCCTAGTTGAGTATCCTTGGCACCCCAACCAGGCTCATCCATCTTGGGCATCCGCAGTACCATGAGATGGTAGGAGCTTATGCTTCTCCTGGTCGGGCATCCTCGGCACCACGACCAGGCCCACTCATCTCGGGCATCCGCAACACCACATGATGGTAGGAGTTTATGCTTCTCCTAGTCGGGCTTCCTCGGCACCACGACCTACATGCCTACTCATATCGGACATCCGCAGCACCACGAGATGGTAGGAGCTTATGGTTCTCCTGGTTGAGCATCCTCAACACCACAACTAGGCTTGCTCATCTCGAGCGTCCGCAACACCATGCGATAGTAGGAGTTTATGCTTCTCCTGGTCGGACATCCTCGACACCACGACCAGACCTACTCATCTCGGGCATCCGCAGCACCATAAGATGGTTGGAGCTTATGCTTCTCCTGGTTTGGTATCCTCGACACCATGACCAGACCTCCTCATCTCGGGCATCCGCAGTACCATGAGATGGTAGAAGCTTATGCTTCTCCTGGTCGGGCATCCTCGGTACCACGACCAGGCCTACTCATCTCAGGCATCCGCATTACCATGAGATGGTAGGAGTTTATGCTTCTCCTGGTCGGGCATCCTCGGCACCACGACCAGGCCTACTCATCTCGGGCATCCACAACACCACGAGATGGTAGGAGCTTATGCTTCTCCTGGTCGGGCATCCTCGGTACCACGACCAGGCCTACTCATCTTGGGCGTCCGCAGCACCACGAGATGGTAGGAGTTTATTCTTCTCCTGGTCGGGCATCCTCGGAACTATGACCAGACCTACTCATCTCAGGCATCCACAACACCACGAGATGGTAAGAGTTTATGCTTCTCCTGGTCGGGCATCCTCGGCACCACGACCAGGCCTACTCATCTCAAGCATCCACAACACCTCGAGATGGTAGGATTTTATGCTCCTACTGGTCGGGCATCCTCGGTACCACGACCAGGTATATTCATCTTGAGCATCCGCACCACCACGAGATGGTAGGAGTTTATGCTTATCCTTGTCGAGCATCCTTGGCACCACGACCAGACCTACTCATCTTGCGCATCCGTAGCACCATGAGATGGTACGATTTTATGCTCCTCCTAGTCGGGCATCCTCGGCACCACTACTAGGCCTACTCATCTTAGATATCCGTAGCACCACGAGATGGTAGGAGTTTATGTTTCTCCTGGCCGGGCATCCTCGGCACCACGACCAGGCCTACTCATCTCAGGCATCAGCAGCACTACGAGATGGTAGGAGTTTATGCTTCTCCTGGTTGGGCATCCTCGGCACCACGACCAGACCTACTTATCTTGGGCATCCGCAGCACCACAAGATGATAGGATTTTATGCTTCTCCTGGTCGGTCATCCTCGGCACCACGACTAGGCCTACTCATCTCGGGCATCCGCAACACCATGAGATGGTAGGATTTTATGCTCCTCTTGGTCGAGCACCCCCGGCACCACGACCAGACTTACTCTTTTCGGGCATCCACAGCACCACGAGATGGTACGATCTTCAAGCAATTGTGTTGGGTCTTGATGAGACATTTGATTTATTTCTTTCATTATTGAAACTGCAAAGTAGTACAAACACACATAAAAATACATACTGTATCTCACAAGGCTCACCGAGTACGATATTGTTGGAGGTGATTTGCATGCCATGGCCTCTCCAACTTTTTGCCCTTATCATATTGTAGATAATAGCTACCTCCAATGAGCTTTTTGACGACGGTATAGGGCCCACTCCACTGCGGCTCGAGCTTTCCGAGGTTGTCGACTGGCTTGATTCTTTTCCAGACCTTATCTCCAACTTGGTAGGTTTGGGTTGATGGATTTAGGGTATGGTTTGGCGGGTTTTCTAAGTGAACACGGGGTCGAACATGAGAGACCTCTCCATGTCTATAGATTAAAAATTTAATCCGAATGAAGACCAATCTCCTAAACGACCGTCTCATCATCGTATCAATTGATTAAAGTTACAACTTAGCCAAACTCAAAAGTAAGACCTTGTAACTTGCCGAACCAATTGACCGCGAAAAAGACGACGAGCGGATCACCGATTTTTGTGTTTATCTTCGGGATCCATGATATAATTAATTATCAATATTAATTAACAACTAATTAAACCATGATAATTAATACACATGCAATAACAAAAATATCACATGAAATAATAAAATAAAAGAAGGAGCCAAAGAGATATATACCTCTTCTTTTACCTCACATTCTTCTATTGTATGACCCTCCCCTCTTGGACGTCATGTGGGCGACGATCTACCAAGACTCGAAATCACCAAGGCCTCCAATTAATCCTCCTTTCTTCTTCCTTCCTTTGCACCAACAAACCCTAGGGTTAGGGTTTGCGTCGGCCACCTTTCTTCCCCTCTACCTTGCGCCGTCGGCCACACCAAGCTCCCAAGGAAATCTAGCCACAAGGCAGCACCGAGAGGAAGACAATGAAGAAGAAGAAACGGAAGAAGAAGAGAATAGGAGCTTCTTCTTCTTCCCAAAACCTGCCACCGGACAACTCCTCCTTTCTCTACCTCTGACGCCGCAAGAAGGGAGTTCTTGCCGCCGGCGAGCCTCTTCCTACTCCTTAGATGATCACGGTGAAGAGAAGAATAAGAGAGGAGGAGAACTAGATGAAGAGAACCCTTCTTCAATCCCAACCAATGGCTCCTCCTTCTTCCTTCACCGACACCGACCACCACAAGCCAAGAGGGCAACTTTTCTCCAATCGTCGGCCACCCTTCTTCCTTGCTGCTGCCACGCGCCACACAAGAGGAACCAGCGCCTCCTTGCCTTGTGTATTCCGGCCACCAGTGAGCAAGAGAGAGAAGGGAAGAGGAGGAAGAAAACCTAAGTCGTCCTCCTCCACGTCGTGACCTAGGAGAGAGAGGGAAGGAGAGGGTTTGTGGTTTGTGGTTAATTGGATTAATTCTAGATTAATTAGCCTTGGTATCATGACTCCCATGGGATTTTTATAGGGCTACGATAGGGACCATGAGGAGGAGTTGGGTCTTGGTCTGCTAATGGATCCAAATCCAATCCATTAATGGACATCCATTCCACTAAAGGATCCCCATTGAACTTCCTCACCAACCTCCATATTTTCATATGGGCTCCACCAATTATGAGTACATCTATCTCCCCGTGTTTAAGATGTCGAATGCCCATTGATTAATTTAAATTACTGATAATTTTAATTAATTAACCTCTAACTCCTTGACTAGTACCACTCATCCTTATCATCATGTTGGACCATAGTCCATTTGCAAGATTTAACATGATGAACCTATGAGCTCATCAAGGGGGCATCATCATCCCGACCCACCAGGACATGGATTTTTTCTATAATCAATGACACACCATGTAAATAATATTATTTTCCAACTTACCGGGTCTATCAATTTATCAGAATAAATCTCGCCCATTGGTAAATCAAAGAAACAATAATTAAGTACATGTGTCCATTATTATATCGGGATTTAGAGCATGCACTCCATAATATATCCGAGGTCTGATCCAATTATAAAGTCAGTATAAATTGGATCACCTCTATTTTGGTCCTGCTCAATGCACACAAAGTGCACTAGTATAATTCTATGGTTAAGACAAACCACACCTAATTACACTACAACCATCCCGATGGTTTGCCCGATTCCATCTCGGTTGTGAGCCTCTACTTATACTCTGCAAGGGACTGATAACATGATCTTCTATGCGTCACCACATACCATGTTATCTACAATGTAAAGTATCAAACATTTTGTGCATATACTAATATAAACATACAACTTGTGATTTTGTGATTCACTTTCAAAACGTAGACGTTCTTATACAAAAAGCAAGACTTTTAGTATACATCCAAATACGGGTGATCACTTGGTGATTGTATGCTTGTTGCATACGCTGCCTATATGCAACTAGTAGGGTGGCCGCCTTGTCTCGATCTTCTGTGACCTGGTCCAGGTCGATCTACCGTTCTTGGTCATTGTCTTCCTTGTTATAGTGTTGCCGCCGGATAGACTTATCACCTATCTCCACCGGGATTACCGCTTTTGCTCCATTCACTAGGTTGAAAGGACTCTGGCATGTTCCTTCCCAGGGAGTGGTGTGGTACGACCATAGGATGCTTGGGAGCTTTTCGACCTAGTTGCCTCTGACGTGGTCTAGCTTCATCTTGATCCCTCTGATTATTTCCCGGTTGACCACTTCTGCTTAGCCATTGCCTTGTGGATACGCGACTGAGGTGAAGGCTTGGTGAATACCCATCCCTTCACACCACTCTCTTAGCTTGCGTCCTCTGAATTGTCTACCATTATTTGACACCAGCTTATAAGGAATGTCATACCTACAAACAATATTCTTCCACAAGATTTTCATCACAGTAGCCTCTGTGATGTGCGTGAGAGGTTCCGCTTCCACCCATTTTGAGAAGTAGTTGACCAACACCAACAGAAACTTCTTCTACTAAGGCCCGATCGGGAAAAGGCCCACGATGTCCATTCCCCAATGGTCGAAGGGGCAGGAAATAGTGGAGGCTCGAAGCAGTTCAATCGGGCGATGCGTGATATGTTGATGCTTTTGGCAGGCTTCGCATCTAGAGACAAACTTGATAACATCTGCTTACAGTGTTGGCCAAAAGTATCTAGCCAGGATAATCTTCCTAGCCATGGATCTTCCCCCAATATGGCTCCTGCCTATGCCTTCGTGAATCTTTCGCATGATGAAGTCAACTTCTTCTGGATCAAGACACTTGAGCAATGATCGGGCGAGGGCTCTTTTGTATAGTCGCTCCCCCACCAGCGTAAACTTAGAATCCCGGCGGCGGAAAAGCCGAACTTCTTTATCACCCACCGACGTAGCTCCACTACGTAAGAACTCCACATAGGGCTTTTTCCATCAGGTAATGCAGTGCCAACGACCTCCTCTTCGATCTGAGCCATCGTTCCTTCTGTAGCACTGGACTTGTCCAACGTCCATGAGGTAATGGAGCTAGCCAACTTGGCTAGCTCATCTGCCTTAACATTGTCATCTCGGGAGATCTTCTGCAGAACAACTTTGGTGAAAGAGGACCTCAACTGTGTTGGTGCAAGTTGCATCAATGATGTTCTCCTTTAAGTGTTTTAATGTTTAACAATATACTTAAGTCAGTGATACATTTAACAGACAAAGGGGAGCAAAGGAGAAGTAACCTAAGTTGAAGAAAAGTCCTAGTTAATCTAGGCATCGAAACCCTAAGACCTAGCGAAGGGCTGCTGGGCACCTAGCGAAGGGCTGCTAGGCATCGAAACCCTAAGACCTAGTGAAGGGCTACTGGGCACCTAGCGAAGGGCTGCTAGGCATCGAAACCCTAAGACCTGGCGAAGGGCTGCTGGGCACCTAGCGAAGGGCTGGTAGGCATCGAAACCCTAAGACCTGGCGAAGGGCTGCTGGGAACCTAGCGAAGGGCTGCTAGGAGTCTAAGACCTAGCGAAGGATTGCTAGGCACCAAGCGAAGGACCGCTTGGTAACGAAGACCTAGCGAAGGACTGCTAGGCACTTGACGAAGGACTGCTAGGAAATGAAGTCTTGGCCCAAGGGACTGGTGATAGCAATTAATGAACTTAACCAATTGATAACTTTAATCAACTAATGCAAATCTACAACCTTTAGACACCAAACTGATACAAAATTGCAATGGCACATCACACCTTGTGTTCAACTACAGGATTTGTAAATCAAAACCAACCGAATAATAAGCCATCTATGAACAAACTGATACGAGATTGATTTCCAAAGCTCCACTTGATACTAAAGAGCAAACCATTTAACAATCCAAAATCTGTTAATGAATTTAAAACTGATCAAATCAGAATTATTGCGGAAACTTGAAGGAAGAAATGGCAACAACTGACTGGACAGAATTAAGCATCAAATGTATGCAAACATTAACTCATATGACAGAATATCAGACATCGCACTAAATGCATAAATGAATGAATGAAGAATGAGATGCAACATTTCAGAACTAAAATGGATGATCAGCCAAACAACGCAACAGAGTTCAGGAACTTGAATCTAAAATTCAGATAGTTACCAGGAGACTTATATCCACTTGGCACAAGTTTCAGAAACTCTCACTAATTCTTGAAAGGTTAAAACTGTATGCATTGCAGAAATAGAACTGATAAAGGGCAGAAACTGAAGTCAAAGCAGTAGAAAACTCAAACAAATTCACATTCGAATTCAAGTGCACCAAACTAGAATTCAGAGAAGCTTAAGAAAACATGCAGAAATGGCACAGCAGAAATGGCACAGCAGAATTAAAGGAATTCAGATTCAATCCCATGGCAAAAACAAAACAGAAATTCTGAGATGGTATGCAGAAATTCAGCTGAACAAAACTCAGCCATGAAGCTACAAAATGAAACAACTAAGATCAACTAAATTAACAGATTAAAAGTGAAATAAATGGAAGAATTCGAAAGCTAGAGGAATTTGCAGAAAACAGGATGATACTCAGTTTGAAAAGTTGATACGCAAACAATAAAAGGGAAACGAACTGAAATTAAAGATAACTAGACATTAACAAACATTTTAATTAACTAAGAGGCTGATTTGTAAGCTAACAACTACTAAGCAATAAAGAAAATGAGATTAACAGCTGAAACTGTAAGTGAAACTGGAATTAAATGACAGAAACGAAATTTACAGCTAAAAGTATGAAAATAAACTATCTAAGCTACTCCTCAATCATTCTCCAACTCAAGAGCTCCTTGGTCGTCAATCAAGGGAGAACCTCGGACCCGCAAGCTCAACAAATCAGTAAAGACCTTCTCTGCTACCGAATCGAATCAGACTATGCACAAACTGAAATTCAGCTCCGAATTCTTCAAACTAGCTGTGGTGGCTTGCGATTTGGATTTGGGAGTGACCGAGACCTTCCAGGGAACCCCTCTGGTCAGCTCGGATGTAGTGGAAGTGGAGCACAGCTGAGCTCGATCTGATCGGATAGCAAACCTGCCGAGACCTCGCGCAACTTCGCTATTGAGCAAAAATCCAATCTGAAACCTCACAGAGACTCTCTTCACTGACCTAGCCCTTGATTTGATGAAGGATGGAGTGATCGCGCCTCCTTGATGAAGAAATCTAGCTAAGAAATGGAGAAGAACTGAAGAAGACGAAGCTGCTGCGGCGGAGACGCGACAAAGGAGAAAGCCTGGGAATTTTTGATTAAATACATTAGCAATGGACGGCTGTGATTGATCTGATGAAATCCAACGGTAGATCTTGCTCTGATTGGAGCCAAACTTCAATGATGATGATCTGGGGTCAGGATCTGCCTTGTGGTAGCTCGGATCCTCCAGATGTGCAACAGATGGTCCAGATCAACTCTATCTATGAATGGACGCTCTAGAGCCCTCCTTGCTTGATCCAACGGTTGATTTAGCTCTGATTGGGATGAAACCTTCAGATCTTGATCATAGAGCTTGATCAACCCTAACCCTAGCTCGGATTGCTTCAGATCGTCCCGGATGGCTCAGATCTAGCCGCTCTTGAATCGGATGGCCCGGATTAATCGTAGGCTTGATAATTCGATCCGGTTCACTTCCGACTCAAGTTTGACCCAGTATGCCCTAGGTCCTTGAACCTTTGATGCCTACAATAATAGATCAAGAATTTAGTGGCCAAATAATCCAATTTAATGCAAATTTGTAATTAAGTCCAAAATAAGAGTAAGTTCTAAAACCTAGGGTAAAATCATAATTAAACAAGTAAAACATGGGTCAAACATGGATTTTAACAATTAAAATAATCAACAAAAATGGTATCTATCAACTGGGCAACTTAGCTGAGCGATGACTAAGGACAGGAGTAGAGACGGGTCAGGGTTTGAGCGTCTCGAGGTCCGGAAGAATCGGAAGCTAAGCAAAAGTCCACCCGAAGGACTGGGTGGCAATCATCTCCTGAAAGGAGTAGGTGAAAGGCGAGTTCTCGGGGATGGGAACTTGTGCCGGTTCGACCTAGGGTTTCGTAGAGATCCGAAGTCCGAACCAAGTCCTTAAGGCTAATATTATATATATATGTGCTTTGTGTTTGTGTATCTTGCAGGTACCAAGATTGGAAGACAAAGCAACCAGTGTTGGGGGCGCCCAAGCTAATGAAGCAAAATGGCAGTTTGGTGTGTTAGGCAGAGGCTTCAAGCGGGGCGCCCGGAACGTCCGGGGCGCCCGGGTTCAAAGCTGTTTGTGCTGTTTCGAGTCCGAAACACAGATAAGCCCACATGAGGGTGCCCGGGAGGTCCGGGGCGCCCTGGTCAAAGGTTTTATCAGCTGCGGCAAGGTCGACGCGGGGATAAAGTTTGACCGGGTTTATCGGGGCGCCCCCAGCGTCCAGGGCGCCCCCAGGATGCCTATATAAGGGGCTTCGACCCCTCTACTTCAGACACTACTGCTGTGAGCCATTCTGATCATTCTGACCGACGAAAATGCGCTAAAGACGAGGGTCTATGACCGGGAGGCTCCAGGAGGAAGTGCGCGGCACTTCAGAGGCCCAGATCGGCTGACGCTTCGACATAAGTTGTTTTGGTTTGATTTACATTCTGCAATTTAATTTAATATCTTTTTTCTTGTAAATCAACTGTAAGACGAGTTTTTTCCGCCTCTGGAAATTCCGGAAAGGAGACCAATAGTGGACTCACGCCGAGTACATAGGCCTTGGACGTACTGACCCAGGGGGGTCGGGAATCAAGTAAATAAATCCAGCGAGTAATCTGTGTTTTGTTCTGTTCTTTGTTTTTCTATTTTCTGCTGCACTAACGTTTTAAGTCTAGAACGAACAAACTTTTACGAAGTTTTCTACGAAAGATTTACGATCGATATTCACCCCCCCTCTATCGACGGCACCGGTCCTACAAGTGGTATCAGAGCCGAGCCGCTCTTCACCGGACTAACCGCCGACGGAGCAACGACGCTAGGAGTTGAGGAGGAGCTCAGGGGTGAATTAGGTATATTTTATTTAAATGTCTGTTTTTAAATTTCATATCACATGCTTCACATGCAGGGAGAGAGGGCACTATAAAAATCAGTGCCCTACTCGTAAGACTCGATCTACACCACCGGCGGCAAAGGAGATACCAGCGCCAGGAGTCCAGAAAAACAAGGATCACGTACGATGCTTCAAATGTAAGAAATATGGACACTACAAAAACAAGTGTCCGGCGAAGGTACGTATGATTTATGTTCCAAAAATTTTACAAGTTCCTTCACTGCCTTGTGATAAAGTAGTTAATTTTTCTGATAAATTAGATTTACTGCATAGTAAAATTAATTTTTTGCATGTCAAATTAGAAAATACATATATGACTAAAATATCCGAAATTAACTATTTAATCCAGAACATCAATTCAGTAATTTCTAAAATAAATTCTGATAATGATAATTCTGATAATTTTAATACAGATAAATTTAATCCAGAAATTAATTCTGAAACACTTAAGGATAATTCAGAAATTAATTCAGAAAATCTTAAGGATAATCCAGAAATTAATTTTGAATCTAGATCTGAAATTAATCCCGAATTCAAATTTGAAAATCTTAAGGATAAAACCAAATTCAAAAATCTTAAGGATAATTCTGAACTTGAAAATCCTTTAGATAATCATGAATTCAAATTTTGAGGATACTAAAAGATATAATTTTGAGGATGAGGAGGATATGTAACTATCTAAGATAAAAACCATAATTAATAAAAATTACAAAGGTTCAAATAAATCCGAATGGTTAGAAAAATTTGAAATGATAGATAAAGATGAAGCAGAAATTTTCGAAATATTGAAATAATAAACTTAAATCCACAATTATTAATTAATCATTATAACCTTATCAATTCAAATTAATTAAATCAATTAAATTCAAATTAAATCTCAATTAAATCAATTAAATTCAATTAAACTTAATTAAATCAATTAAATTCAATTAAACTTAATTAAATCAATTAAATTCAATTAAACTTAATTAAATCAAATAAATTCAATTAAACTTAATTAAATCAATTAAATTCAATTAAACTTAATTAAATTCAATTAAATCTTAATTAAATTCAAATTAAATCTTAATTAAATTAAATTAAATTCAAATTAAATCTTAATCAAATTAAATTAAATTTAAATTAAATCTTAATCAAATTAAATTAAATTCAAATTAATCTTAATTAAATTAAATTAAATTCAAATTAAATCTTAATTAAATTAAATTAAATTAAATTAAAATTAAATTAAATTAGATTCAAATTAAATTCGATTCAAATTAAATTAAATTCATATTAAATTAAATACAAATTACATTAAATACGAATTAAATTAAATTCAAATTAAATCTTAATTAAATTCAAATTAAATCTTGATTAAATTCAAATTAAATTTTAATTAATGTTAATTAAATCTTACTTGATTCAAATTAATTCAATTAATTAATAATTTAATCTTAATTAATTCAAATTCAATTAATTCATCATCAATTAATTCTTAATTAATTAATCCTTAATCAATATAATCTCTAACTAATCATTAAACAAGTTAAACTTGAACTAAAATAAAATTTTACCCAAAACTATAACAACTAAAATTAATAACATTAAATATGTCAAAGTGGGTTGACATATTAGCGGGTTCACACGACATGTATCAGATCGGGAATTTGATACATCATTAGAAACTTAAATAAAATGACTGGACTTGTTTGACTCATGCATAATTACCATGCCATGCATTTGCTACTTCTTTTAAATATAAGACATGTCATTCATATTTAAATTTTATGCATATATTAGAATAGCTATAGGAAAAAGAATAATTGAAACTTAATCAACCTGGTATTGGGTGGCGGTGAGATGATAGTACGTTAGGGAAGCCAATTCTAATAAGATCAAGTATACTTGGTCTCTTTAGACTGGTGAAACTAGCCGAAGCTACCGATCCAAGACCCAAACTAGTTAGACCAGAATTTTTTAAAAAGTAATTTTGAAAATGAAATTTCATTAAAAGGCTTTGTCAAGGAAAGGGTTGATGATCCAATAAGGCTACGGCGAAAGAAGGCCTAGTGCCTCGCCAAGACCTGGAAGCCGATTTTTTAAATTCAAATTCAAGTTACTTCTTGTCAAATTCAAATCTAATACAAGCTTCAATTAAATCTTAGAGTTAATAATAAATTAAGAAAAAATAAGGCAACCATGCTTGTTGTATTGATACATCTAAAATGGGTGAGATGTTAAGGACTAATGAATTGAAAAATATTTTTCAAAATTGTTAGAATATTTTTCTAAAAATATCTTTTCAAAATAGTGTTTCAACATAATAATGTTTGTATGGATTTCATGCTTGTTTGACTGCCAATACAATATATGCTTTCAAAAATTATATTCTTTTGAAAAGTGTTTGACTCACACAATTAGACACAAGCCTCTTAGGACAACACTAAAGTTCCTTAAGACACTTAGATAGAGTCAAACGGTACCGGGTACAGGGGGAGTGTTTTTTTATTTTTTATTTTTTTTGGTTTTCAAAAACTGCACTTTAAACATTACTATCATTTGAAAAATACTTTTCTGTGCTTTAAATCATTATTACTTGTGTTTTCAAAAAGGGTTTATGTTGTAAAAAATTATATGTTCAAAAATTTACCTGTTTCTTTGACTTCGATAAACCCTAAAGACACAGAGGAAAGGTCCACTTCATGATCTTCAAGGACTCCTAGGATGTGTCAAATTTAGGGGGAGTCTGAGTCAAAAGAAGAATTTCAGAAATTTTTTTTTGGTAATTATTCATTTTTTGTTAAATATTTTTTTTTTAATCTGAATCAAACCTTAAGATTCAGAGGAAGAGTACTTATGGTCAACAAGCTTCCCAGGACTGAGTCAAGTTTAGGGGGAGGTCAAATTAAATGAATTATTTAATAACATGTTTTCATATCTTCAAAATCATGCTAAAAATCTAAGTCTTTCAAAACACTATTATTCTATTTGCTAGAATTTGTGTGACTTATGAAATTATTTTTGAAATAATGTTTACTTGGGTTGGAGAATTTCCAGGACACCTAGGAAATATCCTTGTAGTCAACAAGGTTTCCCAGGATGGTGTCTGATAAGCACCATTTTATTGATTATTTTAAGTGCTAAAATCCATGATTGACCTATGTTTTTATTGCTTAATTGTGATTTTACCCTAGGTTTTAGGATTTCCTATTATTTTGGACTTAATTGCAAATTTACATATTTTTTGGATTATTTGGCCACTAATTTTCTGATATATTTTTGTAGGCATGGAAGAATCCTGGACCTAGGGCATACTGGGTCAAACTTGAGTCGGAAGTGGAACCGGATCGAATTATCATGTTTTGGATTAATCCGGGCCGTCCGATTCAAGAGCGGCTAGATCTGAGCCATCCGGGACGATCTGAAGCAATCCGAGCTAGGGTTAGGGTTGATCAAGCTCTATGATCAAGATCTAAAGGTTTCATCCCCATCAGAGCAAGATCAGCCGTTGGATCAAGCAAGGAGGGCTCTAGAGCGTCCATTCACAGATAGAGTTGATCTGGACCATCCGTTGCAAATCTGGAGGATCCGAGCTACCACAAGGCAGATCCTGACCCCAGATCATCATCATAAAAGTTTGGCTCAAATCAGACCAAGATCTACCGTTGGATCTCCTCCGATCAATCTGGGCCGTCCGTTGATAACTATTTAATCAAAAAAATCGCAGCAGCCAACCTTCGTCGCGTCTCCGCTGCAGTTTTCATCTTCTTCGCTTGTCTTTCACTGTTCTAGCTAGTTCTTCGATCCAAAGGGGCGCGACCACCTCCGTTCTTCATCAGATCAAGTCGAGGTCACTGGGGAGAGTAGTTTGTGGAGTTTTCAGCTCGGAATTGGGCAAGAGCAGGGTTGTTTGAGGGTTTCGGCAGCTTTGCACTTGAAGGATTCAATTTCGGTTTTGTCAGATTCTATATCAGTCCAAGCCATCTGGAGGGGTTCTCGGACAAGCTTGGATCATTCCCGCACCTTAGTTCCAATCAGACAAGGCTGAGTGGAAGAATTCGAATGGGTTTTCCTTCTTGAACAGATTCGAGCTCGATTCGACCGCAGATTCAGTTCCTCAGTGAATTGCTGAGCTTAGGGGTTCGAAGCCAGCCCTTGTGTGACGAACAAGGAGACTTTGAGCTGATGGAGTGATTGGGGTTTAGAATTCTTAGTTAATTTTCTTGTAGCTGTAATTTTATTACTGTCGCAATTTCATTTCTGCATTTCTAATCTAGCTGCTGTAATCTCCTTGTTTGGACCGTTTCTTTCTCAACGGGAGCTAATCCTTGAGTGACAGCAAGGGTTTCTTGAGTTGATGAGAGAGATTTAGTTTACTTAGTCAATTTCCATTGTGTTAGTGTAATTTTCGATTCCTTCTCTTGTTCTGTTTCTGAATTTTCTTTGTTCAGCACCCTAGTTTCAGTTCTGAATTCGTTTTCTGCCTCTAATTAGCATTTAAATTTTGCAAGGAGTTAGTTTAGAAGTTCGTTTAGCGAACAAATAGATTCAAATTGTAGCTTAATCTCTGTCAAATCTTTGCGTGCCAATTGTTAAGCTTGCGTATCAGCCTCTTGCTGTAGATTCCAGTTCAGTTTCGAAATCTTTTAGTTTGTTTCCAACTCGAATTCAGTTTTGTTTAGTTTAATTCATGCCATTGAAGACCACAATTAGGGTGTGAATTTAGTTGATCCAAGTGTTTCATATGTAGTATCATTTTTGCATTTTCTTTTGTTGAGCTTACGTTTCTGCAATTTAGCTTGAGTATCAGTTTCATGACAGCAGGTTTTGTGTCTTCAGTTCTAAAAATTGTGTCAAATATTATAAGCTCTTTTGAATCTTCCATGAAGTTAGATGGAGGCACTTGCTTTCAGTCGGTTTCTGGACTCTGAATTTGATTTGTGGCAGTATTATTGCATCCAGAATTTCTGCAATAAGTTCTGAACTCCTGCATTTCTGCAATCACCTGCTGTCTTTTACTTCCGCAATTCCTGCACATGTATTCAATTCGATTCTGAATTGTGCAGCTGTGAACACTCACTGATTTTGTATCAAGCTAATTTTCCCTCTGCATTCCATTTCTGAATTCTGCAATTCCAGCAGTAGCTGCAATTCTACCTATGGTCCCTGAAATTCTGCACTTGCTGTCTCCAACTTCTGAAATTCTGCCGCAAGTTTCTATATGAGCTGTTTTGGAATTTTTCATTCCAATCAGTGTTTTGTCTTCATTGGCAGCTTGGTCTCCCAAGCTGAATTAATCAGCCACGAATTCATGCATTCAGATTCAATCTTTGGCACATCAATTGTTCTCATCTTGGAATCAAGTGCACAGTTTTGTATCAGTGGGGGTTTAGATTGCTTGCATTTAATCTGTCTTGAATTGAACTTCGTTGCCTCATTGCTTAGCATTTATTTTACACTTGACATCAGAATCAGCTTCCAATTTGATTAAGGGCTTAGATGAGCAAGTGATCCTTTTGGTTGAGCTGATAACTTGCCATCACATTATTTGATTCATTAGTTTGATTTCCTCCATTTTGATTACCATTTTATTGCTGAATAGCAAACCAAAACCCAAGTTTTATATTGAAACCCAAAATTCACAAATGACACCTAAATACAAGCGCGAATCAAACAAACCTTCAACTAGTCCCTGAGAAAAATACGACCTGTGGCCCCTATATTACATTTTCAGTTTTTGATTGTAAAAGGGTTTCCAGCATTTCATTCATTCATTGATATTTAAATTTGATGAGCCCATACATTGCGTGACAACTTTAATTAGTATATTTGGGCCCGTCAAATTTTTGGCGCCGTTGCCGGGGAAGCAACTAGTTGATTTGTTTGATTTTTGCTTGTGTATTTTTAGACATATCATTGGGTTCTATTTTATTGTGCTTTACTTTTGTATACGGTTACTGCCATTTTTTCTTGTTTGATTTGTGACAGGGCTGCAAGATTCAAAATGAATTCAACGGAACAATCAGAAATAGTGAAGGCACTGGAGGAGATAAGAAATGTGATAAAGGAGTGGGACTACCAACTAGAACGTAAAGCTCAGTCATCTACTTATCAGAAGCTACCTCAGCCACAATTTCAGTCACTCCAAGAATTCCAGCAGCCATATTTTGATTTCCAGCAGCCCCATTTGAATTTTCAACACCCGAATGATCAATTTCAGCAGCCCTATCCTAATTTTCAGCAACCAAACTTTCAGTTTCAGCCACCATTTCAACAATTGGAGCCACCACCGCAAGATTTCCAACAATTTCAGCCACATTCCAGCAATTTCCAGAATTTCCAGAATTTTCAGAACGGGCAGCCAATTTTCCAGAATTTTCAGCCCAGTTTTCAGCAATTTCAGCCCAATTTTCAGCCTACATTTCAGCATTTTGAACCTCAATTCCAGCAATACAATCAAGGGCAGCAAGTGTGTCAACCATTTCAGCAAGATCTGCCTCAAAACCAGCCATTTTATCAGCCCACACAGCCCTTGAATCAAAATTTTCAGCCTTACAACCAAGGGTTTCAAAATCAGAATTTTCAGCCCTTGCCACAGAATTTTCCACACCAAAATCAGAACTTTCAAGGGTACAACTTCCAGCAAAGTTTTCAAGAATATCAGCCCTTTAATCAGCCTCAACAGCCATGTTTTCAACCAAATCAGCAAGCTCAAAATTTTCAGTCTACTTCATCCTTTCAAAATCAGTCAAGGAGCTATGCTAACCAAGGAGGCTTTGAGAACCTTAATGAGAATGAGGCTCAACAACAAAGGTGGAGGAGATGGTTCAACAAGTTTTACTATATCAACAACAAGAGAAACAAAGGCAAGCCCAAAAATCAGAACAATCCCTCGGAGTTGGTTTTATATCAGTTCAAGGTGACCCTAGTGCATGGCCAAGTCCTTCTTCAAGTAATCTTGCACATTTGATAGAAGAAGAAGATGACGTACTCATTAAAGTCTGGGCACCTAGAGCATGCATTCCTCAGGAGACTCCTACTCAAAATCCAATTCCAAATTTTTCAGCTCCAGAAGAAGAAACTGAAGCTCCACAGGACCATTCTAGACTTTTATTTTCTGATGATAGCATTATTGATGGTCCTAATTTTTCTGACACTGTTGTTGCAGATATTACAGGAGAAGCATGCAGAGGAGATGATTCCATAGGTGTAGGGGATTGCACTAAGCCCCAGGGACCACCACAAGATTTAGAGAATGAACCAGAAAGTGTAGGGACTTGCATGGTGGAAGCAAGCACCCAAGGATCACCAGTTGAATGTCCACCAGAGCCTGAGGCTGAAGAGGAACATGAACTTGACCAGGAGGAGACCACAGATACATCTACTATTATAGAACCTCCAGGTATTATCCAGCACGCTCAGGTAAGTATTTCTCCTCCTTCTTCAGAAAAATACAGTGAGGTACCTAGGGATGATTCTATTGACTCTGATGATTTTATTGATATACCTTGTGTAGAGATTGTTTGTGAAAATCCAATAGAGGTACCAAACATTGATTTATTGATCATCATGCATTATTTGACACTCCTTGTAATATGATAGTGAAATAATTTTAGAGGCACCCATAATTGATGTTGTTTTCTATGATGAATCTTTTGATACATCTTTTGTGGATATGACTAGTGAAAATTTCTTAGAAGTGCCTGAAATGGATGTTATTTATTTTGATGAATCTCTTGCTATGTCATATGCTGAGAATGAATGTGAAAAACTTTTGGAAATACTGAGATTGATTTGATTGGCTGTGACCATTGCTTGATACATCCTTTGTAGAAATAATTGTGAAATTTCTATTGATGAGCCAGAAATTGATTTCTTTATTTGTGATGAGTATCTGGATGCAAATTTTGTAGAAATAATTTTGAAAATTTCATTGAGGCACCAGAAATTGATTTAATTGAACATGATGCAGATTTGGATTTATTTCATGCAGAGACTGAACTTATATCATTTCTTTCTGACCCTGAACACTTGAGAGAGGTATTACATTGTTTTGCAGGGTCCAGAAGACTTCAGGAGTGGGTACTCCAACTGAACAGACTTCAGCCTCCTGGAAGGACTTCTGAAAGGCATAAAAGAAGATTTTGCTTTAATTAAAAGAACTCCATTCCTTCAGTGGATTTTAACCTGAATCACTTAGGCCACCAGAGCAATTTTTTGTGAAGTTCAAGTGTGGGGGAGTCCTACTTTCCCAGCCACCCAGTCCTCCACCACCACGATGGAGGCTCTTCTGGATAGACTCCGCCCACCAGAATAAAGGGGAGTTTATTTTTCTTGCATTTTCTTTTATCGCATTTTTCACTTTTATGTTTTCTAGAGTAAATTGAATAAATAGACGTTGTAAATACCATGTCTTTTCTTTTAGCACTTTTGCATGAGTAGAAATAAAAGTATCCCTCTAGGTTATCTCCATAGCATGTTAGAATCTTTTGAAAATAAATTAAATTTGGTTGTTAAAACTTAGGATTTGAGCTAATGGATGAATTCTTGGATGCTTGAGTACTACTTTGCTTTAGATTCTTAATTGAGGGCTTGGGATGAATTATTTTGACCTAGTGAGACTTAGCCTTATTTTTGTGACACACCTATGTTATTGTATTCTAGAACTTGCTTAGGTTCTTTCAAAACCATATTTCAATGATTGGATCACATCTATAGAGGCTAATCCATTTGTTTTCCTTTTCACATCAATTTTTAGCAATAATCATGTTTATTCTAGTTGTCTCTACTTATTTCTTACTCTTACCCTCACTTTTCTTTGGACTTGTTGTTTGATATGTTTCTAATGTTATTTTGCCCGAGACGGACAAAGATTTAAGTGTGGGGGAGTGACTTAAGTTTTGGATGCAATTCATTTCGAAAAAAAAAAAAAAATTCATGTGCCAAGTGAGTGATGTTTGGTGCCAAGATTGAGCAAGGGAGATGGAAGCAAAAATGGAGATCTAGATTCCTTATCATACTTTGAAATCCAAGTGGCATGCAATAAATGAAAGTAAAGTTGTGAGCAGAATATTTTGGGCAGAAATGTTTTTCTTTGCTTGCAGTTTTTCTTTGCTTAAGAAAGCAAAACCTCTTGATAAATACTGAATTGGAGATGGACAGATCTGAGGAAATGTAGAGAATCTGTGCCAAAAACAGAGAAAGGAAGGAAAATCTGTGCCAAAAGAAGAAAGTAGCCATAAAGTTGTTTAGCCACCCTTCTAGAAGCTGATTGCGACTGATCATTGTTGTAGAAATCAGCCACACCTTGTTGGAGGCCTGAAATCAGCTGTACGGAAAAAGAAAGAGCTGAGAAGAAGCTGAACACAGCTGGAAAACATGAAGCTGAACAAATTCTGTGCAGTGCAGAATTGAAGTGCAGCTGGGCTAATATGAGCTGAAACTGAGTTTATTGCAATGTTTGCTGATAAGAACTTAAGTCAAATCATTCGACAGCTATCAGAGATTGTGGAGAGCAATTAAATGGATAATATAAGCTGAGAATGCAGTAGGAGGCAGAGAAATCAGATGGAATGTTGGTAAGACAGTTTTTGTATCAACTTGAGACTTGATTTGATTTTCCGAAGCTGTGAATTGAGGAAATAAATATACAAACCTGTCAGAAATGTTGAGTGTCTCCACTGCTGATCAAAACAGGAAGAAATGAGGTTGTTTGGGTTTTCAGATCATGACAGAAACAATTGCAGTAAGCCAAACACAACCTGAGGTAAATTCTGAAAAACAGTTTGGTATCAACTTCAAGCTCTTAATCTGCCATTCTCATTTGATGCAACCTGCTGTCACGAATTAGATTGGAATGTGGAGCTGTAATCTGAAATAGGAACTTGTGTTCCTGCTCTGAAGTGATCAATTAGAAGGGTTGAAAAACAGAAAAACAATTTGGAAAACAGAAAAAAAAAAGGGCTGAAAAACTGCACTGCTTGTAATCTGCTAAATCTGTGCAGAATCTTAGAGCTGATGATTGATACAAGCCAAAGTCTGAAATGAAGCTGAGAAATCAGTAGGAAAGGAGACTGAATTGGAGCTGAAAAGAGCTGAGAAAAGCAGAAATTAAATGCTGGAAATTGAAGCAAATGCAGAAATGTTTGGTGCCAAAACCGGAAAAAATATTTTGTGCAGATCTAAACTGATTCTGATCAGGATTTGGAGAAGCTGATCACATCATAAATGAACAAAGGAAGAGCTGCAGAAATCAGTGAGTTAGCAGTTGAAAAAAAAAACAATTTGAAAAACAAGAAAAACACAAAGAAGCAAGTTGACACATCATTGGAGTTTCGGCACCCTGATTCAATGGAGTTTTCTCATCAGAATTACAGCCTTGCATCACCACATTCTGACCTCACTAGAGAAGGAGAAAGAAAGAAAGAAAAAAAAAATGATGAGAGAAGAAGATGAAAGAAAAAAATTGGCACGCATTAGGGAAGAGTTGGCACATTGAAACCAAGGAAGGGATTTTCATCCAAATCAAAGAAATTATTCGAATTTGACTTCACCACACTTTTGATATCATTAGAGGACTGTCAAGATGGGGCAAAGCACATTGGAAATATTTTTGAGCAACCAAGTCTCCCACTCCATCAAATTTTCCATTTTCTTGATTTTATTCCATTTCTCACATTTTTCATGTTTCATTTGTTTTTATAGTTGTTGATCCTATTCATGATTAATGGTGGAGAGTAGATAATAAGCAAGCCTATGGTAGTGCAAGAAGCATGTGTGAGAGTGAGCTCCACTTCCATCATCAACTTAGAACTTAAGAAGAGAGCCACCAAACTTTCCTTGAAAGGCTAGAGAGTTGAATTCATCTCAATGACTCATGATAGATGAAAAGCTAAGTTGTTGATTTAAGGACAAGATACTAATCCATAGAGCTTAGATTTATGAGAATTGACAACCTTAGGTAATTTCTTTTCATTTGCTTCTAATTATGCTTTAGAAAACCTAAGGGATACATGTTTAGTTATTTCGCGAGACGCTCAAGGCTAAGTGTGGGGGAGTTGATAAGCACCATTTTATTGATTATTTTAAGTGCTAAAATCCATGATTGACCATGTTTTTATTGCTTAATTGTGATTTTACCCTAGGTTTTGGATTTCTATTATTTTGGACTTAATTGCAAATTACATATTTTTTGGATTATTTGGCCACTAATTTTCTGATATATTTTTGTAGGCATGGAAGATCCTGGACCTAGGGCATACTGGGTCAAACTTGAGTCGGAAGTGAACCGGATCGAATTATCATGTTGGATTAATCCGGGCCGTCCGATTCAAGAGCGGCTAGATCTGAGCCATCCGGGACGATCTGAAGCAATCCGAGCTAGGGTTAGGGTTGATCAAGCTCTATGATCAAGATCTAAGGTTTCATCCCCATCAGAGCAAGATCAGCCGTTGGATCAAGCAAGGAGGGCTCTAGAGCGTCCATTCACAGATAGAGTTGATCTGGACCATCCGTTGCAAATCTGGAGGATCCGAGCTACCACAAGGCAGATCCTGACCCCAGATCATCATCATAAAAGTTTGGCTCAAATCAGACCAAGATCTACCGTTGGATCTCCTCCGATCAATCTGGGCCGTCCGTTGATAACTATTTAATCAAAAAAATCGCAGCAGCCAACCTTCGTCGCGTCTCCGCCGCAGTTTTCATCTTCTTCGCTTGTCTTTCACTGTTCTAGCTAGTTCTTCGATCCAAAGGGGCGTGACCACCTCCGTTCTTCATCAGATCAAGTCGAGGTCACTGGGGAGAGTAGTTTGTGGAGTTTTCAGCTCGGAATTGGGCAAGAGCAGGGTTGTTTGAGGGTTTCGGCAGCTTTGCACTTGAAGGATTCAATTTCGGTTTTGTCAGATTCTATATCAGTCCAAGCCATCTGGAGGGGTTCTCGGACAAGCTTGGATCATTCCCGCACCTTAGTTCCAATCAGACAAGGCTGAGTGGAAGAATTCGAATGGGTTTTCCTTCTTGAACAGATTCGAGCTCGATTCGACCGCAGATTCAGTTCCTCAGTGAATTGCTGAGCTTAGGGGTTCGAAGCCAGCCCTTGTGTGACGAACAAGGAGACTTTGAGCTGATGGAGTGATTGGGGTTTAGAATTCTTAGTTAATTTTCTTGTAGCTGTAATTTTATTACTGTCGCAATTTCATTTCTGCATTTCTAATCTAGCTGCTGTAATCTCCTTGTTTGGACCGTTTCTTTCTCAACGGGAGCTAATCCTTGAGTGACAGCAAGGGTTTCTTGAGTTGATGAGAGAGATTTAGTTTACTTAGTCAATTTCCATTGTGTTAGTGTAATTTTCGATTCCTTCTCTTGTTCTGTTTCTGAATTTTCTTTGTTCAGCACCCTAGTTTCAGTTCTGAATTCGTTTTCTGCCTCTAATTAGCATTTAAATTTTGCAAGGAGTTAGTTTAGAAGTTCGTTTAGCGAACAAATAGATTCAAATTGTAGCTTAATCTCTGTCAAATCTTTGCGTGCCAATTGTTAAGCTTGCGTATCAGCCTCTTGCTGTAGATTCCAGTTCAGTTTCGAAATCTTTTAGTTTGTTTCCAACTCGAATTCAGTTTTGTTTAGTTTAATTCATGCCATTGAAGACCACAATTAGGGTGTGAATTTAGTTGATCCAAGTGTTTCATATGTAGTATCATTTTTGCATTTTCTTTTGTTGAGCTTACGTTTCTGCAATTTAGCTTGAGTATCAGTTTCATGACAGCAGGTTTTGTGTCTTCAGTTCTAAAAATTGTGTCAAATATTATAAGCTCTTTTGAATCTTCCATGAAGTTAGATGGAGGCACTTGCTTTCAGTCGGTTTCTGGACTCTGAATTTGATTTGTGGCAGTATTATTGCATCCAGAATTTCTGCAATAAGTTCTGAACTCCTGCATTTCTGCAATCACCTGCTGTCTTTTACTTCCGCAATTCCTGCACATGTATTCAATTCGATTCTGAATTGTGCAGCTGTGAACACTCACTGATTTTGTATCAAGCTAATTTTCCCTCTGCATTCCATTTCTGAATTCTGCAATTCCAGCAGTAGCTGCAATTCTACCTATGGTCCCTGAAATTCTGCACTTGCTGTCTCCAACTTCTGAAATTCTGCCGCAAGTTTCTATATGAGCTGTTTTGGAATTTTTCATTCCAATCAGTGTTTTGTCTTCATTGGCAGCTTGGTCTCCCAAGCTAAATTAATCAGCCACGAATTCATGCATTCAGATTCAATCTTTGGCACATCAATTGTTCTCATCTTGGAATCAAGTGCACAGTTTTGTATCAGTGGGGGTTTAGATTGCTTGCATTTAATCTGTCTTGAATTGAACTTCGTTGCCTCATTGCTTAGCATTTATTTTACACTTGACATCAGAATCAGCTTCCAATTTGATTAAGGGCTTAGATGAGCAAGTGATCCTTTTGGTTGAGCTGATAACTTGCCATCACATTATTTGATTCATTAGTTTGATTTCCTCCATTTTGATTACCATTTTATTGCTGAATAGCAAACCAAAACCCAAGTTTTATATTGAAACCCAAAATTCACAAACGACACCTAAATACAAGCGCGAATCAAACAAACCTTCAACTAGTCCCTGAGAAAAATACGACCTGTGGCCCCTATATTACATTTTCAGTTTTTGATTGTAAAAGGGTTTCCAGCATTTCATTCATTCTTTGATATTTAAATTTGATGAGCCCATACATTGCGTGACAACTTTAATTAGTATAATTGGGCCCGTCAGTGTCAGACTGGAAGATAAACCAAGTCAAGTAAAATATTGGGTCTTCAAAAGTTCACACAATTTTCAAAATCCACTAGCATATATTTTCAAAAGTATTATCATTTTTTTTTGCAAAACTCTGTTAATATTTACTTGAGTTTGAAAAATTTCCAGGACACTTAGGAAAATATTCTTGTGGTTAACAAGGTTTCCTAGGATTGTGTCAGACTGGAAAAGAAACCTAGTCAAGTAAAATATTATGTTTCAAAAATTACTTATATTTTTCAAAGTCTCATCTTTTTCAAAAATAGTTAGTACTTGCAAAATATGCATAATATTTTTCAAAATAGCATTCTTTCAAAAATTATGCATTTTCCAAAAGTACTTTTCAAAAAAAAAGGTCAATACATTTTTCAAAGGTACTTATATTTTTCAAAAACTACAAAAGTACTTGCATTGTTTTTAAAAGATCATAATAATTTTTCAAAGTACTTATACTTTTCAAAGTGCATAGCATCTGTTACAAAATATGCATTTTTCAAAAATGCAATATACCATTCAAAATACAATGCTTTCAAAATTTTGCATAAAGTATTTTCAAAAAGAACCAAAGGTTTTCATTGTTGGTGCAAGTATTTTCTTGTGTTTTTTTTATGTGTGACAAAGGGGGAGAGGAGTGCTTAAGTTAGAAAATTTTTCTCCCAAAAGTTGAGGTGTGCTTAAGTTAGAAAACTTTTCTCCCAAAAATCAAAAATATAGTTTCAAAACTTTTTTTTTCGTTTTTTTATCCCAAGGATAGTGAGTTAGCCCCTTCAGCCAATCTAACTTAAGTTATTGTCAAACATCAAAAAGGGAGAGATTGTTGGTGCAAGTTGCATCAATGATGTTCTCCTTTAAGTGTTTTAATGTTTGACAATATACTAAAGTCAGTGATACATTTAACAGACAAAGGGGAGCAAAGGAGAAGTAACCTAAGTTGAAGAAAAGTCCTAGTTAATCTAGGCATCGAAACCCTAAGACCTAGCGAAGGGCTGCTGGGCACCTAGCGAAGGGCTGCTAGGCATCGAACCCCTAAGACCTAGCGAAGGGCTGCTAGGCACCTAGCGAAGGGTTGCTAGGCATCGAAACCCTAAGACCTGGCGAAGGGCTGTTGGGCACCTAGAGAAGGGCTGCTAGGAGTCTAAGACCTAGCGAAGGACTGCTAGGTACCAAGCGAAGGACCGCTTGGTAACGAAGACCTAGCGAAGGGCTGCTAGGCACCTGGCGAAGGACTGCTAGGAAATGAAGTCTTGGCCCAAGGGACTGGGCAACTTAGCTGAGCGATGACTAAGGACAGGAGTAGAGACGGGTCAGGGTTTGAGCGTCTCGAGGTCCGGAAGAATCGGAAGCTAAGCAAAAGTCCACCTGAAGGACTAGGTGGCAATCATCTCCTGAAAGGAGTAGGTGAAAGGCGAGTTCTCGGGGATGGGAACTTGTGCTGGTTCGACCTAGGGTTTTGTAGAGATCCGAAGTCCGAACCAAGTCCTTAAGACTAATATTATATGTATATGTGCTTTTGTGTTTGTGTATCTTGCAGGTACCAAGATCGGAAGACAAAGCAACCTATTGGAGGCCCTGAAGCAAGGCGCCCCCAATGTTGGGGGTGCCCCCATGCATCCAGGGCACCCCCAGTGTTGGGGGAGCCCAAGCTAATGAAGCAAAATGGCAGTTTGGTGTGTTAGGCAGAATAGGCTTCAAGCGGGGTGCCCGGAACGTCCGGGGCGCCCGGGTTCAAAGCTTTTTGTGTTGTTTCGAGTCCGAAACACAGATAAGCCCTCATGAGGGTGCCCAGGAGGTCCGGGGTGCCCTGGTCAAAGGTTTTATCAGTTGCGGCGAGGTCGACGCGGGGATAAAGTTTGACCGGGTTTATCGGGGCGCCCCCAGCGTCCAGGGTGCCCCCAGGAGGACTATATAAGGGGCTTCGACCCCTCTACATCAGACACAACTGCTGTGAGCCATTTTGATCATTCTGACCGACGATAACGTGCTAAATACGAGGCTCTACGACCGAGAGGCTCCAGGAGGAAGTGCGCGGCACTTCGGAAGCCCAGATAGGCTGACGGTTCGACATAAGTTGTTTTGGTTTGATTTACATTCTGCAATTTAATTTAATATATTTTTGCTTGTAAATCAACTGTAAGACGGGTTTTCTCCGCCTCCGAAAATTCCAGAAAGGAGACCAATAGTGGACTCACGCCGAGTACATAGGCCTTGGACGTACTGACCCAGGGGGGTCGGGAACCAAGTAAATAAATCCCGCGAGTAATCTGTGTTTTGTTCTGTTCTTTGCTTTTCTATTTTCCGCTGCACTAACGTTTTAAGTATAGAACGAACAAACAGTTTACGAAGTTTTCTACGAAAGATTTACGATCGATATTCACCCCCCTCTATCGACGACACCGGTCCTACAAACTGTTCATACATGACCACATACCTTTATAGACGCTCATTCTTTATTTTGAACTCGCCTTTTATCTGCTGGGCGATGAGCTGAGAGTATGAGTGCAAAATGACCCGAGCAGCTCCCACTTGGTTGGTTGCTTGTAACCCCGCTAGAATTGCTTCATATTCGGCTTTGTTGTTGGTGGCCCGAAAGTAGAGTCGGATAGACAGTTGCAATACATCTCCCCTGGGTGGAAATCATCAGGACTCCGACCCCGTTGTTCTTGTGGTTGAAGGACCCATCAATGTAGATTTTCCATACTACATCGGCTTCAGGTTCCAGGACAACCTCGAGCATAAAATCAGCAAGAGCTTGTGCCTTGATGGCGGTACGGGGGCGATACTCAATCTCTTACTCACTCAACTCTGTTGTTCACTTGATCAGCCGTCCTGACGCCTCTGGATTTGTGAGGGTGCACCCAAGTGGGCTATTGGTGAGCACTACCATCGGATGCGCCAAGAAATACGACCTCAATTTTCGGATGCGCCAAAGCATAGGTCAGCTTCTCCAATGTAGTATACCGAGTTTCTGCGTCCTTCATGAGATGCCCGAAAGAGTAGATTGGGTACTGAGTTGTACCTTCTTCCCGAATGAGCACAGAACCCACAGCTTGGTTACTTATGGACAGGTAGACAAACTATGTTTTGTTGGTGCAAGATGCATCAGTGATGTTCTCCTCTAAGTGTTTCAATGTTTGACAATATGCTTAAGTCTGTGATACTTTGAACTAGGGAAGGGTAAGTCAAGAGAGGAGTATCAAAGTGAAAGAAAGACCTAGTAAACCTAGGCATGAAGTCCTGGTTCAAGGAATTGGGCACTAAGTCCTGGCCAAGGGCTGGGCACCTAAGACCTAACCAAGGGTTGGACACGAAGACCTAGTTCGAGAAATTGGGCACTAAGTCCTGGCCCAGGGTTAGGCACCGAAGACCTGGTTCGAGGAATTGAGCAAAAGTCCTGATGAGTGAAGTTAGGCACTAAGTCCTGGACCTAGGGTTTGGGCATGAAGTCTTGGTCTGAGGGATTGAGCAACTTAGCTGAGCGATGACTAAGGACTAGATACGGATCGAGGGTCGGACGTCTTGAGATCCGAGAGTATTGAAGGCTAAGCTAAAGTCCACCCGAATGGACTGGGTGGCAATCGTCTCCTGAGAGGAGTAGGTGAAAGGCGCGTTCTCGGGGGTGGAAACTTGCATCGATTCAACCTAGGGTTTCGTAGAAATCCGAAGTCTGAACCATCTTGTTAAGGCTAAGATTATGTGTGTATTTGCTTTGTATTTGTGTATCTTGCAGGTACCTAGAATGGAAGACAAAGCAGGCAAACAACACACAAATTGGCTGGAAGGCAAGCTGCTAGCCGCCCCCATCAACTAGGGCGCCTCAATGAATGGAGGCAAACCAGGCTCTTCATTCAGGCGCCCCCATCAACTAGGGCGCCTCAATGGAAGGAGGCAAACCAGGCTCTTCATTCAGGCGCCCCATATGTTACAAGCGCCCTGGTTGAAAGCTGTATCTACTACTACGAGTTCGAAGCAGAGATAAGCTTTGACCAAGTTCAATGAGGCACCTGGAAGATCCAGGGCGCCCTGGTCAGAAGCCTTATCGGTTGCGGCGAGTTTGGCGCGGAGATAAGCTTTGACCAAGCCCTTTGAGGCACCCCCTTCAACACAGGCGCCCTAATGAAGACTATAAAACGGGTGTTGACCCCTCAGCTCAGTACACAACTTCAGAAACCATTCTAAGCTTCCCAAGTGACGACAAAGCGCTAACGGCGAAGCTTTGCGACCAAGGAAGCTCCGGGAGGAAGTGCGCAGCACTTCGGAGTTCCAGATCGGCCGAGTCTTCACCTTTTGTTTGGTTTGAATTTTACAATTCTGCACTTATTTTTCATATATTTTGATTGTAATTTCTGCACTGTAAGACGGGTTTCTCCGCCTCCGGAATGTCCGGAAAGGAGACCATTAGTGGACGGGCGTTCCTGTGCTTAGGCCTTGGATGTATTGACCCTGGGGGGTTGGGAACCAAGTAAAAAATCTCGCATGTGCTGTGTTGTATTTCGTTCTTTTTGTTTTCCGCTGTGCTACTAACTTTGTGTCCAGAACAAATCGAAAAGTTTTAAGAAATTTCCAAAGGTTTTTACGGTCGATATTCACCCCCTCTCTATCGACGGCACCGGTCCTACATGTTTCACCCTCCAGCGTCTTATAGAGGATGGGGAGCTCGACGAGGTATGCTTTTAAATCTATGGAAGTCTTCTCACACTAATCATCCCAATCGAACTTGATAGCCTTCCTCAAAATCTTGAAGAACGGCAGGGTTCTGTCCGTCAATTTGGAGATGAACCGGGATAGAGCTGTAATTCTGTCATTCAGCCGCTGTACGTCTTTGAAATTGCGAGGGGATGGCATATTGAGGATGGCTTGCACATTCTCTAAGTTTTCCTCAATCCCCCTTTCCGTCACCAGGTACCCGAGGAACCAGCCACTCTTCACCCCGAACAAATATTTAGCGGGGTTCAGTTTCAGCTTGTTGGCCCTCAACATGGCGAACGTTTCATCCGGGTCAGCTATCATGTCTTTCCCCTTATCTATCTTGACCAGGATATCATCCACATTTACTTCAATGTTCCTTCCTATCTGGTGGCGAAAGACCTTATCCATCATCCGCTGATAGGTTACCCCTGCATTGCGCAACCCAAACGGCATGACATTGTAGCAGTAGGTACCATCTGCCGTCACGAAACTAACTTTTTCTTGGTCTTCACGAGCGAGAGGAACTTGGTGGTATCCCTGATAAGCATCCAACATTGAAATAAAATCGCAGCCAGAGGTAGGATTCACCAGTCGATTAATGCGAGGCAAGGGGTAGCAGTCTTTAAGGCAGACTTTATTTAAATCTCTAAAATCAATATAGACCCGCCATTTACCCTCGAGCTTAGGGACAAATGCAACATTCTCCAACAAGGTCGGGAATTGAACTTCTCTTATGTGTCCGACCTTTAGCAACTTGGTAACTTCCTCTCTGATGATCTTGTCCTGCTCGAACGCAAAATGTCTTCTCCTTTGCTTCACAGGCCGGGCTCCCAGGGTTATATTCAAGAGATGCATGGCCAAAGCAGGGGAGACTCCTTTGATCTATTCGGTATCCCATGCAAACATGTCCCGATGCTCCTTCAAGCAACTAATCAGACGGCTTCTCAGCTCTAGTGTAAAGTCAACCGCAATCCTTGTGATTTCTCCTGCCTGTTAAGGATGAATCTGGACCTCTTCGCTTTCGACCTCCCTACATTTTTCTTTGGGTCCTTCTTCTTCTCGAGGCTGGCAACATCGATTTGTAGCGTTTCATGTGTCTTCAGGTTCTTGCGGGCTTCTGTCCTAACCTCCCCGATGTAGCACCGCCGGGAAGCTAGCTGGTCTCCTTTGACCTCGGTCACCTGCTCACCCATTAGGAACTTGATCTTCTAGTGGTAGACTGAGACCATCGCCTGGAATAGGTTGAGCGCTGGACACCCCAGGATGGAGTTGTAGGATGTTGGGGCATCAACGATCATGAAGGGTGCCCTCCTCGTCCTCTCTAGCATATCATCCCCCAACGATAGAGATAGGGAGATCTGCCCTATCGGCTACACTCGATATCCGGTAAAGTCGAAGAGCAGGGTGGAGATCGAATACAACTCATCATCATCGATTTGTATCTGGTCCAGAGTCACCTTGTACAGGATATTGATAGAGCTACCTGTATCCACAAAGACATGCTTAACCTCGTAGTTAGCTATCCGTGCAAGGATTACCAGTGCATCTTCATGAGGGGATTCCACATCCTCCAGATCTTCAGGGTCGAATGAAATAACAGGGCTCTGACGCTGGTTACTGCTCATCCCAATGGCATAGTTCTCCAGCCGACATGTGTTGGCTTTCCTTGCCCGATGAGAGCCTCCTCCAGTAGGTCCTCCGAAGATCACTCCCACATGGCCCGATAGAGGCCCGTGCGTCGAAGCTTTGCCCTTCTTGGGATTTTGGGGGAGATGGATTGGCGAGGCCCTATCTCCTGACTCCTTCCTCTCAAACGCGACCGGGATCGCCGCGCGGATCTATCATCCCCTGATTGTCGTCAACGAGGGAAAAGGCTTCACCGTTGGTGCCCCGCTTTGTTCCACCATTTGCGTGGCTTAGTGTCCATGACCTGAGACCTCGTCTTCTTCAAGGCGTAACACTCCTCTGTAGAGTGCGTTGTACTATCGTGGAAGTCACAATACTGCTTCGGTGGTTCGGGTTTCGCTGTGTCGACCGTCTCCACCAACCTCTTCTTACCAGCCTAGTGGTCCTTCCTGGAGCGAGGATCTTTCGCCCAGGCTGGTGCAGGTGGTTCTCTTCTCTCGGATCGTACCGAGATCTATATAGGGGTTCTCGCTGGATCATTGCGGTGGGCGTGCTACACCTCTTCGACGTTGACGTGCTTAACGGAGTGCTCCAATAAGTCATCAAAACTGGTTGGTGGCTTCTTCACCAGCGATCGAAAGAAGTCACCTTCGAAGAGTCCTTGCACGAAGGTACTGATAAGGATCTCCGAAGTAGCGGTTGGCACATCTTGAGCCACCCGATTGAACCGCTGGATATAGTCCTTCAGCAGTTCTTTCGCCTTCTATTTGAGGGCAAACAGGTTCAACGTCGTCTTCTGGTATCGGCGGCTGCTGGCGAAATGGTGCAAGAAAGCGGTTCTAAACTCCAGGAAGTAGTATATAGAACCTTGGGGCAGCCTCTGGAACCATCCCTGGGCGCCTCTTGACAAGGTGTTCAAGAACACCTGATACTTCACACCATCTGTGTACTGATGTAAGAGAGTCGTGTTCTCGAATTTGCAGATGTGGTCCTTTGGATCCGTTTTCCCATCGTAGTTAGCAATTCCTGGACCATGGAATTGCTTGGACATGAGGACCTCTACGATGTCCGGAGAGAAAGGGGTAGATGAAGCCTTCAGGAGGGTCTTGGATCCCTCGATTTTCCCCAGTCCCTCCTCATGCCATAAAACGTTGGAGGTGATGGAGTGTGCTCTCTCCAGGTCTCCCAAGGAATCTTGCCGGGGCGCTGGAGCTGTCATCACCGGTCCTACTGGTGGCGAGATGAATCTTCAGTTTCGGTGGTGCGAGGCATACATTCTTAGAATTTCGCCTTGCACCGAAGTCGCTCGTCGTGAAGCGGCTTGCTCAATTTGGTGTTGTTCCAGCGCTCCTTTGACGGCATTGGGTACTAGACGATCCAACTCGTCCCTCATCAAGATGATGGGTTGTCCTTCTAGATTTGCCATCACGGTGCTTCTATTGCTTTCCCACAGACGACGCCAAACTTGTTCCGGAAGGGGAACGATGCGGACGTTGTGTCACCAAAGCGCAGCCCACGTAGACGATGACGGAGAGAAGATGCTCACGCCCTGTGAGATCAACACGAGCGTTAATGGAAACACACCGGAAGCTTTTCTGGCGGAGCCCACTTTGACGCTCAAGTCAGGAATCTGAACTATCTTCAGAGGACAAAGAGGAATTAAGCGATTTTCTCTAAGTTCAAAAATCTTACCCCCTTACCTGGATGCTGAGACATCTTATATACCTGAAGTTTCGATCACATGTGCCCCCACGTTCTACTCCACGTCCCTTAATCATCGATTACTGGATAGACATCCTATCTTTTGGTTACAGCCTCTGTGATTATTAAGGCCTTAATTACCATGCGTTGTGGGCAATATTCATCCGATGACTTTCCTGTTCTGGAAAGAGGAACGGTTACTTGATGTCGGACTTTCTGACTTCTAGGTTGATCTTTCAGCTCCACTCTCCCAAGCCAGTCTCGGAATCTCACTTCCCGAGCTGACCTCAGGGTCTTCATGTGTTTTATCGAGATGATCTCAAGAGTCCGACCCTAGGTCTGACCATAGGGGCTTTGATCTACTCTCCCGAGGTGGTCTCGGGAGCCCGATGGCCGATCTGACCTCGGGACTTAGGTCCACTCTCTCAAGATAATTTCGGTCTGACCTCGGGCTCTGGCTTGGCAAGCCCTGCCACGTAGCTTCCTTGTGCCACGTATCGACCCCGAGATGCTTATCCCTATTATCTAGTAAGACCAATCTCATTTTGAACTCTTCACACATGGATGGATGAATAAATCTCTCTTAGATTCATAGTTCTATTTCGGATTAGAAAACAAGAATTGTTGGTGCTTTGGTCTTTAATCAGAATTGATAAAGTGTTCTATTCTTGAGATGGAACCACAACTTTCGTTTGATTGGGATTTCAATTTTGATTGGTGTTTCTTCTTAGCCAAAGAGATCCACCGTGGCTGTTTGGGTGATCTGTGCTTGTGGGGAAATTTTGTATGGAAGGTGGATTGTAGTGGGATGGTTTATTGAGCTTATGATAGCAAATGGGTTGAATTGGGTTGCTTAGCTTGAGCCACTCCAGTGAGAATTTTCTATCACCGTGAGCTACAAGATGGACAATAGAGTTGTTAGTTTGTATTGGTGGGTTGTTTTTGCTCTTGATGATGGTTACCGTGAGTATCAATTGGGGTCATTTTGGGTTAGCTCTATTGAATTTGTGACTTGTGTCGTGTGGCACAGGGATTGATTTTTTTTTTTATTTTATGACAAGTTATGGTAAGGGTTGGGTTAACTGGGGACATAACCTAACCTTGATGAATGGTATTAAGAAGGAACCCATAGTTAGTTTAGATTTAATTAAGTGGTTTGTAATTAGGGTTTAATCTTGATTATGTTTAATAGTTGGTTTATCTACATAACTTACCTGTATAAATAGCTAAAATTGTATTCTTAATTTAGGACATTGATTAGATATGCATGGTTGATCGTGAGGAAGTTATTTCAAATACATTCTACATATTTCAGGCGGGTACTTCTCTTTTGTATTCTTGTAGATCATTGATCTTATATGCGTGACTGTTTGATTTCTGATTAGGATTACTTTACCTTGTTCTTTGTTTTTGTTGATATCACCTGTTGATACTTTCTTTGCTTAATCTTCGAGCTAATCGTATTTTATGTTCGTACAGTCTCACTGTTGATTTTCTATTCGGTAAAGTATCACTTGTACGTGAGTAGTTTAGCTGGATGTTTGGTGATTTTGATTTTGATTTATTGTATGATTGCATTGTTGGTATTTTGGTTGTTTGTGCATTTAGTATCATGCATTATATCTGCACAGTTGCACGCTGACGAGTATCGGCTTCTATTTGATTAAGCCGTTATTAGTTATTTAGTTGTTCTGCCCACTCAATCACTCATCGTGGTAGTTGCTAGAGTGCGAGCAACTATCATATTATGCCACACTCGATCACTCATGGATAGTGGATGTTGGAGTTGTAGGAATGCAGTTGACACCCTCACCGTTGTTTTCAAGGGATACCAAAGTTGTTGGTGGCTCCCCCTTTTTCCTGGGGTTTTTGAAGTAGTTGGCTCCCTAGCATCCTGTCCAGTCAACCACATATACTAGTGGTATTTGTTGGAGTGTGTACAGCTGTCACAACCCTACCCACTCGGCCACACAGATGTGATGTGATGGCGGCGTAACTAGCATCAGAGGTGACACATGTTATTGCATCATATACATTTATTATATTTTACATTTTCTTGTGATTGCTGCATTTATATGAGCTATGATTGCTGCATTTGGTTGACATGCATATATGTATTGATGTTTTGCTATCATTCTATTTTATACATGCCTAGTTATTATTCTGTTTCTTAGAGATCGTACACTGTTGTTTCTTCTGCTTGATATACCTGTTTATTATGTCATGCGTTTATTTGCTCTTATACTCGTAGAGTCCGCTCGGACTCACCATCCTCACCATCTATTTTTGTTTCAAGTAGCAATAGATGTATTACCTGGAGCTAAGAGAGGATCCAGTTGTCAGTCTCACAGTGTCGAGTCGTTTTGGAATTTATTTCAATGTCTAGTTTATTTCCACAGTTACTTTATTTTTGCACTTTTATTAGTTCCGTATTTATTTTATAGACTGATGTTTATTTTTCTCAGTCGACTTATGTTTAGTTTGGTATTGGTTTTTGGATTTACATTTGAGTTTTATTTTGGATATGAATTCTCTACTATTTGTTTATTTTTCTTAACGATATTAACTGCGTGGTTAAGAGTTTATTTTATTATTGTGATGTCAACCGCGTGAGGCTGATCTATATTTTGTAGAGAGTTATATATAAATGTTTTAATTTGTCCGTCATATAGGAGAGATGCTGCCTGATTTTCGAGCAAACATAAACCTCTGGGGTGTGATAATTTCATTTCAACCCTTCAATTTTCCCTCTTTTTAAAATCACCTATTAGTGTTTTTATATATGAATATTATACGACATGGTTTCTTTTTTACATTTTACTAAATCATAACACATAATTAGTTCGATTTTAAATTTTCCTTTAATTTTACTAGATTATTACATTGTCATCCTCGAAATCTATTAGTTTGTATTTTAAAGTTTAAAAGGTTCTAATTTATTTATTTTTTTATTTTTTTTATTTACAAAGGATATCTAGGCTTGCGCCTGACTAATCCGCTTAACTGATCGGTCCTGCCCCACAACTTTCAACGAGAGTCTCCACTGATGAACGAAGATAAATGACGGGACGGAAATACATGACGACTTCATCACTTATTTAATAAGGTATAAAACAAAGGTTCCAATTTATCATATTAGTTAACAAGGTACTAAAAATATCACTTATTTAATAAAACATTAAGTACATCACATGATAATTTTTAAATTAGTCCGCGGAAAATGCAGATATTTAATTTATACGATCTAATTAATTTTAAAAACGATTGATTCGACGCTCAAAATTAATCAGAAAATAGATGAATCATAACTCATTGTCACAAGTAATCGATATACATCAAGTGCAACATGTTTAGAGTAAAATTCGAATGCTTGTTATTTAGGAAGTCCGTCTTACCGCTTACGATAGCACCGTAACCCTGAGACACAAGCTTTCGTTCCATACTCAGTGTAGTTGTGTACAGTACGATGGCCAACTGTTTCATTCATGCATACACTGCACAACCACATCAGTTGATCCCCTGCATAAACCCTAGCTAGCACCACGCCTACCTTCCTTAATCTCGTCCATGGCATCGCAGAATCTACTCCATGACGAATTCCTCGCAGTGCTAAACTCTCCAAAGTTCCGAGGCATCTATCCAGGCGAAATTATTCACACAAGCATTACGTCAAACGTCTGGGGTGCGACCTGCTTCCGGATGCGGAGAGATCTTGTCTCCTAGCGTGGTCCAGTTAGGATTGCAGCTATAAATTTAGTATGACAAGGAGGCAGAAGAAGACAAAGTAGAGCAAGTGGCGGAGCTTGACCTTGGCATTAGCGAAATGGAGGAAGGTTTCGATGGAGAAAACGAAAGAGAAAGTTGCTGTATTTTGCTGCAAATATCCTACGATGCCTGTGTGGAAATCTAGCCACTTGCATTGCCATGGAAATCAACGGTGCCATGGAGCCGGACCTTACCCAATCTGCTATCTGTTGCATATAAGTGAATGAAAAGAGAGGCAGAGGGGAAAGAGATTTTATTGTGAATGGGATATTAGTTTCACATTGAGAGTTTCAAGGCATATTGATTGGTTTAAATTGTTTTATAAACATATTAATTGTGAACAAATGCATAGGAAGAGACTCTCTTTCATGTTTGGGTACGCAGGGGGTGCAAATCAAAGGCCTGGATTTGTATTGAACCGAGTATATTCATGTGTGTGCATGATCTGCGCGCGTCGAATACCCGACCGGTGGGGGCAAAATTTATCCAAGCGAATAAACCAACATTTTGTTGCATGGGTCTAAGTCTTATATAACGAAGTTGTGACCGAGAGTAAAAGAGAGAGGAAAAGCAACAATTATCTTCCACCTCGTTCCCAAGTCTCCGTGTGTTCTCGCTCGGGGCGATTACCCCTAGTAGCAATCGGGTACTTCTTCAGTTTGCCACGAGTAACTAGTGTTTCGTTGTGCCTATGGTCCCGCTATTGTATCCTGAGAAATAGATGTCCATCGAAACATTGAAGCATAATCGGAGGAGGACAAATCTGCTTCAAGAAAACTGCATTACGCAGGTCTCAATAACTCTTCCTCTTTGGTTTCGGACATCCGGTTCGGGAAAACCTGCTCGAGAAATTCTGCATACAAGGCAGCTCGGGCCACTCAACAACTAAGTTGAAATTATTTTTTGTAATTTCAGTTTATTTTAAACTCTCCGAAAGTATCTCCTACAATCTTGAAATAGAGTTTGTTTCTGTTGAGATGACCACGGGAAGTGTTAAGGTGAACCAGACTTATCACTAGGTCCCCTCCGCCCCGATTGGGAATGTCCCAATCAACCATGGGGAAAAACCAAAGAAGTTCACTAGGTTGAACTTCAAGAGGTGGCAGCAGAAGATGCTCTTCTACTTGACCACGCTCAATCTGGCTCGGTTCTTGACCGAGGACCCTCCCAAGCATGCTGAGGATGCTGACGTGGAGACTTGGACTCATTATGAGTACCTATGCTGAAACTATATCCTCAACTGCCTGATCGACTCGCTATATGCTGTGTACAACACGAAGAGAACGGCTAAGGAGTTGTGGGAGTCCTTAGACAATAAATATAAGACGGAGGATGCAAGGGTCAAGAAGTTCATCGTGGGTTGATTCCTGGACTACAATATGATAGACTCCAAGATAGTGATCAGCCAAGTCCAAGAGCTTCAGGTGATCCTACATGAGATCCACTCAGAAGGTATGGTTCTGAGTGCACCCTTTCAGGTAGCAGCAATCATTGAGAAGCTGCCTCCCGGCTGGAAGGATTTCAAGAATTACCTGAAGCACATGCGGAAGGAGATGAACGTGGAGGAACTCGTTGTTAGACTTCGCATCGAAGAAGACAACAAGGGTTCAGAGAGAAAGGTGTTTCTCAGGCTACTGTAAAAGCCAACGTGGTTGAGCACGGACAAAGCTCAAAATGGAAGAATTCCAAATCTACCAAGATGGTGTTAGTGCAAGTTGCATCGGTGATGCCCTCCTCTAAATGTTTTAATGTTTGACAATATGCTTAAGTCAGCGATACATTGAACAAGGGAAGGGTGAGTGAAGAAAACTGGGCCAAGATGAACCAAAGTCCTAGTTAACCTAGGCACTAAGACCTAGTGAGTGAAGCTGGGCACTAAGACCTGGTGAGTGAAGCTGGGCATTAAGACCTGGTGAGTAAAGCTGGGCACGAAGATCTGGTTCGACGAATTGGGCACGAAGCCCTGGCCGAGAGTTGGGCACCGAAGACCTGGTTCGAGAAATTAGGCACGAAGTCCTGGCCGACGGTTGGGCACCGAAGACCTGGACTTAGGGTTTAGGCATGAACTCTTGGTCCGAGGGATTGAGCAACTTAGCTGAGCGATGACTAAGGACAGAAGTAGAGACGGGTCAAGGTTCGGACGTCTCGAGATCCGAGAGTATCGGAGACTAAGCAAAAGTCCACCCAAATGGACTAAGTGGCAACCGTCTCTTGAAAGGAGTAGGTGAAAGGCGCGTTCCTGGGGGTGGGAACTTGCGTCGGTTAGACATAGGGTTTCGAGAAAATCCGAAGTCAGAACCAAGTCCTTAAGGTTAAGATTGTGTGTATATTTGCTTTGTATTTGTATATCTTGCAGGTACCTAGAATGGAAGACAAAGCAAGCGAACAACACACAACGTGGCTGGAAGCCTAGAAGCCAGGCACCCCTATTGGAGGAGGCACCCTAATGAAGCCAGGAAAAATAGGCTTTCATCCAAGCGCCCCCATTGAAAGGGAGAAAACCAGTCTTCATTCAGGCGCCCCCATCAATACAGGTGCCCTGGTTGAAAGCTATATCTGATGCTGCGAGTTTGAAGCAGAGATAAGCTTTGTCTGGGTTGATACAGGCGCCTGGGAGGTTTAGGGCGCCCTGGTCAAAGGTTCTATCGGCTGCAACGAGTTCGGTGGGAAGATAAGGTTTGACCAAGCCCTTTGAGGCACCCCGGTGATCACAGGCGCCCCAATGAAGCCTATAAAAGGTGTTTCGACCCCAAGGCTCAGAACACAACTTTCAAGATCCATTCTGAGCTTTCAGACTGACGACAAAGCGCTAACGACTAGGCTCTACGACCGGGAGGCTCAAGGAGGAAGTGCGCGGCACTTCGGAGGTCCAGATCGGTCGAGTCTTCGACCATTTCATTTTGGTTTGCTTTAATTATTCTGCATTTAATTTTCTATATTTTGATTGTAATTAATGAACTGTAAAACGGGTTTCTCCGCCTCCAGAAAATCCGAAAAGGAGACCAATAGTGGACGGGCGTTCCCGTGCTTAGGCCTTGGATGTACTGACCCTGGAGGGTTGGGAACCAAGTAAAATCTCGTGTGCAATCTATCGTCTGTCGTTCTTTACTTTACTGTTTTAGATTCCGCTGCAACTAATGCTCTATTTAAGTATGAACCGAAAAGCGTACGATTTATCGCCAAGATTTTTAACGGTCGATATTCACCCCCCTCTATCGACAGCACCGATCCTATAAGTGGTATCAGAGTCAGACCGCTCTTCACCGAACTAACCGCCGACGGAGCAAAGACGCCAGGAGTTGAGCGGGAGCTCAGGGGTGAATCAGGTACAATATTTTTAATAAAAATGTCTGTTTTTAAGTTCCATATTATATGCTTCACGTGCAGGAAGAGAGGGCACAATAAAAATCAGTGTCCTACTTGTAAGACTCCTTCTTCACCGGCGGCAAAGGAGGCACTAGCGCTAGGAGTCCGGAGGAACAAAGATCACATCAAATATTTCAAGTGCAAAAAATACGGACACTACAAGAATAAATGTCCGGTAAAAGTACGCAGAATTTACGTTCCGGAAATTTTTAAAATTCCTGCACTAGCTTATCTAAATAATTTAGATAATTTTTCTGGAAAGTTAAATTTTGTGAATAATCACGTTAATGTTCTACATGATCAATTACAAAATATCGATAATGTTAAAATATCAGAAATCAACACTTTAATCCTTAATGTTAATTCATTAATTTCTAAAATTAATTCTGAAATTTATTTTAATTTTAATTTTGAAAATTTTGATAATTCTGAAAATTCTGATAATGATAATGCTGATAATATTAATCCTGAAAATCTTGGTGATAATATAGAAACTATTGGTGATCATCAAGAAATTGTTTATGAAATTCTTAAGGATATTTCTGAAGATAATCCTGATGTTATTGAAAATATTTCTGAAGATAATCCTGAAATTATTAAAATAATTTCTGAGGATAAGAATGATTTTGTTGAAAATATTCTTAAGGATAATAGAGATGAAATTCTCTTAGATAATAATTTAATTATAATTAATGTTAAAGATTATTACAAAACATTAACTAGTGGCTGGTATTACTCCACCTACTTTGAGGATATTGAAGGATGTGATTTTGAGGATGAGGAGAAGATGAAATTTTCTTAGATCAAGGTCATAGTCAATAAAAATCACAAAGATTCAAATAAACTAGAATTATTGGAAAAACTTGAAAAGATAAATAAGGAAAAAACAGTAGATGAGTCAGAAATTTTCGAAATAATGAAAATTATGAACTTAAACCCACAACTATTAATTAATCATTTCAACCATAATTATTCAAGTTGTAATTAATTCAAATTCAAATTAATTCTTAATTAATTAAATTAATCTTTAATTAATTCAAATTCAAATTAATTATTAATTAATTCAATTAATCCTTAAATAATTCAAATTCAATTAAATCCAAATTAATTCAATTAATCTTTAATTAATTCAAATTCAAATTAAATCATAATTAATTCAATTAATCTTTAATTAATTCAAATTCAAATTAATTCTCAATTAATACAATTAATCCTTAATTAATTCAAATTCAAATTAATTCGTAATTAATTTAATTAATCTTTAATTAATCCAAATTCAACTTTAATTAATCCTTAATTAATTCAAATTCAAGTAATTCCTAATTAATTCAATTAACATTTAATTTGATAATTCGATTAATTCAACTTCAATTGACTTTAATTCAACCTTAATTAATTCTTAAGTTAGATCAAATTAATTCTTAAGTGACTTAAATTCGAATTAAATAAAATCTTACCCAAACTGCAAAAATTAAATAATATCAAATATGTCAAAGTGGGTTGGTATATTCGCGGGTTCACACGACATGTATCAAATCGGGAATTTTATACATCCTTGGACACTTAATTAAATATTTTGACTTGTTTGAATCATACATTAATGACAAGAAAATGCCTCTGCTATTTCTTTAAAATTTATGTCATGTCATTCATGTTTAATTTTTTGCATAATTTAGAATGGTTATAGGAAAAAGAATAATTGACACTTGATCAACCTAGTATTAGGTGGAGGTAAGATGATAGTACGTTAGGGAAGCCGTTTGGTGGAACTAGCCGAAGCTACCGATCCAAAACCTAAGCTAGTTAGACCAAAATTTTTCAAGAAGTAATTTGAAAATGAATTTTCGATAAAAGGCTTTGTCAAGGAAAGGGTTGATGATCCAATAAGGCTACGACCAAAGAAGGCCTTGTGCCTCGCCAAGACCTAGAAGTCGATTACTGAAAATCAAATTCACTTTAATATTTGATAAATTTGAATCTAACACAAGTTTCAATTAAGTCTTAGATTTAACAATGAATTAAGAAAAATAATTCAAGCATCTCACAATGCACCCATAAGGTAATCATGCTTGCTGTATTGAGACATCTAAAATGGGTGAGATGTTAAGGACTAATAAATTGAAGAATATTTTTCAAAACTATTTTCAAAATTCTTAGAATATTTTTCTAAAAATATATTTTTAAAATAATGCTTTAACATAATAATATTTTTATGAATTTCATGCCTGTCTGATTGCCAATATATTATATGTCTTCAAAAATTATATCTTTTTGAAAAATTATTTGACTCACATAATTAGACACACGCCTCCTAGGACAACACTAAAGATCCTTAAGACACTTAGATAGAGTCAAACGGTGTCGGGTATAGGGGAGTGGTTTATTCTTCTAATTTTCTTTCAAAAATTATGCTTGAAAAATCGCTATCTTTTAAAATGACTTTTAAAAATTGTCCTTGAAAAATCACTGTCTTTTAAAATGGTTTTTGAAAACTATGCTTTAAATACTATTACTTATGTTTTTCAAAAACTATGTCTGACAAATTACCTTCATTTCAAAATGTGCTTCGAAAATTTAAAATACATTCTAAAATTATGCTTGTGTCTCTTTTGATTTTGATAAACCCTAAAGATACAGAGGAAGGTCCACTTAATGATCTACAAGGACTCCGAGGATGTGTCAGATTTAGGGGGAGTCTAAATAAAAAAGAAATTATTTCTAACAAGTATTGTCTTTGACAATTACGTTTTGGAATTATTAGATAATTCTTTTGGTCTAAACCAAACCCTAAGGACTCAAAGGAAGTGTACTTGTGGTCAACAAGCTTCCTATGACTGGGCCAAGTTTAGGGGAGGTCAAATTAAAAGAATTGTTGAATATTTCAAGGAGATATGTTTTCATGCACGGTATTTTCAAATCCTTCTGAAAACATAAGTAATTTCCTTTCAAATACTATCATTTTTTTATTTTCAAAAATGTATTTTTTTTGTAGAATCAAGTTGAAATAATATTTTTCTTGAATTTGGAAAATTTCTAGGACACTTAGGAAAATGTCCTTGTAGTTAACAAGGTTTCTAAGGATTGTGTCAGACTAGAAAAGATACCAAGTCAAGTAAAGTATTATGTTTTAAATTCTAATATTTTTCTAAGTACTTATACTTTTCAAAAATTCTAATATTTTTCTAAGTACTTATACTTTTCAAAAATTCTAATATTTTTCAAATGTACTTGCAAAATATTCAAAATATTTTTCAAAATGTTTCCAAAAAGGCACCAATGTTCAAATATTTTTTTGAAAATTTTTTCTAATTAAAAGTTTTTCTATGTCAATAGTTTTCTAAGTGTAAAAATTTTCGAAGTTCAAAATGTGTTCCTGCAAATACACAATATTTTTCCAATACCTTTCCAAGTATATTTTTGGGTACAAGTTAAGTTTTATGCTATGCTTTCAAAATTTACACTAATTATTTTCACAAAGAACCAAATGTTTCCATTATTGGTGTAAGTATTTTTGGCTTTTTTTTATGTATGACAAAGGAGGAGAGATGCGCCTTAAGCGAGAAATAAATTTTTAACTTTCTTACCAAAGGATCAAAAAATCAAAATGTTTTTCAAAATGGGGGAGAGTGAGTGGAAGTTAGAAGTTTTCCCCAAAAGATCAAAAATGGGTTTTCAAAATTTTTTCTTTTATCCCAAGGAGTATAATTTAGTCCCTTTAACCAATCTAACTTAAGTTATTGTCAAACATCAAAAAGGGGGAGATTGTTAGTGCAAGTTGCATCGGTGATGTCCTCCTCTAAATGTTTCAATGTTTGACAATATGCTTAAGTCAGTGATACATTGAACAAGGGAAGGGTGAGTGAAGAAAACTGGACCAAGGTGAACCAAAGTCCTAGTTAACCTAGGCACTAAGACCTGGTGAGTGAAGCTGGGCACTAAGATCTGGTGAGTGAAGTTGGGCACTAAGACCTGGTGAGTGATGCTGGGCACGAAGACCTGGTTCGAGGAATTGGGCACGAAGTCCTGGCTGAGGGTTGGGCACCGAAGACTTGGTTCGAGGAATTGGGCACGAAGTCTTGGCCGAGGGTTGGGCTCCGAAGACCTGGACCTAGGGTTTGGGCATGAAGTCTTGGTCTGAGGGATTGAGCAACTTAGCTGAGCGATGACTAAGGACAGAAGTAGAGACATGTCGAGGTTCGGATGTCTCGAGATCCGAGAGTATCGGAGGCTAAGCAAAAGTCCACTCGAATGGACTGGGTGGCAACCGTCTCCTGAAAGGAGTAGGTGAAAGGCGCGTTCCCGGGGGTGGGAACTTGCATCGGTTCAACCTAGGGTTTCGAGGAAATCCGAAGTCAGAACCAAGTCCTTAAGATTAATATTGTGTGTATATTTGCTTTGTATTTGTATATCTTGCAGGTACCTAGAATGGAAGACAAAGCAAGCGAACAACACACAACGCGGCTGGAAGCCTGGAAGCCAAGCGCCTCTATTGAAGGAGGCGCCCTAATGAAGCCAGGAAAAATAGGCTTTCATCCAGGCGCCCCCATCAACTAGGGCACCCCATTGAAAGGGGTAAACCAGTCTTCATTCAGGCGCCCCCATCAATACAGGCGCCCTGGTTGAAAGCTGTATCTGTTGCTACGAGTTTGAAGCAGAGATAAGCTTTGACTGGGTTGATACATGCACCTGGGAGGTCCAGGGCGCCTTGGTCAAAGGTTCTATCGGCTGCGATGAGTTCGGTGCGAAGATAAGGTTTGACCAAGCCCTTTGAGGCGCCTCGGTGATCACAGGCGCCCCAATGAAGCCTATAAAAGGGGCTCCAGCCCCAAGGCTCAGAACACAACTTCCAAGATCCATTCTGAGTTTTCAGACTGACAACAAAGCGCTAACGACGAGGCTCTACGACCGGGAGGCTCCAGGAGGAAGTGCGCGGCACTTCGGAGGTCCAGATCGGCTGAGTCTTCGACCATTTCATTTTGGTTTACTTTAATTATTCTGCATTTAATTTTCTATATTTTGATTGTAATTATTTCACTATAAGACGAGTTTCTCCGCCTCTGGAAAGTCCGGAAAGGAGACCAATAGTGCACGGGCGTTCCCGTGCTTAGGCCTTGGATGTACTGACCCTGGGGGGGGGGGGTTGGGAACCAAGTAAAATCCCATGTGCAATCTGTCGTTCTTTACTTTACTGTTTTAGATTCCGCTGCTACTAACGCTCTATTTAAGTATGAACCGAAAAGCGTACGATTTATCGTGAAGATTTTTAACGGTCGATATTCACCCCCCCTTTATCGACGGCACCGATCCTATAAATGGGACCCAAAGGAGGCATAACCAAGAAGTTTTCTGAGAAGTGCTACAACTGTGGCTGAGTTGGTCACAAATCTTCGGAATGCAAAAAATCGAAGAAGAAGCAGGAGGCCAATCTGAACGAGGGACCAAAAATGGAAGATCTTTTGTGTCGTGGTCTCCAAATTGAACCTGGTGAGTTCAAACCCGCGATAATGGTGGATCGATATTGGAGCCACCAAACATATGTGCTGCAATAAAGAACTACTCAACAATTTTGAAGAAATTAGTGGAGATAAACTGTTCATGGGGAACTCGACAACCTCAGACGTCATGGGTCAAGGAAAAGTGATGCTGAAGATGACCTCGAACAAGGATCTCACTCTAACCAATGTGTTGTATGTTCCGGAGATTCGAAAGAATCTAGTGTCCAGATCATTATTAAGCAAGCATGACTTTCGCATTGTGTTTGAGTCAAACAGAGTTGTACTGTCGAAGAATGAAATGTTTGTGGGAAAAAGCTATGTATTTGATGGGTTGTTTAAGCTCAGTGTAATGACCATTAGGCCTAAGATAAATAAAATTGAGAGATCTTCTACTTATATGCTTGAGTCTTCATGTTTATGGCATGGTAGACTAAGATATGTGAATTACGATGTGATACGTAGATTAATAAACATGCAAAGGATACCGACATTCCACATTGATCCAAAAAACAAGTGTCAGACTTGTGTTGAAGCAAAATTGACAAGGTCATCCTTTCAACACGTTGAATGAAGCAACAAACCACTCAACCTAATTCACACTGACGTATGTGACCTAAAAGGCACACCGACGTGTGGTGGGAATAGGTACTTTATTACTTTTGTAGATAATAACACAAAATATTGTTATGTGTATCTTCTCAAAAGTAAGGACAAAGCTATAGAGAAATTCGTTCTCTACACACTACTGGAAAAAATGCATTCAACAACAGTGAATCACTGTTGTCGTATGCCAAATACCACTGTTGTTAAAGGCTATGTTGTTAAAGGGGGGGTCTACGACAACAGTGAATCATTGTTGTCGTTTGGTCTACCAACTTAATGAGGTTGTTGAAGGCCATGTTTGTTAAAGGCCATGTTGTCATGTACATGAATGAGGTTGAAAACCAACTTAATAAGAAGATTAAGGTGGTTCGAAGTGACCGAGGTGGTGAATATGTATCACCATTCGCTGAGTTGTGTGCTGAACATGGGATCAGACACGAAATAACAGCACCTTATACCCCTCAACAGAATGGAGTTGCTGAGCAAAAGAATAGAACTCTTAAGAAGATGATGAATGCTCTTTTATTGAGCTCTGGATTAGCCAGATTCCATGTGGGGGGAAGTTGTATTAACAGGTAATTACCTTTTAAATAACGTCCCTTGAATGAAAATAGAAAAGAGCCCTTATGAGTTATGGAATGGAAGATGAACATCCTACAAATAATTGCGAGTGTGGGGGTGCCTTGCTAAAGTTTTGGTGATTGATCCAAAAAGGATTAAGATAGAACGAAAAACTATTGATTGCATATTTATCGAATATGCACATAATAGCAGTGTTGGGACCGGGTGCATGTTGACATGGATACAGGTTCATAATTTTAAAATTTAATTACGTGCAGCGGAAGGTTTAGCATAAATAATTTCTCAAATTATGTTAACCACGTATCTAGCATGCAACCTTATGTTGTGGAGACATGATCATACATTTAAAATTTTGCAGAAAGTAAACTAATTTACTTAATACCTCGCGTAACTCGTAGAAAGGGACGAGATCCAACCGTAGCGTCCCTTGGAAGCTCCGTCTCTATTCGCGTCCACGCCGAGTTTTCTTCGGGATGACACCAAACGAAAACGGAATCAAGATTCCGGGAGGAAGGGAGGAGTCGCGACCCGCTTCTTCTTCTTCTTCGGCACCTTCTTAGTGGTGGTGGCTCACGGCAACCCTAGGGGAGCCCTCTAGGGCCGGCGCCTACTAGAGGAGGGAGAGGGAGAGAAGGAGAGGAAGAGAGGCTAGGCAAGAATCCTTGATCTCTTGAATTAATTTCCAAGCCTTGCCTTTGCACCTTTATATAGTAGCCTCTTTATCGCCAAGTCTCCTTTTAACGGAATAAATTTTTCATAAGAAATTTATCTTATAAATTTTTCTATGAATTATTCCGTTATGCCATGTTTTTATTATAACTTAATTTATAATAAAAACAACCATGTCTCCCCTTTTATTATGGAATAAAATTTTACAAGAAATTTATTATATAAATTTTTCTTATCATGGAAAAATCAATTCATAATTGATTTTATAAAATAAAATAAATGAATCCATGGTTCATTTTAATTTCTATAAAAAGAATAAATTTCTATAAATTTCTTTATATAAATTTCTTTATCCATAATTTTATAAAACAAATCACGCTCGATTTATTTTATAATTTAAACCAAACAATTTGGTTTCCCTTTTTTATTGTGGCCGGCCAAACCAAAGAGGGCGGGGACCCTCTTTGGCCGGACAAATCCAAGCCGTCACCATACGAATTAAACTCATTTAATTCGTCCAATAAGCCTTCAAAAGACTTAGCCATTTTAAGCTTCTAATGCGTCTCTGATAAATTTAGATTCGACTTATCTCTCTTGATCAGAAAATCCAATTTTCAACTCGTTTTAAATCCCTCGGATTACTCGTAGTGCGTGTGACTAAATAGGCTTTCGATTTATGTTGGCCGTCTATAATCAACCAATTATAGAACGATCATGAGTGGCACCTAGTAGTACATCATGACCCCCAATTAATCGAAAGATCAACGGTTGACCTCAGAAATAATTCTGAAACCCTTCAGTAGCTATAATGAGTCGTGCCTCATTCCCTTCACCATCTTATACCCACTTGGTTCAGGACACGGTCTATGTGTGTCAGTCCCCACTAGGCTGACTACGTCACACCTAGCCCAAGTAATGTCTTTCTCGTCCAACGGATTCTAATTACTCTCATGTTTCTGAGAGATTCATACTCGGAACATGTGATGCTCTGGCCAGAGGCTTTGAGTAACAATCTGACGATAGGCCTTGGGTATACGTCTCCTCGCAAGGAGTGGTGAATCCTTTGTAGGCTGTTCAAACATCTTCGGGCACTTCGGCTTATACCCAATCATCCTGGGTCCACACCTCCTTGGAGATGCTTGCTTAAGATGTCAAAGTATAAGTCTTCATGACCAAGATGACTTGAACACCGCAAGTCAAAGGAACATCACACTTAAGCTGCAGTAAGAACTTCATTGACATATCTATATGTAGATTACCATATGAAGTTTTACAGCTAGTCACTCCAATGAACTAGTTCCCTTAACTAGCATTCATGTTTATCTTCGGACATCCCAATGTCACCAGCCAGTGAGAATCAGCTGATTAGAGAATAACCCATGCTAGTCTCAACAGAATTGATAGTGTCCATATTTATCAATTCATCGACTAGGGACAATTTCAATACTTCACAATTGCACATGTAGAGATAATCACTAGTTGTAAATTCATCACAAATTCTCTCATGCTGTGAATTGTATTGTGGACATTCAGTAAATGAGTTTAAGATCTCAATCAAATACATGAACATGTATACTCAAATAGTGAATATTCATTTATTAAAGTAAATGATTACAATCATAAGGCGATTGCCTTAGGACACTTCTCTCATATTACTAACAAGCAGTGCATATCGATTTTGTGTATATGAGTCACAATTATCAGATATACACAAGAACTTGATAATAGAATCGAGAAATGCCTCATTCTTAGAGCATATATTTTTATATAAGACCCGAGAGGATGTTAACTCCTCAAAATATGTGGAGGAAATACCAGAGGAAGAAGAAGAGGATGAACTAGTTGAGGTTGCACATATGCGAAGTAAGAGAGCTATGGTGTATCAGGGAGAGTACTGGGTGAGATATGTCAATGCTTACTCAAACAGCAGCACAGTTTAAGGACATCATGTTTACTGTCACCCAGTAAGCAAACAGATCTTCATAAGGGAAGGTTCAAATTAAGGGTGAAACATACCTATCCTATACTGGACTCAACTGTTGAATGCTATCACTTACCTTGTTTCCATTCATGTGGGAGATTGTTGGATACAAGTGAATGGAAAGGGGAGGTGGAGAGAAAAGAGACTCCATTGTGAATGAGACTTTAGTCTGACATTGAGAGTTTCAAGGCATATTAGTTGGTTTAAATTGTTTCACAAGCATGTTAGTTGTGAACAAATGCATGGGGAGAGTCTCTCTCTCATGCGTGGGTGTGCAGGGGAGGTGCAAATCCAGGGCTCGAATTTGTACTGAACCAAGTAGATTCATGTGTGTGCATGACATATGCGCATTGAATGCCTGACCGGCCAGGGAAAAATTTGTCCAAGCGAATAAACCAACATTTTGCTACCTGTGAAATGTTTTTGCTCAAATAAAATAGATGAATTAACTGTTGATTAATGCAAAATCAGTAACCTTCAGACATTTGGATATGGATGGTTAATTAATAGTAAATGACGTTAATTCGATCATTAATTGTTGTATGGGTCTAAGTCCTATATAAAGAAGCTGTGATCGAGAGCGAAAGAGAGAGGAAGAGCAACAATTGTCTTCCACCTCATTCCCAAGTCTTTGTGTGTTCCCACTCGGGCGATTACTCTCCTGGTAGCAATCGGGTACTTCTTCAATTCGCCACGAGCAACCAGTGTTTCATTGTGTCCGTGGTCCCGCTGTTGTATCCTGAGAAACAGACGTCCATCGGAACCTCGAAGCACAGTCGGAGGAGGAAAAATCTGTTTCAAAGAAACTGCATTACGCAGGTCTCAACAACTCTTCCCCTCCGGTTCGAGAAGTCCAATTCGAGACATCTGATTCAGGAAAACCGATTTAGGAAGCCCCATTCGGGACATCCGGTTCGGGAAAACCTGCTCAGGAAAATCGATTCGGGAAATTCTGCATACATGGCAGCTCGGGTCACTTAACAGCTAAGTTAAAAATTATTTTTTATAATTTCAATTTATTTTAAACTCTCTGAAAGTATCTCCTACACTATCTTTCCTTCTCATATACGACAATGGTTTTAATTTGATTTGCTAAAATTAGTGCAGGTGAAAGGAAAGGCACTCCCTGCAAGGGTTGCTCAAAAGACTCCTCCTTCGAGGTTGGAGACACTCGAGGTGTTGAGGGTTTGTTTTGGAAGAAAAAATAATAATAAATTTTCTCATAAAACTTTTTCATCGATCGATCATCAGAATAAATTAGAAAATATTCATGATGGATGATTCAAAAGTTTAGCATTTCCATTTGAAAAAAAAAATTCTTACAAAATAAAATAGCTAGATCAAATTATGAATGTATGAATGATAACTTCTGCTAAAAAATGATTAACGAAGTTGAGTAATGTCGAATTTAGGGCGATCGGTCCGGTTCCAGGAAAATTTTCCATTGGTCACTAGGGTAAATGATAACTACCATTTTGTTGATAAATTTAGGCTCTCAAATCCTTGTTTTGATCCACTTTTATATGCTTAAGTTTGCATTTATAATAGGTTTCATGTATTTCCTCTATTTTGACTTCAAATTCAAATCTTTGTATATTTTAGGTATTTTGGCACTAAAATGTGAATTTAATTTTGTAGGATTCAAAATGATCATGGACCTAGATCAGATTGAGTCAAACTTGAACCAGAATTGGATCCGGATCAAGACGATCAAGCCTTGGATTAATATGAGCCGTCCGATCAAATAACGACTAGTTCTGAGCCATCGGTTAACTTCTGATCAATCCGAGTTCAAGATAGAGCCAATCATGACCACTGATCAAGATGTGAAAATTTCATCCAAATCAAAAGCAATTTGAACGTTTGATCAAGCTCAAGAGAACCTAGACCATCCATTCAAGAGGAGGGAAGATCTGAGCCATCCGCCACAGATCTGGTTGATCCGAGCTAAAGACGGGTAGATCAGGACCATTGATCAAGATCTGGGGAGTTTGGTTCAGATCGGACTTGATCTGACTGTTGGATGGAGCAAAGAAGATCTTGACCGTTCAAATTCAAATGGTTTTAATTAAAAGGGAATTCCCTCTTCCGCTGGAAGGGTCGTCGCGTCGCATAGGAGCAGTGTATCGCCATATCCAGTTTCTTCTCTATTTATCTTCGTTTCTTCATCATTTTTGTTCTAGTTTTCTTCCTTAGATCGTGCAACCACTTCAGATCTACTTCTTCTCAAGTTTTTAGATCGCGGAGGTAAGTTTTTAGGTTTTGATTGCTAACAAATTCGTGGAGCTGAAGGAGCTCGAGAGAGGGTTTTGCCCGGAGTCCATTCCATAGATCACTTACGATTGACCGCTAATCTCCATCGACCGAAGCTGAAGGATCGTACGGAGGGGTTCTCCAAGCTGATCTGAAGGAGTTTGAGCTCGATTGCGAGTCAGAGCATCAAGAAGAATCTATTCGGTGGCAGTGTTGCAGCTATTGACCGATCGCGTGACCGGACAGAGGGTTCTCTGATCAGTCCTGTGTCCGATCAGAAGAGTACCTGATCGGTCGGTTGACCGATCAGGGAAGCCAATTCGCAGCAAACTTGATCAGGGAGTTCTCCTTCAGTGATTTTCAAGCTAGGGGGTTCATAACTTGATCTTTGTGTCACGGCAAAGGGAAGGCTTGATGATGAACTTGATTTGATGTTTAATTAGGCTAATTTCTAGTTTCAAGCACTTGTTTCTTCAAGTTGTTTAACTTGTTCCAACTACACTTTGGGTTAAGTTCTTAGTTAGAGTTTTGTTATATGCTTTTAAATTCTGTAATTAGTTCCTTGCACTTAATTCTCTACAATTTATTTCCTGCAATTAATTCTGGCATTTCAATTCCATTGTTGAATCTAATTTCTCAGTTGGTGAATAGGTTAAGTTTAGTTCTTGCAATTCTCTACTTCACTCCATGTTTTAGCTAAAGTCCATTCTATTTCTTATTGTCATTTCCTCTTATCGCAAAAACCCCCATTTTATCTAGAAAACTCAAACATCAAACGACACATAAACTTTGCAAGCTCGAGTTAAACATTCATTCAACTAGTCCTTGGGAAAATACGACCTGAGGCCCCTATTCTACATTTCTATTTTTCTAGCAAGGGTTTTCAGTTTTATAAATATCTAAATTTGAGACTCACTCGTGACACATTGCTTTTGGGCATAGTAATTGGGTCCATCAAATTTTTGGCGCCGTTGCCGGGGAAAACACTAGTTGAGTTTGTTTAATTTGAGTTTGTGTTTAATATTTATCTTCTTTGATTCCATTTATTTGCTCTATCTTTTTGTATACGGTTCTTGCCATTTTGTTTGTTTTGTGACTGGACTGCAGGTGGCTACATCAAAATGTTTTCAACTGAACAATCAGAGCTCAAAAGTTCATTATTGGAGTTAAAGTTTTGGTGAAGCAAATGGAATTCCAACAAAGACCCAACGTTTATTCATCTACTTACAATTCGGGTTAGGGGAATTATTTTAATTCACAACAGCCCCCACAACAAGGACAGCCACCATTTTAGAATTTTCAGCAGTCGTGTCAACAATTTCTGCAGCAAAATCAATATTTTCAACAATCCAATTCAAATTTTCAGCAACCAAATTATCAATTTCAGCCTCCACTTCAACAATTTCAGTAAGGTTTTCAGAATTTTCAACCATTTCAGCCGCCACAACAGCAATTTCAACCACAATTCCAGAATTTTTAGCAAAATTTTCAACCATTTTAGCAACCACAATAGCAGTTTCAGCAAAATTTTCAAGATTTCCAACAACCATTTCATTATGATCAGCAAGGATGCCAACCTTCACAACAAGTTTATCAGCCACAATTCCAGAATTTTCAGCAAGATTTTCTATCTTCACAGCCCCAAAATTTTCAGACTTTCAACCAACATTTTCAACAAGCAGATCAGCAATTTCAGAGTCACAATTTTCAGCAACCTCCACCAAGTTGTCAAACTGATTTTTAGCAACTTCAGGAGCCCAATTATTCATTTGATCAACCCCAACTACTTGATTTTCAGAATTCACAGCCTACTTATAATTTTGAGCAACCTAATGCTACATTTCAAGTTCAACAGGAGTTCCACACCAATCAAGGAGACTTTGAGGATTCCAGTGAGATTGAGGCTCAACAACAAAGACTAGAGGAGATGTTACAACAACTCATACAACAGAAAAGTTCACAACAGCAAGAGTATGATTATACTCTTAAAGACTATGAAAGACACCTTGAGCAAATGGTTAGAGGAATGGAACAAATGCAAGCCCAAGGATCAAGCCAATTCCCTTCTCAAGCTATTCCTAATCTTAAGGGGTATGATTGCGAACTAACTTTGAGAAATGAAGAGGTTGTTTCAAGTTTAAACACTCCAAGGGTTGAATTTCCTGAAAAATTTTTAGCATCCTATTTCCCCACTCAAAACAGCCCCGGAGTTTATTTTATATCAGTTCAAGGTGACCCTAGTGCAAGCTTAAATCCTTCTTCAATTGATCTTGCAATTTTGGTAGAAGAAGAAGAAGAAATCCATAAAATCAGGGCACCTACAACAGTTATTCCTCCTGAAATCCCTGCTCAGAGTTTATTTCCAAAATTTTCAGCTCAAGTGGAGGAGCCAAAAGTTCCTTTACACTTCCCACAGTACCACAGAGAGGATCCTCCTAGCATTAACATGGATATTTCAGATGAAGTTGTTAAGGCAGAGTTAATTGTTGATGAAGTTTCAATTGATATTCAAAGAGGATGTTTAAGCTCAGAGGAAGCTGAGTTGGAGGTCGTATCTGATTCATTTACAGTTGGAGATGATTCCTTAGGTGTAGGGGATTGCACTGAGCCCCAGGGATCACCTATATTGATTGAGATGTCTTCAGAGGATAGGTGTGAGAGTATAGGGGATTGCACTGAGCCCCAGGGACCACCCATGCCTACTGAGGATGCATTAGCTATGGAAGAATTGGAGGAGATTGATAGTAAAGCTTGTGACAATCTTGAATTGAATTCTGAAATTTTACAAGACCCTTTTAAACTTTTATTTTGTGATGATATGGTTGTTGATGGTCCTAATTTTTCTAATATGGTTGTTGCAGTTATGGTTGATGAAGCATGCACTAAAGATGGATCTATGGGAGTAGGGGATTGCATTGAGCCCCAGGGACCACCACCATTGATTGATACATTAGAAGATTCAGAGGATAAGCCAGAAAGTGTAGGGACTTGCATGGTGGAAGCAAAAGCCCAAGAATCACCTGTGCCAGTTGAATGTCTACCAGAACCTGAGTTTGAAGAGGAGCCCTTACTTGACCAAGAGGAGGCTATGGATACATCTACTCTTATAGAACCTCCAGGTATTCTTCAGCACGATCAGGTAAGTATTTCTCCTCATTGTTTAAAAGAATTCATAGAGGTACCCAGTGTTGATTTTATTGGTTGTGAAATATTTCTTGATACATCCTATGCAGAAATTGATTGTGAAAAACTGATAGAGGTACCTAAAATTGATTTTGTTGGTTGTGATGAATTTTTTGATACATCTTATGCTGAGATTAATTGTGAAAACCCCATAGAGGCACCTATGGCTGAGGTTGATTTTATTGGTTCTAATTCATGTATTGATACATTTTATGTAGAAATTAATTGTGAAAACCCCATAGAGGCACCTAAACTTGATTTTATTGGCTGTGATACATTTTTTGCCACATCTTATGCTGAGTTTAATTGCGAAACATCTATAGAGGTACCTAGGGTTGAATTTGTTGAATGTGATATATTTCTTGATACATCTTATTTAGAGCTTGAGTTTGAAAAATTCATTGAGGTACCTAGTGTTGATTTTGTTGGTTGCGATGAATATCTTGATACATCTCATGTAGAAGTTGATTGTGAAAAATTCATAGAGGAACCTAGGCTTGATTTTGTTCATCTTCGTTTCTTCATCGTTTTTGTTCTAGTTTTCTTCCTTAGATCGCGCGGCCACATCAGATCTACTTCTTCGTAAGTTTTCAGATCGCGGAGGTAAGTTTTCAAGTTTTGATTGCTAACAAATTCGTGTAGCTAAAGGAGCTCGGGAGAGGGTTTCGCCCGGAGTCCATTCCATTGATCACTTACGATTGACCGCTGATGTCCATCGACCAAAGCTGAAGGATGGTGCGGAGGGGTTCTCCAAGCTGATCTGAAGGAGTTTGAGCACGATTGCGAGTCAGAGCATCAAGAAGAAGCTGTTCGGTGGCAGCGTTGCAGCTACTGAGTGATCGTGTGACCGGACAGAGGGTTCTCTGATCGGTCCCGTGTCCGATTAGAAGAGTACCTGATCGGTCGGTTGACCGATCAGGGAAGCCAATTCGCAGCAAACTTGATCAGGGAGTTCTCCTTCAGTGATTTTCAAGCTAGGGGGTTCATAGCTTGATCTTTGTGTGACGACAAAGGGAAGGCTTGATGATGAACTTGATTTGATGTTTAATTAGGCTAATTTCTAATTTCAAGCACTTGTTTCTTCAAGTTGTTTAACTTGTTCCAACTACACTTTGGGTTAAGTTCTTAGTTATAGTTTTGTTATATGCTTTTAAATTCTGTAATTAGTTCCTTGCACTTAATTCTCTGTAATTTATTTCCTGCAATTAATTCTTGCATTTCAATTCCATTGTTGAATCTAATTTCTCAGTTGTTGAATAGGTTAAGTTTAGTTCTTGCAATTCTCTATTTCACTCCATGTTTTAGCTAAAGTCCATTCTATTTATTATTGTCATTTCCTCTTATTGCAAAAATCATCATTTTATCTAGAAAACTCAAACATCAAACGACACATAAACTTTGCAAGCTCGAGTTAAACATTCATTTAACTAGTCCTTGGAAAAATACGACCTGAGGTCCCTATTTTACATTTCTATTTTGCTAGCAAGGGTTTGTAATTTTATAAATATCTAAATTTGAGACTCACTCGTGACACATTGCTTTTGGGCATAGTAATTGGGTCCATCAGTAAATTGGGAAGCACTCGGTGCAGGCGATCCAGAAGTCCAGTGTTTCAGGGTTCGCGTCCCATTTAGAGGAAAAATTCCTATAAAATACGTTGTAATTAAAGATCGAATCGTGAATATCTAGGATGACAATTAATTATCCTTTCACTGTACCATAATCCCGGAATGACTTGTGCTACATCATAGCCCTAAGGCTAAGGGGTTTGCTTTGAGTTAGCAGTGAGAGGGATAATTGATCCTGTGCGTTGCCTGTGTCTACTGTTTATTGTTCACGGTAGCCATGGCGACCCCATCGAATGTGGGGAGTAGCTTTTGGTGACTGATGGGTGTGACAAGAGGTTGATTTGCGTACTGAATGATGCCACCGTCACTGACCTCAACCTAGTAATCGCAGAAGAGTAAATGCCTCGACTTCATCCTAGCTCTCTCTCTCGCTATGAATTGATTAACGATGCAGGATTAAGAATCTAGAACAGTGTGTTAGCGTGAGTAAGCAAGGTGAGTTTGCAAAATAGGAAGAATCATGGAAGGAGACGGGGAACAGTAGCGGTCCTAGTGTCCAACTAGTTGCTGTGGCCTATCTCTGTCACCTCCTCCGATATTCTCTGTCACTCTTCATTATTACATTCTTCTCTCTGATTTACTCTTCATAGCTAGCTCTCAATCGAGGAGGAAAGATGAGAAGGGGAAGAGTGGAGCTGATGAAGTGGACATATAGAGAACAAGATCAGCCGGCAAGTTACCTTCTCCAAGCAACGGACTGCTGAAGAAGGCCTATGAGCTCTCACTCCTCTGCGAGGTAGAAATCGCACTCATCGTCTTCTCCAACCTCGGGAAACTCTACGAGTTCGGCAGCCTCGGGTATGAACGATATTGTAACTCTCGATTCCATGTCCATGTCCTTATATAAAGGTGAGCAAAAATTCAAAAAAATAGAATTAACCGAATCGAATCGATCGAATTTTGAAATTCGATTCGGTTAATTTAGTTTTCGATTTTTTATAAAATTCGGTTCGATTTTTGATTAATTCGATTCGGTTTTCGGTTTTGAATTTTGTAATTTGATTATACCGAATAAAATATTAATTTAATTAATTTTTATTTAAAAATATAATTAAATTAAATAAAGTCTTATTTTTTATTAAAATCAAATAAAATTTTAAAATTTCGGTCAAATCGGTTAAAAACCGAATTAATCAATTTTTTTTCGATTCGGTTTTCTCGGTTTTTATCAACAAATTTGGTTGGTTCGGTTTTTTTGAAAAAAATCGGTTTAATCAATTTTCGGTCTATTCGATTCGATTTGGTTCGATTTTAACCGAATACTCACGACCTTATGTACTCCTCTTTTGTACGCAAGATCACTTTTTTATCTACTCTCTCTCTCTCTCACTCTAAAGGCAGGCAAGGTCCCCATGGGGATCCGGAGTGGTTATGTAACGACCCGACCCCTTGGCCCTTGGGCGGTCCAACTGGCGGCCCACTTGGCGGCCCTCGGCCCCTTGGGCGGCCAAATCACATTTGGCGGCCCCTTTGGCGACCTCTTGGGCGGTCGTTACTCACAAGTACTTCCCACCCCTGGCCAGTGAATTTTTGCCTTCCTCAGGATTCGAACTCTAGACCTCCAGGCTAAGTACTAAAGTTTATGAATCCTGATACCAATTCACTGGCCAGGGGTGGGAAGTACTTGTGAGTAACGACCGCCCAAGAGGTCGCCAAAGGGGCCGCCAAATGTGATTTGGCCGCCCAAGGGGCCGAGGGCCGCCAAGTGGGCCGCCAGTTGGGCCGCCCAGGGGCCAAGGGGTCGGGTCGTTACAATAAAAAGGCGCCTTTTTATTGTAACGACACGGTCTCTCAACCCCTTTGGCGGCCAAATCAACATTTGGCGGCCCAACAACCTGGCCCTCGGGCCCAACAACCTGGCGGCCAAATCAACATTTGGCGGCCCAACTATGTCGTCGACCAACAACCGATGTCGACGACCAACAACCGTGTCGTTACTCACTAGGTCTTTCCACCCCTGGCCAGTGGATTTTTGCCTTTCCCAGGATTCGAACTCTAGACCTCTAGGATAAGTACTAAAGTTCCTGAATCCTGGTACCAATTGAGCTATAGCTCTGTAACGACCCGACCCGTTAGCCCCTTGGGCGGCCCAACTGGCGGCCCTCGGCCCCTTGGGCGGCCAAATCTCATTTGGCGGCCCCTTTGGCGACCTCTTGGGCGGTCGTTACTCACAAGTACTGCCCACCCCTGGCCAGTGGATTTTTGCCTTCCTCAGGATTCGAACTCTAGACCTCCAGGCAAAGTACTAAAGTTTATGAATCCTGATACCAATTGAGCTGAGCTCAATTGGTATCAGGATTCATAAACTTTAGTACTTTGCCTGGAGGTCTAGAGTTCGAATCCTGAGGAAGACAAAAATCCACTGGCCAGGGGTGGGAAGTACTAGCTCAATTGGTATCAGGATTCATAAACTTTAGTACTTTGCCTAGAGGTCTAGAGTTCGAATCCTGAGGAAGGCAAAAATCCACTGGCCAGGGGTGGGAAGTACTTGTGAGTAACGACCGCCCAAGAGGTCGCCAAAGGGGCCGCCAAATGAGATTTGGCCGCCCAAGGGGCCGAGGGCCGCCAAGTGGGCCGCCAGTTGGGCCACCCAAGGGGCCAAGGGGTCGGGTCGTTACAATAAAAAGGCGCCTTTTATTGTAACGACACGGTCTCTTAACCTCTTTGGCGGCCAAATCAATATTTGGCGGCCCAACAACTTGGCCTCTCGGGCCCAACAACCTGGCGGCCAAATCAACATTTGGCGGCCCAATTATGTCGTCGACCAACAATCGATGTCGACGACTAACAACCATGTCGTTACTTGTGAGTAACGGCACGGCCCATGGTCATCGGTTGATGAGATAAGGGATCGCCAAATGGGCCGCCAGTTGGGCCGCCAAGTGGGCCGCCAGTTGGGCCGCCCAAGGGGCCGGGTCGTTACAATAAAAAGGCGCCTTTTTATGTAGCGGCCCCGCCTCTATGGTCCCCGCAGGCAACCCTCTAGGTCGGCGACCCTACGGTCTTTCCACTCCTGACAGTGGGTTTTTGCCTTCCCCAGGATTCGAACCCTTGACCTCCAGGACAAGTACAATAGTTCCTGAATCCTGGTACCAATTGAGCTATCATGATTCATAAACTCTAGTACTTAGTCTGGAGGTCTAGAGTTCGAATCCTGAGGAAGGCAAAAATCCACTTGCCAGGGGTGGGAAGTACTTGTGAGTAACGACCGCCCAAGAGGTCGCCAAAGGGGCCGCCAAATGAGATTTGGCCGCCCAAGGGGCCGAGGGCCGCCAAGTGGGCCGCCAGTTGGGCCGCCCAAGGGGCCAAGGGGCCGGGTCGTTACAGGTTAGTACTTGGGGGTGTTGCACAAGAGAATCTGGGTTCGAGTCGCGCGAGGCGCACTAGATTAAAACTCTAGACGTTTGATATATCAATTCTCGGCCCAACTGTGCATTAATTACTTCGGGGACCGTGATTTACTTCCCTCATGATGGCCTTGGGACGGGTGCAGCAGGGGCGCTGGGGACGAGCGATTTCACTTTTTGCACTAAAGGTAAGCAAGGATTTTGAGGTCTTCATTCTTCTAATTCTTGCCTTTTCATGCTAAGAACTAGGAAAGGGTAGGGAGAAAGTGAAGCCTACGTTTTGCTGCTTGAGTGATTTTGTTTGATTCTTGCTCTTTTCTTGACTGTTAGGTTTAATTTGAATCTCTCTTTAAAAAACCTACTTTTTTCTTGTTATTTATGTCAACAAGATCGGGGATCTAAATACCTAATGACATATAATAATATAAAATTATCCATGAGATTGAAAAGAAAAAGAAACATAAAGAAAAAAAACCCGTCACATTAGTAATTCTTCTACAACGACTCCGCGTCATATAGAAGCACATCATATGAAAGGGGTTCAACATGATAAGTGTATGATGAGATATTTGCGGATGATCAAATTTGTCATATAGAAGCACGTCATAGGAAAGGGGTTCAACATGGTAAGTGTATGATGATCAAATTTCTAAAATTTGACTTATGCTTAATCCGGACACAATATCATACAAAAAAGAATACACCATGGTTTCTATTTTGGTGTATGAACTTATATTCAATTAAGTTGTAAGAAACTTTCTTTCTACGGATTTATTTGTTTTTTTTCCGATTTGGACGACACATGCCTGCCTGGTAATACAATCTATATTATTCAACTAAATTTGTGATTCAAACTGATAAATTTAATCTCAAGTGGCTCTTCAAATAAACTTTTGTTAGCATTGATTTAGTTATAACAATTAGTAATCACAGTATTCAAGATGAACAGATGATATACAAGCCATATTGAGTTTTTTCTTCTTTATTTCAGGTTACAGAAGGGTTATTTAGAACACAATTCTAAGAAAATAGATTAATTACCTTCTTGTAACCTCGTTTTTTTATTTATTTATAAGTAAATTAGCTTCTTTTGAGTTACCTCAAATAAATTAATTGTGTCTAATTATCTACTTTGATTGTTAAATATCTTTTTGCTACATATTAGCTATCATTGGTAGATATGAATTGAACAAAATCTTATGAATCAATTCTACTTCTGAATTAGTTCAGCTTTGGTACTTCTGCACTTATATAGAAGATGAAGTAGCTATGTTTAATAAAACATAAAACAAGAGAAAATAAATTAATGAAAGAGATGAATTCTATAATTAGATAACCTAATGAAAAGAGTAAATGTAAATCAAAGAAAATCCTCTTGCATAGAATTCAATGAGAACAAGACTCATGCACTACAAAAAATCAGTCATTCGAGGACAAATTTTGGGATGAATTTTTTTAAAAAAAAATCATCCCAAAAAATTTAGGGACGAATTTTCCAACAAATAAATTTTCATTGCAGATTAGCCATCGTCAAATTCTGCGACAAAAAACTAGATTCGTCTCTGAATTTGACAACAAAACTAATTTTTCATTCCCAAATTCATTGCCAAATTGCAACGAAAATAAAATTCATCCCAAAAATCACCTTAGGAAATTTGCGACGAAATTTTGATGTCGTCCCAAATTTAGTAACGAATTTGTAACGAAAATAAAGTTGTCGCCTAAATAACAAATTGAACTTTATGACGAATCTACTATCGTTGCAGAATCTGGGATGAATAGATGGATTCGTCCAAAAAACTAGGTCGAATCTACTAATTCGTCCCAGAATCTGGGACAAAATAATATATTCATCCCAAAATCTGGAACAAAAAAATAGATTCGTCCCAGAATCTCGGACAAATATATTGATTCGTCCCAGAATTTGGGTGTCCCAGAATTTGGGATTAATACATATTCATCCCAAAAATTTATTTTAGTAAATTTTGTAACGAATTATTTTTCATTCCAGATTCTGGAACGAATCTGTAAATTCATCCCAGATTCTAGAATGAATCTGTGAATTCATCCCAAATTTTGCGACGAATATGTGAATTCGTCCCAGGTTCTGGGACGAATCCAAAAATACGTCCTAGATACAGGGGAAGAATCCACAAATTCGTCCCAGATTCTGGTATGAATCCAAAAATTCACCCCAAAATCTGGGAGATCAAAGGGTTGCGATAAGTTGGCGGCGAATTTTTTTCATTGAAAATTCATCTTAAATTGATCAGATTTTATCCAGAATCACTCTTTAAATACAATCAATATTATCAATTTAACTACATTCAATACATCATAATTAGATATATAACATCCAAATATCAGCATATCATCAATTTAACATACACATCCTATTTCAATCAACATATCAAACCATTTGCAAATTAAATCCAAATTAAACCATACAAATATCTAATCCATATACATACAGATATATACCATCTAAACGAAACAATATCTAATTCCTATATCCATACAGATATATAACATCCAAATGAAACATATTATCAATTTCATATCCATACAAATATATAACATCCAAATAAATACAAGAACAAATAAACTACAGGATAAGTGATCATATCCAATCCATAGAAAACCATAAAGTCATCAAAATAAATTACAAGAACATTAATATATCAACCTCTTCCATGGCAATCTTACTTCTTCCATTTTCTTCTTTTCCTACATAAACAAACAAATAACAAAATGAATCATTCATAACATAAAAACATCTACTAAATTAATACAAAACTTAACAACTGTATCAATTTACTTGCCGTATCAATCCTGTTCAAAATAAATTAACAATATTAATAACAAATTGAATCATTTATATTAAGAAAAATAATTTATTAAATTAAGATAAAACTTAATATTTGTACCAGTTTAGTTGTTATCGTCAACCCTATTCAAAATAGAATAATGGTATTAATAAAACATACAAAAATTGTTACATAGAATATCATCACTCATCAATCAATAATAATATTTACGCATAATCATTGTTGTAAATTATAATAAAAAAATTTTATTTCTTAAGGGGAAATAATTTGTTCACAAGTGAGGAAAGTAAATGGAACATGAAAGGTTTAATTAGTAATAGACTAATATTTCTTAATGTTGTTTCCTTTATGTGAAAGCAATGACTATGGTGTTGCATTATCTAATATATTTGATTTATTGTCTTTTCATCCTATGATTTTTAACCTAAGCTTTTGACACTATCCTATTTTATGTCACAAATAAGTTTCAAATAGAGTAAGGTTTTTGCTTCTAATTGTTTGGGTTATGAGTTAGAAATGAAGACATCAATCTGACAAAGAAGTTTATTCCTATATAAGAGACTTTCTAACATAGCATGGTTAAATAAAAAACATCCTTAATAGTTAAACTTTCTAACATTGTATGGTTAAATACAAAGCATCATTAATAGATAAACATTCTAATATAGTATGCATGGTTAAATAAATAGCATCCTTAAACTTTCTAACATAACATACATAATTAAATAACATGTATAACTATTAATACAAAAAACAATATATAATACTAACGATTAATTAAAATAAGCAGCAAGCAAAAGAACTTAGCAACAGGTAAAAGAACAATCATATTTTCAAATATGATTACAGAATTCTTCAAATATACTAACAAAACTAAGAAGCATGCAAAAGAATTTTGAGTATTGTTATCGATTAACATTCTTCTATGTTCTATTGCAAAAAAGCATACACTTCATACATTTAAATAGACACACCGAATGACACAACAACAGACAAAAGGATTTTGCATCACAAAATTATTGAAGCAAACAATTTAGTAACTTGAACAAATTAAACAATAATATCTAATATGGATGGATGCATGTATTGTTACGCCCCGAGGAGCCGCTCGTTCGATACCGACCGAACTGCTTCTCTCTCGACCCGGCGAACAATTCGAAAACCTTACCATTGTGACCCTCTCAGTCTGCCAGTACCACAGCCGATAGCGCTGGAACAAGCCACCGAAACGAAAAGAAAACGATGGTGTCGAGAAAAGCTGTCATGCCCCGAGACCGACGGAGTCACTGATCCAATATAAAATCGGACAACATCTCCCCTATCCGGCAGATAATTTATTAATACATTCAACACACGCAAATAATATATTGGCTTAAGACCTCAAACAGATATATATAACATAAAGAAGTAAAAGCATCACAATACTGAAACCTTAAAACTCACCTGAGCTGCCCCCGGGGCAGGCGCGCAGCAAAACAACAACACAAAACCAACAGAACACTAAAAAATACAATACCGCAGGAATGAATCACACATACAAGTCTACGATATAAAAATGAATACAGAGTATAATGGAACATGCGGAAGAACCCATCAAATGGAGTCGTAGGGGCCCGGAACTGGCAGCTGGGCTCCTCCGGCGACCTATCAACCTGAAAACAAAAGCATTGTGACGGGTGGTGAGTCCAAGTGGACTCTACAGGTATAGAGAAAGATATGCATGGCAGAAAAAGTAGTTGAAAAGCTATACAGAAATAACATGATACAATCTCAACAGGAATATCAGAAATATGCATAATTAAAAATAACAAATGACTGTACATACCAGAAATCAGCCTATCCTGATCATAAAAAGGGCTCGTAACACACAAGCAAGTGCAGGGTCATCAAACCACACAAATGGTATATCCTGTTGGTGCAGGAAGCATCATATCGAACCTTGTTTTGATATTGGCAAAGGATTCAAAGTTAAGTTTAATTTGTTATCTAACAATGTTACTTGAGTGTGCAGGAAAAGACCTAGCGAAGGGCTGTTAGGCACCTGTCGAAGGACTGCCAGGAAACAAAGTCCTAGCGAAGGGATGCTAGGCACCTGGCGAAGGACTGCCAGGAAACAAAGTCCTAGCGAAGGGCTGCTAGGCACCTGGCAAAGGAATGCCAGGATACGAAGCCCTAGCGAAGGAATGCTAGGCACCGGGCGAAGGACAACTCGGTATCCAAGACATGACAAAGGACCGTCAGCCAAAAGTCCAACCAAAGGAGCGGTTGGCATCAGGTACATTCTCCCGAGAGGAGTAGGTGAGGACGCGCTCCCCGTTGAGGGAACAGTAGGCGTCGGTTCGACCTAGGGCTCCATTTTGGAGGCCCAAAGTCAGAACCATGACAGCTAAGGCTGTAAAAAATTAATATGTTACTGCTTTTTGGACTAACCCTGGATGCAGGACCGAAGGACTGAGTGACTGCAGCTCAAAGAGCCTCAAAGGAGTGAGGCAGAAGCTGAGCAGGGCGCCCCGGATGTTCCGGGCGCCCCCATCGCGCGGGCGCCCCAACGCCAACTAACCGAAGCAGCTCCCCTCGAAGCCAGCAGATCAGAAGGAGACCTGGTCAACTCGGGCGCCCCGGTCAAAGCTGATCCCGAATTTGAAGAGATCAGAAGCTGACCGAGCAAATGCCGGATCGACTGACACGTGGGGGGGGGGGGAGCCCCGACGTTCCGGGCGCCCCCAGGGCTATATAAAGGGCCCTCAACCCCAAGGCTCAGAGCAACAATTCATTCAACGCTTCGACGCTCTTCTGCTCCCGCGCTCTGCTTCGGAAACCTCCCAACTCGAGTCGACGACGTCCCTCCGCTCCGAAAAGTCAATCTACCTCGGACGTCGGTAACAAAAGAGCGATCTTTTAATTTTGTGTTTACGATACTGCAATTGTAATATTGATTTGTAAACCATTTTGCGAACTTATAGAATTGCCCGCAGAAAATGGTCAACGACCGTGGGCCTTGGAGTAGGAGTCGACCTAGGCTCCGAACCAAGTAAAAATCACTGTGTTTGCGTGTTTGTTTTTAATCTTCCGCTGTGCAATTTCTCTATCTCAAATCCGAACGCTTTCCGATATTCACCCCCCCTCTATCGGTTTTCTCGATCCAACAAGTGGTATCAGAGCGGGGAAGCTCAAATTTGGTGCAACCACCAATTTGAGAGTTTTTCGGATTTACGAAATTCTTTTCATTTTATTTCTTTTCTTTTTTGTTAATCAACACCACTCGATTAGTCTCGCTTTTTATTTTCAAATAAACAATATCTGTACGCCTTTTTCAATTTTGAATTCTTATTTTTTTGCCACAAGTCAGAATTTATAGAACGAACAATTTTTGAAAATTTGTCATAAACTTTTTATTATTATTATTTTAATATTATTCTCGAAATTCGTGCTACTTTAATTCGAGCAAATTTTTTTCTCAAACATTAAATTCTTACTTTTTCAGTATTAATCAGAATTGACAAAATCAACATTTTCAAAAACTTGTCATAAATTATTTTTATTATTTTATTATTATTCTGCCTCGAAATTCGTGCAATATATTTTTTTGGCTACTTTTTCCCTTCTCCCACACTACTAATCCAAGACCAAGTCTTGGTACATTTCTATTTTTTTTGTGTGCAAGATTTATCATTTTAAATGACCAATCAAGAATGGACCAGTGTCCGTCCACCACTTTTCTCCGGCGAAAACTTCAACTTTTGGAGAAGTCAAATGGAGTCTCTTCTGAAGGCCCACATGGACATATGGCGGATCATCCAAACGGGGTTCACATTCCCCACAGAAGATGAAAGATCGATAACTTGGGACAAATTGGATGAACTAACTCTGAGGAAGATCGAGACTGATGCGAGGGCAACCGCAATTTTACAATGCGGCCTGACCAAAGAAGAACTGAAGCGGGTCGGATCCTTCAACTGTGCCAAGGAGATGTGGGAAAAGCTAATCAATCTACACGAAGAGAGCTCCGATGTTGAGATCTTAAAAGCTCAAGAACAAGTAGCTGAGATTGATTCGACACCCGACGTCGAAATCGAACCAGAGTCAAACGACGAGTTTTCTGAGACAAAATCGGTAAGTAATTTTGAATCGTTTTCTGAATTAAGGTTAAATAATCAAGCTGATATTGCAATGGTCGAGGAAGGTATAGTTTCTATTGCAGGGAAAACTCCAAGAGAACTACAAAAGAGGCCTCAACCAATACCCAAGTCCAACTCAGACTCAGAATTTGATGACAAAGAAGGAGATCGAACCAAACTATTCCGATTAGCTCATGTTCACTACAAGATGGTAAAGAAATAAAAAAGAAAGACGACAAGTATCATGGGGGAGATTCCCAACCGGGAATCAAAAGGTAAATTTACAATATTTAAAAAACTAATATTTACCTCAAAGAACGTAATTAATTTATATAAATTAGTTAAGGCTAATATGTTAGAAAACTTAGTTCCCAACTTTGCTGACTTTAAAAAACCCGAGTATTATTTCGATTATGATGTAACTTAGATCATTTCTTTCTTGTTTGCTTTAATTGTATGTTTGCTTGTTTATTTTCTTTTGCAACCTTATTATGCTTAGATTTAGGACTAGAAATGGTTAGATAAGGACCTGATTAATTGAAACTTGAAAAACCTAGCATTAGGACAAGGTTTGATGATAGTACGTTAGAGAAGCCTGACTAAGGAGTCAAGTAGGGTAAGGAGTACCCTATTTGGTTTTTTTATTCCGGTGGAACTAGCCGAAGCTACCTCTCCGAATCCTAAGCTAGTTAGACCAAAGTTTCTCAGAAAGCAATTTGAAAATGAAATTTCTTTAAAAGGCTTTGTCTAGGAAAGGGTTGTTGATCTAATAAGGCTACGGCCAAAGAAGGCCTCTGTGCCTCGCCAAGACCTGGAAGCCAATTATTGAAACTTACTTTCAAATTGTCGTTAGTTAAACTTGAATCTAACACAAGCTTCAATCAAATCATAGCTTTTAATTTAAATTTAAAGATAAAATTGAATGCATCTCACAAAACAGTTAAGGATATCCTGTTTTGTCACTTAGAAATGGGTGAGATGCTTAGGATCTATAAGATGAATCCAACCCAACCAATTAAATCTTAATTAAATCAATTAAATCCAATTAAATCTTAATTAAATCAATTACATCCAATTAAATCTTAATTAAATCAATTAAATCCAATTAAATCTTAATTAAATCAATTAAATCCAATTAAATCTTAATTAAATCAATTAAATCCAATTAAATCTTAATTAAATCAATTAAATCGAATTAAATCTTAATTAAATCAATTAAAATCAATTAAATCTTAATTAAATCAATTAAATTCAATTAAATCTTAATTAAATCAATTAAATCAATTAAATTTAATTAAATCTTAATTAAATCAATTAAAATCAATTAAATCTTAATTAAATCAATTAAAATCAATTAAATCCTAATTAAATCAATTAAATTCAATTAAATCTTAATTAAATCAATTAAATTCAATTAAAACTTAATTAAATCAATTAAAATCAATTAAATCTTAATTAAATCAATTAAATCTTAATTAACTCAATTAAATCAAATTCAAATTAATTCAATTAAATCAAATTTAAAATTCAAATTTAATTTAACTGAACAAACTTAACCCTCTAAATTTTAATTTTCTTAAAAATCAAATTTAACCTTTTAAACTAAGGTTTAATTAACTATTTTTTCCAAATTAAATATTTGTCTCACACAACCCATAAGGTTAACATGTTTGACCACGTAGAACTGGGTGAGACATCTAGGACCTAAAAGCATAAATATCTATTTTTCAAATTAATTCAGTTACTGTACCCTACTTTTCATCTCTATTTTTTTTCAAATTTCATGTTAAATATCATAATAGACTCATCTTAAAAGTCAATTGGTCAAACATAGTCAACTCATAGTCAACTGAGTCAACACTGAAATCCCTTAAGGAACTTAAATAAAAGTCAGGCTGTGTCGGATATAGGGGGAGTTATTCTTAATCTTTTTCGAAAAGTTCAGATTTTTCAAAAACCTCATGCTCTAAAACTTATTATCATCTCAAAATAAGGTTTTCAAAAATTGATTCAAAAATCTTGGTATATTACTATCTCTTTGAAGAATTATTATCATTTCAAAATATCTTTTTCGAAAACTATGTTATTATTCCAAATTAAGTTTTCAAAAAGTTATCATACTCAGAAGGTTGTTCAAAATTGCTTCTTTTGATTTTGGTAAAGTCTAAAGACACAGAGGAAGGTCCACTTCATAATCTACAAGGATTCCTAGGATGTGTCAAATTTAGGGGGAGGCTGAACCAAAAGAAATTATTTCTAACAAGTATTTTCTTTAGCGATCATTTTTGAAATAATTAAACAATTCTTTTGATCTGAACTAAACCCTAAGAACTCAGAGGAAGAATACTTGTGGTCAACAAGCTTCCAAAGACTGTGTCAAGTTTAGGGGGAGGTCAAATTAAAAGAGTTATTAAACATTTCTAAATAATATATTTCCATACACTATATTTTCAAAACTGTGTCTTACAAAACATTATTATTTTAAAATGTTTTTATGGCTTATAAAATTATTTTTGAAATAATATTTGCTTGAGTCTTGAGAATTTCCAGGACACTTAGGAAAATGTCCTTGTAGTTAACAAGGGTTCCTAGGATTGTGTCAGACTGGAAAAGAAACCTAGTTGAGCAAAATATTATGTTTTCAAAATAACATTAAATTTTTCTCAAAATATTATGTTTAAAAGTACTTATATCTTCCAAAAATGTATAATATTTTTTCAAAAGTACTAATATTTTTCAAGGCAATAGTGCTCTAAGTGTATGAATTTTCCAAAAGACTTGCCTACAAATACAAATTTTTTCCTTTCAAAGTGGAGTTTTGTTGGTGCAAAATTTAAAGATTTTTGCAATGCCTTCAAGAGTTATACTAAGCTTTTTTTTACTCATAGGCTCTGATACATAATTTTTTAAAAAACTTATTTCAAAATATATTTCCTTATTGATATACATAGCCAAGGGGGAGAGCACGAAAAAGAGAGAAAATTTTCTATATTTAACCTCTATCTCTTGTTCAAAAAGCAAAGCAAAAGTTTTTAAGTACTTCAAATTGTTTTTAAGTGCTAAGTAAAATTTCAAACTACTTCAAGTGCTTTCAAGTATTTCTAGTGCTTTAAAATTTTCTAAGTATTTCTAAGTGTTCTCAAATTTTTTTAAGTACATGTTTTTTTCTAAGTAAAATTGTTCTTAGTAAACAAAATTTGTCTGAGCAAAAACTGTTTGAAAATTTTGACAAATGTTTCCCAATTCTCAAAGTTGAAATTTGGCTTCACAATTTCGCCTAAGTAAATCTTTAGTAGAATTCTTTTTGCAAAGCCTTGCAAGTAACAGTTTTTTTTCAAAACTTAGGCTTTCTTTTCAAAATGAAAAATTGTCTAAGTGTAAAAAGTTGTTGATACAAATGCTTTCACCCTTTTTTTTAAAAAACACTTAGTCAAAAACTTATTTTTGGTAAAACTCTAAACTCTCTATTAGAAACCTTGGTCACCCATGTATGTTTTTGATATATGTCAAAGGGGGAGGAAAGGTCAAAGTTAAGTGTTTTAAGTGTGTTATAACACAAGTATTCAGGGTTTAAGGGGGAGTATGAAAAATAAAAAAAAATTTTCCAACTCTACATTTATTCTATTCATAAACAGTTATACTTCATTGTTTACCTTATGTTCTTAACTGTTATAAGTTTTTACTTAACTTTGAATTGTGTTGCCATAAATCAAAAAGGGGGAGATTGTTGGTGCAGGAAGCATCATATCGAACCTTGTTTTGATATTGGCAAAGGATTCAAAGTTAAATTTAATTTGTTATCTAACAATGTTACTTGAGTTGCAGGAAAAGTCCTAGCGAAGGGCTGCTAGGCACCTGGCGAAGGACTGTCAGGAAACAAAGTCCTAGCGAAGGGCTGCTAGGCACCTGGCGAAGGACTGCCAGGAAACAAAGTCCTAGCGAAGGGCTGCTAGGAACCTGGCGAAGGAATGCCAGGATACGAAGCCCTAGCGAGGAATGCTAGGCACCGGGCGAAGGACAGCTCGATATCCAAGACCTGACAAATGACCGTCAGGCAAAAGTCCAACCAAAGGAGCGGTTGGCATCAGGTACATTCTCTCGAGAGGAGTAGGTGAGGACGCGTTCCCCGTCGAGGGAACAGTAGGCGTCGATTCGACCTAGGGCTCCATTTTGGAGGCCCAAAGTCAGAACCAAGACAGCTAAGGCTGTATAAAAATTAATATGTTACTGCTTTTTGGACTAACCCTGGATAAAGGACCGAAGGATTGAGTGACTGCAGCTCAAAGAGCCTCAAAGGAGTGAGGCAGAAGCTGAGCAGGGCGCCCCGGATGTTCCGGGCGCCCCCCAAGGTGAAGACCAACCAGCAGGAGCAAAAACCGCTTCGACAGTTGACTAGGCTCCGAACCAAGTAAAAATCACTGTGTTTGCGTGTTTGTTTTTAATCTTCCGCTGTGCAATTTCTCTATCTCAAATCCGAATGCTTTCCAATATTCACCCCCCTCTATCGGTTTTCTCGATCCAACATATCCTGTATGTGCATGTCAAATATATGCAACAAATAAATGCAGCAATCATAATCAAATGCACAATGCATTATATGCATATGATGCAATGACATGGTCACTCCTGACACCAATCAAGCCACCGAGAAATGCAATATGTGTCGGTCGAGCGGGTAGGTCTGTGACACTATACGCACTCTGCCATCACTGCTCCTAAATGACCGAGTGGACAGGATGTTGGCTAGGGACCACCACCTACCCCATGTATATATGGGGGAGTGTCACTCTCATCTCCTCTAGTCTATGGGAAGAGAAGGGATCCCTGCCTGCTACCACGCTCCGGAACCAGTACCCATGAGCGGTTGAGTGGAGCAGTACAGACCAAATGCAAACACCCAACGATATCCACTAACCCATGAGTGGTCCTATGTGCATGTCATGTACCAAAAGACGATAGACTCAACCACAAGGGAGCCGCTGATCATCGGTATGCAACAATGCAGGGATGATGCATGACTCTAACACATGCAACCCCTCCCAATCATCATACACACTCAACCTAACATACACCAGTCAATGACATGAATAATAACATAACCATCTTGCATCTAAATACACATGCAAGTAATACTAGAAATTAAACCATGCACATATCCAGTGGCATGCTACCATATCTACGTACGCATACTTACATGAATACTATACAGAGTTAGATAATAATAAAACAAGATTGTATAGAAGGGAAACAGATTATATCCATGATCAAGCAACAAGTATCAAGCAGGATAACAAACGGTAGCACAATTAAAGTAAATAAACCTACTGCACAAATATAAATAGTCATGCATAAAGGTAAAGTAGATCTAAAGGAAACAAACAAGCAGTACCCACCTCCAAATGGAAGAACTCGTATACGTAGAGAGCCACCCGCCAATAATCAGCAACAATAAATCCAAATCAGTGCCCTGTATCAAAGGACATGTTTATTAGTTACCAAAACAATTGATAACTAGCTAAACCTGATACAACCCAATTATCACCATCCTAAAGGTAATGGTCACTAATTAACCTTAATTAGTGATTAGTCCCTGTTTAGGTTGAAACATGGCTCAAGCTAGGTTTTATCCCGACTTAACCTAACTGATCACCAAGTCCAACATGATAAAGGAATCAACACAAGTAACCTCTAACCATGTCATTCCCTACACAAGGCATCTCACAACATCCGCTACCTATCAACCTAAACCACTCAACATGCCCTCATGTACCAGATCAATGAACTCCAAATACTTCATGTCAACACACACTCAAATCAAACAAGCCACAACAACATCAAGAATCAAACAAAGCCAAGCCTCAATCTCCATTTCAATTCGTCAACCACAGATCACACCAAACCAATCTATACTTTATCTTATCATTACACGACAAACCCATAGGAATAATTAACAAAATAGAACCAAAACAAAACCCTAATCCACTACAGCAAATATCCCACATCCAACACCACACGACATCAAATCGACACAACCTACTACTCATTAAATCAAGAACATCATCAAATCTGAACCGAACAAGTTCATAACTATAAATTCGGCCAAACCAATAACCAGTATCAACTACATTATGGTTTAATCAAAGAACTCAGATCCAAAACCAACACATATATCTGCATAGAAACATTTTACCATTGTGTTCAAGACAATCCCATCACAAGCTTCGACACCTATCAAACTAAAATAATCCATTCCTTACCTAAATAGTGGTTATCTTTCCTTTTGCTCAGATCCAAAAAATCCATCACGGAAGGAAGAACAACTCAATTTGCCCGACAACCACAAAGCTTCTCTGATCCGGCGATCACCACAACAATGGAGTAATCAACCACACCCAATCCAATCAGTAATCAAAGTGTTAAGCTATCATATAAGCCATAAGAACAGAGTGCATTCAACAATAGGACTATTACCTGTGTTGAACAATGAATAGCAACTAACTCATCAAGATCAACAGGACAACCCACCTCCCATCTAGACCGATTCCAAAACCAATAAGCTTATCACACAGATCTACTCTAGTTGTTCCCTAATTCAACATGAAGCTTACCTGAATCTTGTCGGCCACAGCAACCCAAGTTTGGTGTAACCAACAGCTGAAGAGGAAGAACACCAAGAACATGGTAAACCCATAGGAACATCAAGCCATTACTAGGTCAGGAATCTTTTGATCAGGTTAACCTTACCTGATCAGATTCACTAGCGAGGTGCTCAGTTGGCGGCGCCAATCCACTTCCCCTCTTCTAGGCCTTGATTGCCCATGCTAGATCCAGAGAGAAAATAGGATGAAGAGGAGAAAGGAGAGCAGCGATCGTCAGCCTACGGTCTAGGCTGAGGAAGATCGCCGGCTAGCTCGATCACAACATAGAGGGGGAAATAGGAAAGAAAAGGTGGGGGTGTCGACAACGTAGATGAGCACCAGGAGAACCATCAATCAGAAAACTGAATCCAACCTCCCTAATTCTCTCTCGCGTGGAGAAGAAGAAAGGAGAAGCGGTGGTGGCAGCTCTAAGTGTCTTCGATCTAACAAGAGAAAGGAACGACATCGGGGGATGAAGCATGGAAGATGCGAGAAAGGCAGAACTTAAGTGATGATAAATATGCAATTTGGCCCTCTTCCTTTACCTATTTAGATCCGCACCCTTAGCTTTAGGTTTAATCACACTTAAGCCCTCAAAACTTAAGTTTCAAAATGGTTTAACCCTTTAATTTCAGTTTGGGTCTCAAAAACCCTAAATCTTCTTCGAAAAAATTTCCAAAAATATTTTCTGGGCCGAGTGTGAAGTGTCGTATTTAGCATTCTCCCCTACTAACAAAAATTGGTACCTAAATTTCGTTATCACATACCGTACATACTAACAATCCGTATGTAGTATTGCATAAGTACAGTAGGCCAGCCAATATCCTGTTCAATCAGCTCAACAACTGAATGAATCTGCATGCAACCTTAGTGAACAAGTAGGGGTATCGGGCTTCAATCTTACATTCGAGCTCCCAAACTTTATCATCTCGTAACTAGTGAGTCCATGGTAGAGGTATTACAATCGAAAATCAGTGAACATCTTTGACCTCCTGATTAATGTCCAATATCTCTTCGAAAGGTAAGAACACAGACACATCCTCCGCACCCTAGCGGGTTGTACATCCCGATGTACCATCGAATTATCCAACGACGTACCATCGAATTATCTCTCAGGAGTATCTCAACATAATCACTAAGTGATTCCTTATTTCTCGAAGGTCGTCCTTGATATCTTCCAACCACAGGTGGCATAGTCTCATAAATGATTCACCTCAGCGCAAATCATAACTACAAAGGTACCTTTTTGGTTCTTCAAACCAAGCACAAGCAATAACTTATATGTGTCGATTAATTAGCTCCACACTTTTCCGTATCAGCTTAAGTCACTCATCAACATATACTTTCTAGGTCATCAACCAAGTACAGGTGATCCATGGTCAACATCCCCATGGAATAGGATGTAGCAATCCTCTACTATTTATGATAGTATGTAGTTAATACTACCCTTCTATATCAATGTAGGTCATGTTCCTTAAACGTGCCTTTCAGGTCACCTAACCAGACACGAGCAGACCAAAGGTCTGAAACTCCCTGAACCAAGGTATGTCGATCCTATACTGATCGAGTCACTACGGTAGGCAACCTTAGTCCTCGCCCAGCTGATCATAGCTAGTACACATACTTTGAATGGTAATGTCTAGGAAAAATCAAAATCCTTAACCTCTAATACGTTGTCGACGGATTCTACATTGGCTTTCCGACTCAACAATCGGTGCTACTAGAGAATGAACATTCTCCGCTCCAAGGTCTCATCCACAACGTGTCGACTAATTGCTCACATGAACGATCACGAATAAGATATATTGACTACATGTCAATCCAACTAAAGCTAAGTCTAGGAATATCTATCCATCTAGTAGGAATATATGATCCCACCAGGCTGCAAAAGTCTAACCAATCCTAAATCTAATAATGAATACTAAAGGTAGGATAGTTACCGAAAGATATACCTCTTGCCGCCTGGAGATGTCCCATCGCCGGCAAGTCCTAGAGTACAAATCATATCGAGAAAGCGACTCCGAAAATCTGAAATATACTCGGGTAGATCTCATCAAACCCGATCTCCGACACCCACCAAATGGGTATCAGATTTACCTACAACAAATCCGAAAAGACTTGCGAACCTAGGCCCTGATACCAAAAATAAATTGGTATCAGATAAACTTCGAAAACCCACAAAATATAGACAGGCACCGGAACCTGTTCTGATACGAAAATAATTTGGTATCAGATAAATCTCAAAAAATCTATAAATAGGTAGGCATCCTAAGCTCTAATACCAAAATAAATTGGTATCAAATAAACTCTAAAAAATCCACAAATCCCTAATGTAAGTCGCAACCTGGGCTCTGATATCAAAAATAAATTGGTATCAGATAGACATTGTAATAATCCGAAACCCAAAATCAGGCAGGTATCGCAAACCTGAGCTCTGAGACCAAAACTAAATTGTCACGCCTCGAGACTGACAGAGCCGCTGATCCAATATAAAATCGGATAGCATCTCCCTTGCCCGACAGATAATTTATGCATACATACAACACACGTAGGTAATATATTGGCCTCAGGCCTCAAACAGATATATATAACATAAAGAAGTAAAAGCATCACAATATTGAAAGAGCATGCTATAAAAAGAAAATGGAACACGCAGAAGCACCCATCAAATGGAGTCATAGGTGTTGAGGCAATCGACCCTTAAATGATTGGAAGATCATGGTTTTGATGTGTGGGCGAATAGGTTCAAAGTTAGAGTGTTATGTTGTATTTGATATGTGTGATTGAGTTTGCAGGACTTGGAGAATCACACATGGTGGACTTATCCGAGGGACGAGAGCCGAGGGACGAGAGCTCCAAGGGCAAGCCGGGAAGTGGACTTCAAGGGCACACGTGAAGGGTGACATGGAGGCAAGCCAAGGGAAGGCTTGTGTGCGCATTCGAGGGGCGATAGCCAGAGGAAGAGGACTTCAAGGGGCGAGCCAACGGAGCAGATCTGAAGGCACACGCGAAGGAGAAGGTTCGGAGTGGCTGGAACTAAGCTGGGAGGCAGGGCAGTCGACTGGCCTGGAGGCAGTCGACTACCAAAACCCACAGAAAGTTTGCGGCCTTGGACCAGTCGACTGGCCTTGGGGCAGTCGACTGGTATACCCCGAAACTAGCCGTTGGCCAGCAATTAATGCTGGGCCAGTCGACTGCCCTTGGGGCAATCGACTGGTGTGGGGCTGGACAGATTGTGAATCTGTCCTTTTCACCTATAAAAGGAGCACCTTTTTGTACGTGTACGGTACGGTTCCGTACAGTAACGAGGTGTTGCCCAACTGAAAGGTGTTCTTGCTTCCTCTCACTCATTCTACTTCATTCTGTAAAGAGGAAGATCGCCGTTGTAAATGTTTCTCCACCTAAAGGAGATTTTCATAGTGAAAGTGGTGCTCACGGCGTGGATCCTTAGATTAGTCACCCATCTGGGTGGATACCAAGTAAAATACTTTTGTTAGCATTGTTTCATTTTCCTTTACATATTATTTCCGCCGCGCTAACAATTCTGTAGAGATCGGAACGATCCGAAAAAGTGCATTCACCCCCCCTCTGCACGCCTTAGACGATCCTTCAGTTGGTATCAGAGCCGGTGCGTTTTGGAAGATCTAACAGTCAACCAGAACAATTGTGATGGCGTTTCAAGAGGGATACTCAACCGCACGACCTCCGTTCTTCGATGGGAACGACTTCGCCTATTGGAAAGGTAGGATGCAATACTACCTCATGAATGATATCGAAACTTGGATAAGTGTTGCAGATGGCTTCGAGGCGCCCATCGATGAATGAGGAGATCCAACACCGATGAGATCATGGTCGAAGGAGGTAATGAAAAGGGCGCAATCAAATGCCAAGGCCACCACCACATTACAATACGGGCTCTCAAAGGAGAAACTGAACAAGGTGGGACCGTTCAAGAGTGCCAAGGAACTGTGGGACAAGTTGGTATAGTTGAACGAGGGGTCAAACGAGTCCAGAAGAGCCAAGTAGGACTTGCTAGTGGCCCAACTGCAATCCCTGTCCATGAAGAGCAATGAAACCGTCAGCCAGCTACATGGAAGGGTAAAAGAAGTGATAAATGAGCTCCATGTGATTGGAGAGAAGATAGGAAACCGGGACATCATCAGGTATGTTTTACAAGCATTCCCAAGAACCACCTTGTGGGCATCCATGGTTGATGCTTACAAGGTATCAAGGGACTTTTCTTTAGTTAAATTAGACGATTTGTTTTGTGAATTTGAACTGCACGAATAAGCTAACATTTCGGCCAAAGAGAAAGGTATTGCTTTTGTTGCAGAAAAGGAGAAGAAGAGGAGGAAGGAGAAGAAGAAGGTGGTCTACTCATCTTCATCAGACTCAGAGGAGTCAAGCACCTCCATGGATAGTGACCAAGAGGCCTTCATGGTAAGAAAATTTCGTAGAGCATTTAAAAGTTTATCTAACAAATCCTATGCTAGGAAAGAGGCCAAAGGTAAGAGTAAGGCCAAGGAAATAATCTGCTACAACTGCCATCAAGAGGGACATATGAAGAACGAGTGTCCCCAATTGAAGAAAAGGGATGACAAGAAGGAAGAAAAGAAGAAGAGTGACAAGAAGAAATCAAAGGGAAAGGAGAAGGGTGTCATGAACCTCAAGGCGACTTGGGATGATCCCTCATCCTCAGAGGAAGAAGAAGAGCAAGTCTCCCACTTTGCTCTTATGGCACAAGATCACTCAGACTCATCAGATGATGAACGAAGCTCAAGCAGTGAAGATGAGAGCTCCTCCACTTCATCATCAGAATCAGAAGCTTCGGTAAGTGAGGTATACCACTTACCCTCCTCTACTTTAGTGAAAATAATTTCTAGCACGAACATGGACTTAGCTAAGGCTAGAAGTAAAGTTAAGGACCTAAAGGAACAAATTGCCATGCTTAGAGTGGAAGCTACTAGACTTAAAGATTTACATGCTAGTTCTACCTCTTCACATGTTTCACACCTTGAAAATGAAAATAGGGAATTAAGGAAACAAGTAGATGACCTCACAAAGGCCCTTAGGAAATTCCAAGTGAGATCTAGTAACCTAAATATGATCATCAACAGTCAAAGGGTTGTGTACAACAAAGCCGGGTGGGTTATAGGCCTAAGACCAAGGAGTAGCCTTGTTTACACACCGGTAGGAGGTNGTTCCTACGATCTCCCGAATTGATAAAAAGGGTTATTCAATTCGAAAAATAAATAGGATTTAATCAATGTATGTTGATGCATTCTTTATCATTCTTCTCACATAAGCTCAATTTGTATTTCTAGGATAATCACTTGATCATGTCTTCTCTGAATTTGCGTTCCATTTTGGACACCAATAAGTTAACTAAGACCAAAAAGACTGAAAAGGCACCAAAATGCACTTGCCATCACTGTGGCAAGGAGGGACACTGGCGAAGAAACTGCAAGGTTTATCTTGACTCCTTGAAGAAGAAGGCATCCGATGCCCCATCCTCTTCAGGCATCTTCGTTATTGAATGTCACTCTATTTCCTCGTACACCTAGGTACTTGATACTGGGTGTAGCTAACATATATGTAATGACATACATGGGCTAAGGAATAGAAGAAGACTCGTCAAGGGAGAAGCGAATTTGCGAGTTGGAAATGGAGCAAAGATTGCTGCTATTGCCATCGGAACATATTTGCTAAAGCTCCCTACTGGACTTGTCTTAGAATTGGATAATTGTTATTTTGTTCCTTCGTTAATAAAGAACATTGTATCTATTTCATGATTGAATAAAAAGGGTTACCATTTAACTTTTAGTAACAATTGTTGTTACATAACTTTAAATGATGTTCTTTATGGGACTGGAACTTTATGCAATGGTATCTACACGTTAGATTTATCCGGTGACGTTTTCAATATCGAAGTTAGCAACAAACGTGCTCGAATAGATAATCAAATAGACTCCTATACGTGGCATTGTCATCTTGGCCATGTAAGTAAGAAACGCATGACCAAATTATACCGATGTGGAATTCTGGAATCATTTGAACCCGGTTCATTTGATACATGCGAATCATGCTTAAAAGGCAAGATGACCAAATTACCCTTTTCCGGAAAAGGTAAACCAGTGGGAGAATTGCTTGGTCTAATACATACTGATGTATGTGGACCAATGTCAACTATTGCACAAGGAGGCTATAGCAACTTCATTACCTTTATCGATGATCACTCACGATTCGGGTATGTGTTCTTGATGAAACACAAATCTGAAGCTTTTGAGAAATTCAAAGAGTTAAGAAATGAAGTAGAGAAACAGCTTGACAAAAGTATTAAGATACTTCGATCCGATCGGGGTGGTGAATACTTAAGTCAAGAGTTTCAAGATTATCTTAGGGACAATGGGATATTGTCTCAATGGACTCTGCCGTATACACCACAGCATAATGGTGTATCTGAGAGGCATAATCGAACCTTGATGGACATGGTTAGATCTATGATGAATCATGCAACTCTTCCAAAATCCTTCTGGGGCTATGCGCTCAAGACAGCTGTTTACTTGCTAAACAGAGTCCCGACCAAGGTAGTCTCTACTACTCCATATGAGACGTGGAATAGTAAGAAACCTCACTTAACTCACCTTAAGATATGGGGTTGTCCTACTTATGTGAAGCGGACTGTATCAGACAAATTGGATGTTAAGTCTGATAAATGTCTATTTATTGGATACCCTAAGGAAACAAAGGGTTACCAATTCTATCATCCCTTGGAACAAAAGGTGTTTGTTTCAAGGCATGCTGTATTTCTGGAAAAAGAATTTCTTTTACAAGAAGACAGTGGGAGTAGTATTGAACATGAAGAAGTTCAAGAAACTCCAATAGACATTACAGAGACACCTAGTCTAGACCCACAACCAATAACTCATAATGATGAGCTATCAGTTGAACCTAAAACAACATCACTTCTTCGTTGATCTGATAGGATACGCAATATTTCAGAGAGACATGGATTTCTCGTAAGTGAATCGAACGACGTGTTACTCATTAGCGATGACGAACCTATCAGTTATGATGATGTTCTAAAAAGTTCAGAAAGGGATAAATGACTTGAAGCCATGAAGTCGGAAATGGATTCCATGTACGAAAATCAAGTATGGGACTTGGTTAACCCACCTGAAGGGATTAAGCCCATAGGGTGCAAGTGGGTTTTCAAGAAGAAAACTGACATGGAAGGTAATGTTGTTACCTTTAAGGCTAGATTAGTGGCAAAAGGATATCGTCAGAAACAAGGAATTGATTATGACAAAACCTATTCACCAGTAGCTATGCTTAAATCCATTCGGATGCTCCTGGCCATAGCAGCTCATTATGATTATGAGATATGGCAAATGGATGTGAAAACAGCTTTCCTTAATGGAAACCTGCTTGAGGATGTATACATGATACAACCTGAAGGTTTCACATCGGTTGATAAAACCAAAGTATGCAAGCTTCGACGATCCATATATGGACTAAAGTAAGCATCCAGGAGCTGGAACGTCCGTTTTGATGAGACAATCAAAGAGTTTGATTTCTCACAAAATCCTGACGAACCTTGTGTGTACAAGAAGGTTAGTGGGAGTGCGTCGTATTCCTAGTATTATATGTCGATGACATATTGCTTATAGGAAACGATATATCAGTCTTACAGTCGGTTAAAATTTGGTTGTCCAAAACTTTCTCCATGAAAGACCTGGGAGAAGCAACCTATATCCTTGGGATTAGAATCTATAGAGATAGATCAAAATGGTTGCTTGGTCTTTCGCAGTCTACATATATAGACCGAGTGCTAAAAAGGTTTAGCATGTCAGAATCCAAGAAAGGTTACATTCCCATCAGGCATGGGATCAACCTTTCAAAGTCTATGTGTCCGCGCACAGAAGACGAGAGGATTTGCATGAATAAGATTCCTTATGCATCCGCGATAGGATCTATCATGTATGCTATGTTATGTACTAGGCCCGATGTATCGTATGCTCTGAGCGTCACAAGCAGATACCAGTCTGATCCAGGAATGGATCATTGGGCGGCTGTCAAGACAATCCTTAAGTACTTAAGAAGAACTAAGGATGTGTTCCTAATATATGGAGAAGGTGATATGGTAATACGTGGGTATACAGATGCCAGTTTCCAGACAGATAAGGATGACTCCAAATCTCAGTCCGGATACGTATTTATTTTGAATAGAGGCGCAATAAGTTGGAAGAGTTCCAAACAAGACACCGTAGCAGATTCTACCACGGAAGCGGAATATATTGCAGCTTCGGAAGCAGCAAAGGAAGCAGTCTGGATCAAGAAGTTTGTCTCAGAACTTGGTGTGGTTCCAACCAATGATGAAGCAGTGCCGGTTTACTGCGACAACAATGGAGCTATTACATAAGCAAAGGAACCAAGGTCTCATCAGCGATCCAAACTTGTGCTTCACCGCTATCATCTGATCAGAGAGATTATAAGTAGGAATGATATACAAATTGAGAAAATTCCCACTGAAAGGAATTTAGCGGATCCTTTAACTAAGGCCTTGCCTCAAAGCAAGTTTGAGGGTCATGTTAGAGCCTGTGGTATTAGATACCGTAACGATTGGCATTAGGCCAAGTGGGAGTTTGTTAGTATTGTGAGAGAAGTATCCTAAGGCAATCGCCTTATGATTGTAATCATTTATTTTAATAAATAAATATTCACTATTTGAGTATACATGTTTGTGTATTTGATTGAGATCTTAAACTCATTTACTGAATGTCCGCAATACAATTCACAGCATGAGAGAATTTGTGATGAATTCACAACTAGTGATTATCTCTACATGTGCAATTGTGAAGTATTGAAATTGTCCCTAGTCGATGAATTGATAAATACGGACACTATCAATTCTGTTAAGACTAGCATGGGTTATTCTCTAATCAGCTGATTCTCACTGGCTGGTGACATTGGGATGTCCGGAGATAAACATGAATGCTAGTTAAGGGAACTAGTTCATTGGAGTGACTGGCTGTAAAACTTCATATGGTAATCTACATATAGATATGTCAATGAAGTTCTTACTGCAGCTTAAGTGCGATGTTCCTTTGACTTGCGGTGTTCAAGTCATCTTGGTCATGGAGACTTATACTTTGACATCTTAAGCAAGCATCTATAAGGAGGTGTGGACCCAGGATGGTTGGGTATAAGCCGAAGTGCCCGAAGATGTTTGAACAGCCTACAAAGGATTCACCACTCCTTGCGAGGAGATGTATACCCAAGGCCTATCGTCAGATTGTTACTCGAAGCCTCTGGCCAGAGCATCACATGTTCAGAGTATGAATCTCTCAGAAACATGAGAGTAATTAGAATCCGTTGGACAAGAAAGACACTACTTGGGCTACGTATGACGTAGTCAGCCTAGTGGGGACTGACACACATAGACCGTGTCCTGAACCAAGTGGGTATAAGATGGTGAAGGGAATGGGGCACGACTCATTATAGCTGCTGAAGGGTTTCAGAATTATTTCTGAGGTCAACCGTTGATCTTTCGATTAATTGGGGGTCATGATGTACTACTAGGTGTCACTCATGATCGTTCTATAATTGGTTGATTATAGACGACCAACATAAATCACAAGCCTATTTAGTCACACGCACTACGAGTAATCCGAGAGATTTAAAACGAGTTGAAAATTAGATTTTCCGATCAAGAGAGATAAGTCGAATCTGAATTTTTCAGAGACGCATCGGAAGCATAAAATAGTTAAGTCTTTTAAAGACTTATTGGACGCATTAAATGAGTTTAATTCATATGGTCTTGGCTTGGGTTTGGCCGGCCAAAGAGGGTCCCCACCCTCTTTGTTTGGCCAGCCACATCAAAAGGGGAGAACCAAATTGTTTGGTTCAATTTATAAAATAAACCAAGTATGGTTTGTTTTATAAAATTATGGATGATATAAATTTTATAATAAACCAAGGTTTAGTTTATTTTTCATGGAAATTAAAATGAAACATGGATTGGTTTATTTTATTTTATAAAATCAATAATGGATTGATTTACCATGATAAAGAAATTTATATAAAGAAATTTATATAAAGAAATTTATTTTTCATGAAAATTAAAATGAACCATGGATTGATTTATTTTATTTTATAAAATCAATAATGGATTGATTTACCATGATAAAGAAATTTATATAAAGAAATTTATATAAAGAAATTTATTTTTTATGAAAATTAAAATGAACCATGGATTGGTTTATTTTATTTTATAAAATCAATAATGGATTGATTTACCATGATAAAGAAATTTATATAAAGAAATTTCTTTCCATAAGAAAAAAAAGGGAGACATGGTTGCTTTTATCATAAATTAAATTATGATAAAAACTTGGCATGATGGAATAAATCATAGAAAAATTTATATGATAAATTTCTCATAAAAATTTATTCCATAAAAATGAGACTTGGCGATTGAGAGACTACTATATAAAGGAACTAAGGCAAGACTTGGAAATCAATCTAAGAGATCTAGAAATAAGCCCTCTCTCTCTCCATCTCTCCCTCTCCCTCCTCTAGTGCCGCCGGCCCTAAAAGGAGGACCCCTTTGTTGCCGTGAGCTTCATCCACCAAGCAGCTGCCGAAGAAGAAGAAGAAGCGGGCGCAACTCCTTCCTTCCTCCCGGAATCTTGATTCCATTCTTCGTTTGGTGGTTAGTCTTCCCATCTCTCTCTTGGTATTCTTGTCGTGCCTTTGGAGAATCTAGGAGTTCTTGTCGGCACGAAACTCGTGGCTTTGCGAAGTCATCCCGAAGAAAACTCGGCGTGGATGCGAATAGAGGCGGAGCTTCCAAGGGACGCTTACGGTTGGATCTCGTCCCTTCCTTCGAGTTACGCGAGGTATTAAGTAAATTAGTTTACTTTCTGCAAAATTTTAATATATGATCATGTCTACACAGTATAAGGTTGCATGCTTAGATGTGTGGTTAAATAATTTGGGAAATTATTTATGCTAAATCTTCCGCTGCACGTAATAAATTTTAAAATTAGGAACCCGCATCCATGTCAACATGCACCCGGTCCCAACACCCTCTTCTACCAGGGGTTTTCGGCATCATTGGGGAGCATAGCAGAGATGATGTTGCATCTTTTCTGGGAGAGCATGGCGGAGATGGAACCACATATTTCACCAGAGAGTCCGAAAAAGACATTACATGCTCCGCTGGGGAGCATGGCAGAGATGATATCATTTGTTTCACCCGAGAGCATCTCCTGGTGGTTCATCTTCTGCCCCTCCCCAGTTGCTCTCCTCTGCCTGATCACCCGTTTCCTCAAGTTTTGGGCATCGGACATCAGTCAAGCCTGGAGTAGTGTGTCATCCAAGGAGGAGTTGTAGCTGTTGCTCCCCCTTCTCTTCCCCTTTGTTCCGGTCTACGTGACCATGCGGGGATGCCGAAGCTGAAGACCACGGGTAAAGGAGTGATCTCCTCTACTGGATCCGTTGATTGTATCCCCTATTCTTTGTATTCCTTTTGAGATGTCATTGTCAATGTATTTTTCGTAAAGATGAAGGAGAACACTTGTTATCTCTGTTGTGTAAGCGCATCCTGTCCTTGAGCCTCCTACAGCCCCCAGGTAGGGGTTGCGTAGAACTTGGTTGGATACATGGCGCACCTTCCCTGTTGAGGCAATCTATGGTCCGAAGTGACCATGTGTTTTGATGTTTGGGCAAAGGGTTTAAGTTAAGTTTTCCCTTGTGTTCTAATATGTGTATGTGAGTGTGCAGGATGTGCAGGTTACACATATTGATTTAGCTAGACGGTTTCGGTACGGTGAAGGGTGGCATGGAGACAAGCTGGAGGCTTGTGTGCACCCAAGGGACCTTGGATAGCAGGGATGATGAGCCGAGGGGCACGGACTTCGAGGCATGCGTGAAGGATGACATGAAGACAAGCTGGAGGCTTGTGTGCATCCGAGGGACGGGACCCGAAGACGAAGAGGGCGCGAAGGTAATAGTCAAGGCTGCTGGTGAAGAGTCAGCTGAGTCATGAAGGGACAAGAGCCGAGGGAGGAGGACTCCAAAGGCAAGCCGGGAAGTGGACTTCAAAGGGCACACGTGAAGGGTGGCATGGAGGCATGCCAAGGGAAGGCTTGTGTTGGATCGAGAATTGCGAGAGAGGGGGGGGTGAATGTCGCAAATCGTTCGGATTTCGTAAAGAGCAATTGCGTAGCGGAATAATCAAAATCAGACAATGCGAACACCAAGATTTTTACTTGGTTCGAAGCCTGGGTCGACTCCTACTCCAAGGCCCACGGTCGTTGACCGTTTACTATGGGCAATACTATAATCGCGCAAAACAATTTTACAAAGATTGATTACAGTAAATTGCAGTAAGAAAAAAAGACAGCTTTTCTTTGTTATCGACGTCCGGTGTAAATCGAAGTTCCAGAGCAGTTGGACGTCGCCGGCGCTTGTATCTCGAGTCTGGAGGGTTCTGGAGCAGAGCACGGGAGCAGAAGAGCGTGATTGCGTTCAATTGATTTGATGCTTGAAGAAGAGGGTCGAGGGTCCTTTATATAGGGCTGGGGGCGCCCGGGATGCTCGGGGCGCCCCCCACGTGGCTTTCGATCCGGCGAGCCCTCTGGTCAAGGCTGATCTCTGCTTCTTCGGGATCACCTTTGACTGGGGCGCCCGATGCGCGCGGGGCGCCCGGGTTGACCGGTCAAGGCTTCATCTTTTTCGCGAGGATGAGCTGCTGCAGCTGCCAGTGGCGTGGCACAGTGGGCGCCCGCGACACGCGGGGCGCCCGATGCGCGCGGGGCGCCCGAAACATCCGGGGCGCCCCCAAATGTGCTGCTGTCGGGGCGTTTACTTGCTCTGCTGACTTTGGGTTAACTCTGGGGCGCCCGAAACATCCGGGGCGCCCTGCTCAGCTACTGCCTCACTCCTTTGAGGCTTTCTGAGCTGCAGAAACACAGTCCTTCGGTCCTGCATCCAGGGTTAGTCCAAAACAGCAATTAATAAGTTAATTTTACACAGCCTTGGCTGTCTTGGTTCTGACTTTGGGTCTCCAAAATGGAGCCCTAGGTCGAACCGACGCCTAATGTTCCCTCAAGGGGAACGCGTCCTCACCTACTCCTCTCAGGAGAATTTACCTGGTGCCAACCGGCTCCTCCAGTTGGACTTTTGCCCGGCAGTCCTTCGCCAGGTCTTGAGTTGCCAAGCTGCCCTTCGCTTGGTGCCTAGCAGTCCTTCGCTAGGTCTTTTCTTCTGGCAGCCCTTCGCCAGTGCCTAGCATTCCTTCGCTAGGGCTTGTCCATTCTGGCAGTCCTTCGTCTGGAGCCTAGCAGTCCTTCGCTAGGTCTTGGATGCTGGCAGTCCTTCGCCAGTTGCCTAGCAGTCCTTCGCTAGGGCTTGGATGCTGGCAGTCCTTGGCCAGGTGCCTAGCAGTCCTTCGCTAGGGCTTGGATACTGGCAGTCCTTCGCCAGGTGCCTAGCAGTCCTTCGCTAGGGCTTTGATACTGGCAGTCCTTCGCCAGGTGCCTAGCAGTCCTTCGCTAGGGATTTTTCTGCACACTCAGTGAACAACGTTAGATCACAAATAACCCTTAACTTTGAATCCTTTGCCAATATCAAAACAAGGTTCGATCGGGTGCTTCCTGCACCAACAGCTTGTGCCCGCATCCGAGGGACGATAGCCGGTGGAAGAAGACTTCAAGGGGCAAGCCAAGGAAGTGTACCTGAAGGCATGCGTGGAGGAGGGTCGTTGGAGTGAGGAAGAGTGTTCTAGTAAGCTGGGCAGTCGACTGGGAATATAACAGTCGACTGTCAGCGATAACAGAAACTCACAAAATGTTTCTGACCGTGGACCAGTCAACTGCCCCCGGAGCAGTCGACAGGTAAGTAGCCAAAATTCGAACGTTGAGCTGTAACGGTCGAATCTGAGTGGGGGCAGTCGACTGCCCATGGAGCAGTCGACTGGTAGGGTGTTTTCCAGCCTTGAGCTTTATTTAAAGAGGCTCAGGTTTGGCTGGAAACCTCTGACGAAACAAGCTTGGTTAAGGCTTGTTAGTAGTCTTGAGAGCTCAGAAGTGTACTTGGGATTGTGGTGAGGTTTCTCCACCCACAAGGAGCTACACGAGCTAGTCGGAGGGCATTCGAGGAGTGATCCGCCGAAGGATCGAGGGATCGTCCACCTCACGGGCTATCGTGGAGTAGGAGTCTTCATCTCCGAACCACGTAAATAGGTTTGTTAGCATTGTTTAGTTTTATTTTAGTATATTCCGCTTACGCAACTAACCTTGTAGGAAGAACAAACCAAGAAATTTCTATTCATCCCCCTCTAGCAAACCGACATCGATCTAACATACCCCAGACTAAGCCTGAGCACCCCGGGCATTCGTAGCCCCGCGAGATATTAGGGTTCTTATTTCTTGGCCGAGCGTCTGTAGAACCCAAACCAAACCTAAGTACCCCGGACATCCGCAGCACTGCGAGGTATTAGGGTTTTATTTTCTGGTAGGAAGTCCGTAGTACCCAGACCAAGCCTAAGTACTTCGGGCATCCGTAGCGCTATGAGTTATTAGGGTTTTTATTTCTTGGTTGGGAGTCCGTAGCATCGAGACCAAGCCTAAGTACCCCGGGCATCCGCAGCACCATGAGATATTAGAGTTTTGATTTCTTGGTCAGGCATCTGTAGAACCCAGACCAAGCCTAAGTACCCCGGGCATCTACAGCACCGTGATGTATTAGGGTTTTGTTTCTTAGATGGGAGTCCGTAGAACCCAGACCAAGCCTAAGTACCCCGAGCATCCACAGCACCATGAGGCATTAGGGTTTTGGTTTCTTGGTTGGGCGTTCGTAGCACCCAGACCATGCCTAAGTACCCCGGGCATCCGCAGCACTGCGATGTATTAGGATTTTGTTTCATGGTTGGGAGTCCGTAGCACCTAGACCAAGCCTAAGTACCTCGGGCATCCGCAGAACCACGAGGTATTAGGGTTTAGGTTTCTTGGTTGGGCGTCCATAGCACCTAGACCAATCCTATGTACCACGGGCATCCGCAGCACCGTGAGGTATTAGGGTTTTTATTTCTTGGTCGGGCGTCTGTAGAACCCAGATCAAGCCTAAGTACCCCGGGCATCCGCAGCACCACGAGGCTTTAGGGTTTTGGTTTCCTGGTTGGGAGTCCACATCACCCAGACCCAGCCTAAGTACCCCGGACATCTGCAGCACCGCGAGACATTAGGGTATTGATTTCATGGTTGGGAGTCCGTAGCACCCAGACCAAGCCTAAGTACCCCGGGCATCCGCAGCACCGCAAGGTATTAGGGTTTTTATTTCTCGGTCGGGCGTCTATAGAACCTAGACCAAGCCTAAGTACCCCGGACATCCGCAGCACCGCGAGGCATTAGGGTTTTGGTTTCCTGGTTGGGAGTCCGTAGCACCCAGACCCAGCCTAAGTACCCCGGGCATCCCCAACACCGCGAGGCATTAGGGTTTTAATTTCTTGGTTGGGAGTCTGTAGCACCCAGACAAAGCCTAAGTGTTGGTGCAGGAAGCGTCATATCGAACCTTGTTTTGATATTAACAAAGGATTCAAAGTTAAGTATTATTTGTGATCTAATAAAATTACTCAAGTGTGCAGGAAAGTCCTAGGAACACTAGGCTCGAAGTCCTGGTTCTAAGAATTGGGCAATAAGTCCTGGTCGCGGGCTGGGCAACTAAGTCCTGACATAAGATTGGGCAATAAGTCCTGGTCGTGGACTGGGCACTAAGTCCTGGCCGAGGGCTGGGCACTGAAGACCTGGTTCGAGGAATTGGGCACTAAGACCTGGCCGAGGGCTGGGCACCGAAGACCTGACTGGAAGTTGGGCACGAAGACCTGGTGAGTAAAGCTGGGCAAAAGTCCAACCGGAGGAGCCGGTTGGCAAAAGGTAAACTCTCCTGAGAGGAGTAGGTGAGGACGCGTTCCCTGTCGAGGGAACAGTAGGCGTCAGTTCGACCTAGGGTTCCATTTGGGAGACCCGAAATCAGAACCAAGACAGCTACGGCTGTAAATATTGACTAATATTCTTGCTTTGGTTGTTTTGGAACTAACCTTGGTTGCAGGACCGAAGGAGTGTGTTTCTGCAGCTCAAAACACCCCAAAGGAGAGGGGCAGGCAGCTGGGCTAGGCGCCCGGGAGGTCCCGGGCCCCCTAAGGTGAAAGGGCAAAACTGTAATTAAGCAAGAACGCTTCGAAATCACACTGGGCTAGGCGCCCAGGAGGTTCCAGGCGCCCAAGGTCAAAGCCAAAGAGGTAATCGAAGCAAGAAGCCAGCAGACCAAGTCAAGCTAGGCGCCCAGGAGGTCCCGGGCACCCTAGTCTGACCAGGAGCCGATTCAAAGGGGATAAGCGCTAACCGAGCTGCGGATGAAGGTTCTCCGATCTGAAGGCACGTGTCAGGCGCCCCCAGGAAGACTATAAAAGGGGCTCGACCCCCAAGGCTTCAACATCATTCTTTACGACGCTCAAAACACTTTCGCTCTCACGCTGCACCCCTGCAAATTCCATTTCGAGATTACAACGCCGATGACGACCCTCTGCTCCGGAATTCAATCCATCTCGGGCGTCGATAAAAGTTTTCATTTTCGAAAGTGTGGTGATTTACTTTTCAAGTTCTATATCTGTACTCAATCTGTAACAAATCTTTCCGAATATAGAATTGCCCAAAGTAAACGGTCAAGGATCGTGGGCCTTGGAGTAGGAGCCGACCGCGACTTCGAACCAAGTAAAAAATTGACTTGTGTTCGTGTGCACTTATTTTCTTTCCGCTGCGTATTTTCTTTTATTCTTATTCGAAAAAGTTTTAATGATATTCATCCCCCCCCTCTATCATTTTCTCGATCCAACACTAAGTACCCCGGGCATTCGCAGCACTGCGAGATATTAGGGCTTTTATTTCTTTGTCGGGCATCTGTAGAACCCAGACCAAGCCTAAGTACCCCGGGTATCCGCAGCACCGCGAGGCATTAGGGTTTTGGTTTCTTGGTTAGGCGTCCATAGCACCCAGACCAAGCCTAAGTACCCCAAGCATCCGCAGCACCGCGAGGTATTAGGGTTTTGATTTCTTGGTTGGGAGTCCGTAGCACCCAGACTAAGCCTAAGTACCCCGGGCATCCGCAGCACCGTGAGGTATTATGGTTTTGGTTTCTTGGTTGGGCGTTCGGAACACCCAGACCAAGCCTAAGTTCCCCGGGCATCCGCAGCACCGCGAGGTATTAGGGTTTTTATTTCTTGTTCGGGCGTCTGTAGAACCCAGACCAAGCCTAAGTACCCCGGGCATCCGCAGCACCGTGAGGCATTAGGGTTTTGGTTTCTTAGTTGGGCGTCAGTAGCACCTAGACCAAGCCTAAGTACCTTGGGCATCCACAACACCACGAGGCATTAGGGTTTTGATTTCTTGGTTGAGAGTTCGTAGCACCCAGACTAAGTCTAAGTACCCCGGGCATCCGTAGCAGCGCAAGGTATTATGGTTTTGGTTTCTTGGTTGGGCGTTCGTAGCACCCAGACCAAGCCTAAGTACCCTGGGCATCCGCAGTACCGCGAGGTATTATGATTTTTATTTCTTGGTCGGACGTCTGTAGAACCCAGACCAAGCCTAAGTACCCCGGGCATCCACAGCACCGTGAGGTATTAGGGTTTTGGTTTCTTGGTTGGGCGTTCGTATCACTCAGACCAAGCCTAAGTACCCTGGGCATCCGTAGCACCATGAGGCATTAGGGTTTTGATTTCTTGGTTGGGAGTCCGTAGCACCCAGACCAAGCCTAAGTACCCTGAGCATCCACAGCACCGCGAGGTATTAGGGTTGGTCGGGCGTCTGTAGAACCTAGACCAAGCCTAAGTGCTCCGGGCATCCGCAGCACCACGAGGCAATAGGGTTTTGGTTTCTTGGTTGGGCGTCTGTAGCACCTAGACCAATCCTAAGTACCCCAGGCATTCGCAACACCATGATGTATTAGGATTTTTATTTCTTGGTCGGGAGTCTGTAGAACCTAGACCAAGCCTATGTACCCCGAGAATCCGCAGCACCGCGAGGCATTAGTGTTTTGGTTTCTTGGTTGGGCGTCCGTAGCACCCAGACCTAGCCTAAGTACCCCGGGCATCCGCAGCACCACGAAACATTATGGTTTTGATTTCTTGGTTGGGAGTCCGTAGCACTCAAGCCAAACCTAAGTACCCTGGGCATCTGTAGCACTGCGAGGTATTAGGGTTTGTTTCTTGGTTGGGAGTCCATAGAACCCAGACCATGCCTATGTACCCTGGGCATCGGCAGTACCGCGAGGCATTAGGGTTTTTGTTTGACGTACTGGTACTTATGCAAGGGCATGTTTCTTTATTTCATGAATTCACTGCAAGACAGCAAGAATACATAGGCAAGTACATAGTATGCGACACACATCTTGCCGGGGGTAACCGAACTGAAGACAGTTGGCCTGTTCTATCTTCGTGAGCTTTTCGTTCCTGTCTTCCTATGCGTGGCCGCTTCCTCCGATTAGTCTTCCTGCGCCCTCGGGTTCTTCCGAAACTCCGACTGACTTCCCCACTGTAGCATCGTCGAGACACCATTTGGCCCCCTTTGACTTCAGCCACTCAGTCGCCAATCGAAAATTTTATCTTCTGGTGGTAAACAGAGACCACTGCCTGGAAAACACTGAGCGTCGGGCGGCCCAAGATGGCATTGTAGGATGATGAAGCGTCCACGATCAAGAAGGGTGTCCTCCTGGTCATCTCGAGCACATCGCTACCCAACGATAGAGATAGGGTGATTTGCCCTATCGGTTGTACACGATACCTGGTGAAGCCAAACATTGGGGTCGAGACCGGAAGCAGTTTATCCTCGTCGATCTACATCTGATCCAGAACAGCCTTGTACAAGATGTCCACGGAACTGTCTGTATCCACGAAGATGCGCTTGACCTCATAGTTGGCGATGCGGGCGAGGATTACCAAGGCGTCTTCATGGGGAGCTTCCACCTCTTCCAAGTCTTCGGGACCGAACGAGATCGTAGGACCCTGAACCTGGCTCCGGCTCGTCCCAATTGCATAATTCTCCAGATGTCGAGTGTTGGACTTCCTGGCCAGATGGGAATCTCTCCCAGTGGGTCCTTCAGAGATAACTCCCACATGTCTAGAGGGTGGGCCGCGCGCAGGGGTCTTGCCCTTCCGGGGGTCTCTTTCCAAGGAGGGAGACTTGCGGGGTGCTGGCTCCCAGCTCCTTCCCCTTGACCGCAATCGGGACCGGTGTCGGGTCTCGTTTTCTCCCGACTGCCTCCGTCTGGGAGAAAAGCTTCGCCGAGGGGAATTCCGGCGATACCCCGTCTTCTTCCACATCTTCCGAGGTTTGGGGTATGCCTTTTCACTCAATTTTTTCTTCAAGGCATGACACTCCTCGGCGGAGTGTGTCATACTGCCATGGAACCGCAGTACTTCATCAGTGGCTCCGGCTGCTCGGTATCCACTATCTCGACTAGCTTTCTCCTGCCATCCCACTGGTCCTTCCCCAGGTGAAGGTCTTTTCCTCGAGATGGGGCCGGGGGTTCCCTCCTCTTGGACCGGGTGACGGCTTGAGGGGGGACCCCGGTTGGTTCCTTGCGTCGGGCGAATTGCACCTCCTCCACGTTGACATGCTTGACCGAATGCCCCAGCAGATCATTGAAGCTGGCGGGTGGCTTCTTCACCAATGATCGAAAAAAATCCCCTTCCGAGAGCCCTTGGGTACATGCACTAACGAGGATTTCTGACGTGACACTTGGTACATCTTGTGCCACCCTGTTGAACTGCTGGATGTACTCCTTGAGCGGTTCTTTCAGCTTCTGCTTGAGGGTGAAGAAATTGAGCATCGTCTTCTGATAACGACAGCTACTGGCGAAGTGGTGGAGGAAAGTGGTTCTAAACTCCATGAAGGAGTTGATAGAATCCGGAGGCAGCCGCTAGAACCATCGTTGGGCTGCCCCGGTAGGGTGTTCAAGAACACCCGACACTTCACCCCGTTGGTGTACTGGTGTAGGAGTGCCGCATTTTCAAACTTGCAGATATGATCCTCCGGATCTGTCTTCCCATCGTAATCAGCAATCCTAGGCCCGCGGAATTGCTTCGGCATAGGGTCTTCGACAATCTCATATGAGAAGGAAGTAGAGGGAGTCTTAGGGGAGGTCTTAGATTCCTCCCTCTTCTCCTGTCCATCTTCATGCCTCAGTGCACTAGAGGTCATTGAGTTGGCCTTCTCAATGTCTTCGGGAGAGTCTCACCGGTGGTCCGGGGCTGCTCCTGCGCGTCACCCCGGTGGTGTGAGCGATCTTCGCAGTTGAGGGTGCGAGATGGAGACTCTGGGGATCTCCTCCCGCATAGAAATACCTCGCTGTGAGGTGACATGCTCGACTTGATGCTGTTCGAGCGTCTTTTTGATAGTGTTGGCTACCAAGCGATCCAGTTCCTCCTTTGTTAAGACAATGGGTTGTCCCACTGGCTTTGCCATCGGTGCTCCTTTTGGTGCATTACTGGTTTTTCCACAGACGGCGCCAAACTTGTTCCGAAGGAATCGACGTCGACAGCCAGTCACCAAGGATCAGCCCACGCAGACTGATAAGTACCAATTTATTGATTATTTTAGTTGCTAAAAACCATGTTTGACCATGTTTTACTTGCTTAATGGTGGATTTACCCTACGTTTTAGAACTTACTTCTATTTTGGACTTAATTGCAATTTTACACATATTTGGATTATTTGACCACTAAATTTTTGATCTATTTTTGTAGGCATGAAAGGTTCATGGACCTAGGGCATACTGGGTCAAACTTGAGTCGGAAGTGGACCCAGATCGAGTTATCAAGCTTCGGATTAATCTGGGTCGTCCGATTCAAGAGCGGCTAGATCTGAGTCATCTGGGACCATCTGAAGCCATCCAAGCTAGGGTTAGGGCTGATCAAGCACTCTGATCAAGATCTGAAGGTTTCATCCCAATCAGAGCTCATTCAACCGTTGGATCAAGCTCAGAGGGTTCTAGATCGTCCATTCAAAGATTAGGTTGATCTGGACCATCCATTGCAAATCTGGAGGATCCGAGCTACCACGAGGTAGATCATGACCCTTGATCAACATCATCAAAGTTTGGTTCAGATCGGATGAAGATCAGCCGTTGGATTTCCTCAAATTAATCTGGGCCGTTCATTCATAATTACTGAAGGAAAATTTCGCCACAGCTTCTCCCTGTCGCGTCTTCGCCGCAAGCTGCCTTCTTCATTTTTTTTCTTCACAATTTCTTCAGTAGTTTCTTCAATCTGAAGGCGTGACCCATCAATTCCGATCTTAGAGCAAGTTCCAGATCTTTGGGAAGCTGATGCCGTGAAGTTTCCAACCCTAAATTGCCCAAGAACAGAGCATGATTGAGGTCTCATCAACTCTGCCATCGATTGCCTTGAATCTGGTTTTGTTCCATCCTTAATCAATCTGAGCTATCTGGAGGGGTTCTCGGGTAAGCTCGGATCATTCCCAAGCCATCAGAACAATTGGACAGAGCTAGATTGAGGAGATCGAAGGGGTTTTCAGATTTGAGCAGAGCTGAGTTGTTGACTCGCAGATTCAGTTTTCCCATCGGTTTGTTGAGCTTAGGGGTTCGAGGCTCTTCCTTACGTGACGAACAAGGCGTTCTTGAGCTAAGAGAAGGGGTTGATGATAGTTCTTTAGTTAATTTTCAGTTATTAAGCTGTAATTTCATTTTTGAATGTTGTCTCGTTTCTGAATTTTCTGTATCAGCTGCTAGTTCTCATTTCTGATTAGTTTCTGCTTAATTAGGGTTCAATTCTTCTAGTTAATAGTTAGGGAGTGTGTTTAGCGAACAAGTAGATTTAATTTCAATTAGTTTTACATTTCGGCACTTGCGTATCAATCCGGCACTTGCGTATCAGTGTTTCTCTTGCGTTTTAGATGGTTTTTCTGTCGTTTCTGATTTTTGCATCAAACTAGTTTAGTTTTAATCTTCTGAAATTCACTTTTAAGTTTGTTCATTTACAGAGTTATTGAGTTCAATTTCTGCAATTGGTTTAATTAGCTATGTATCAACTCTAGTTCTATTTTTCAGCTCCTTGTTCTGCGTATCAACTCCATTCAGCAGGTTTAAGTCTTTGATTCTGAATTCTGTGATAAGTGCACATAAGTCCTTCTAATCCTTTCCGAACATTGATTGTGCGAACTTGATCTTATTTTGCTTTGTAAGTTTCTGAACTCAATGTATCCTGTTTTCAGTTTCAGTCCATGCACATTTTTGTTTCTGAAATCAGTATCCCTTGCGTATCAAACTCCATTTCTGCACATAATATTTGGTTTCTGAATCTTTGTTTCACTTGAGTTAATTCCTGCATTCATTGGGCGTTGAATTCTACTCCCGATTTGTTTACATCACATTCAATGGCTTCATATCAGTAGCTTGTTTAACCTTGCATCAAAGAGGAGTGTAAGCTGCTATTTCTGCACATCAGTTAGAGTTATTTCTGCACGTTAGTCTCCATTTCTGCAGTGTTCAGTTATCCATTCTGAATCTCTGAATGCCGAATGCATTCAGAAACATTACATCCATTACCTTTTGAAATTCCTGCACTTGATCTCAGCTTCCAGTTGCATTCGGCTGATTCCAAATTCCTTCATTCATTACTGCCGTTCGTCATTTCTGAACATTACAGCTAGCTTCAATTCCATTTGGTTTACATCATTTTATAGTGTTTCATTTAGGATTAATTGCAGTACATCAGTTTTCTCTCTTTTGCGTGCCAAGTGCTGAAATTTTGCAACTTTATATCAAGAGGCAGTTTAGGCATTGATTGCTATCCAATTATATGCTGATTTTAGTGTGCTATGGTGCTTGAACTCAGCTAGTGTTACATTCGGCCATTACTGAATTTTTCTGCATTTATTTGCTTTCGGAAATTGTAGCTAGTTGTGTTGAGTTTGTTTAAATGTTTAGATACTAAATTTTGTAGCTAGCAAGTGTTCCAAGTTGCTTGTTTCTGAAAATTGCATCACTGCCTTTATTCAATTGCTTAGCCTTTGTTTTGCATTTGGAATCAGATTGGTTTTCCAAAATTGTTTAAGTGCCTTGAGTGAATTTGATTTGAAACCCAAAACAATTAACGACACATAAACTCGAGCTCGAATCAAACCAACCTCAACTAGTCCCTAGGAAAAATATGACCTGTGGCCCCTTTACTACGTTTTCATTCTTTGATTGCAAAAAGAGTTTCCAGCATTTATAAATATCTAAATTTGAGACTCACTTTCGTGACACCTATTTTGAGTGCATCAAATTTTTGGCGTCGTTGCCGGGGACGCAACTAGTTGATTTGTTTGATTTTTGCTTGTGTGCTTTTGGGCATATCATTTGATTCTATTTTCTTTTGCTTTATCTTTTGTATACGGTTGCTGCCATTTTTCTTGTTTGTTGTGTGATAGGGCTGTAAGATCAAAATGTTTTCAGATCAGGACACCAAAATGTTTTCAAAGGAACAATCAGAGATAAAAGAGGCATTGATGGAGTTGAAATGTTGGTGTAAGGTGTTGGAATACCAACAAAGAAATAAAGCGCATTCATCTACTTACCAGAGGCCCATTCAGCCTACATTTCATCCACCTCAACCCCAATTTCAGCAGCCAAATCAAGACTTTCAACAGCCCTATTCGAATTTTCAGCAAACAAATCAGTTTTTTCAGCCACCATTACAACAATTCCAGCAACCACAACAATTCCAGCAGCTACCACAGCAATTTCAACCGCAATTCCAACAATTTCAGCAAGATCTTCAGCCAAGTCTACCAAATTTTCAACAAACTCAGATTGGGCAGCCACAATTCCAGAATTTTGAGCAACCATTTCAGCAATTCCAGCACCAATTCCAGCAACCTTATCAACAAGATCAGTCACCTTTTCAAGGAATTCAACAAGGGTACCAAGATAATTTGAATTTCCATCAACCATATCAATTTCCACAGCAATTTCAGCCATGCAACCAGAATTTTCAGCCTCCATTTCAACAAATTCAGCAAGATTTTCAATCAAGTCAAAATTTTCAGCAAGGGTTCCAACCATTTCAGACTTTCCAGAATCAAAATCAGAGTGGATTTCAACCTTCATAGCAAAATTTTCCACCAAATGATCAGAATTTTCAGCCACCAATTCAGAGTTTTCAATTCCAGAATCAGAATTTTCAGCAACCAATCCAATCTTCCAACCAACAATTTCAGCCCTATGATCAGAGTTTCCAGAATCATAATTTTCAGCCATCTCCACCAAGTTGTGAACCAACTTTTCAGGAATTTAATCAGCCTATTCAACCGTTTTATCAACCCCCACAGTCTCAATTTCAGACTTCATAGCCTACTTACAGTTTTGAGCAGTCTTATGCTACATTTCAAGGCCAACAGGAGTTCCACGCCAATCAAGGAGGCTTTGAGAATCCTAATGAGAGTGAGGCTTAACAACAAAGGCTGGAGGAGATGTTTCAACAAGTCCTACAACAACAGCAAAATTTTCAAGAACAACAAAAGCTTTACGACATCGGAGGACGCCTTGGGAAATTGGTTGATCAATTGAATCAGATAAAAGCCCAAAGATCAGAACAATTATCTTCTCGAGCTACTCAAGATTTTAAGGGGTATGATTATGCATCAACTTTGGGAATGAAAAAGCTGTGTCAAGTTTAAACACTCCAGATGCCGAATTTCCTGAAAAATTTCCAGCATCCCATTTTCCCATTCAAAACAGCCCCGGAGTTGATTTTTATTCAGTTCAAGGTGACCCTACACTAGTGGAAAAAAGGCTTTTAACACCGGTTATTTTCGACTTTTAACACCGGTTCCGGAACCGGTGTTGATCCAGCCGGCATTGTAAGTATAGACTTTTAACACCGGTTAACAAACCGGTGTAATATATAGATTTAACACCGGTTCTGGAAACAACCGGTGTTAAAACATCATTTTTAACACCGGTTCTGGAAACAACCGGTGTTAAAACATCATTTTTAACACCGGTTCTGGAAACAACCGGTGTTAAAACATCATTTTTAACACCGGTTCTGGAAATAACCGGTGTTAAAAATGATGTTTTAACACCGGTTCTAGAAACAACCGGTATCAAAAGTCTTAATTTTTTATATAAATTTCATATTTATTTTTATTTATAATTTTTCTAGACATATAAAAGAACACAATAATATAATAGTTTATCCATAATCAATAACACACCATGAATTAAGTAAATGCAACATCCAATTAGTTTCAAAAACAAAACAATCCATGTATTTTACAACTATCCATTTTTCTTTCAACAAAAGCAAAATGTAAATCAAATAACACATTATACTCCTACTCGCTATGTGATTTTCCAAGCAAAGACAATGTAGAAGCTTGCCACACGAGTTTGCAAGTAAACGGTCTAGTCCAAGATCAAATAGTGAGGAGTACGTTGCAGAACTTCGACCAGCTTAGCATTCCATCTCTTATAAGCGTCTTGCATATTTCCATACAGTACTTGAGTCAAGCTTGAATTTCTTTTCATGCTTTGGCGTGCAGTGGCTACCAGTCGATTGCGAAGCAACTGTGAGAAAATTCCAATGAAAAAATATCAAATAATGCTACGGAGAGAGAAGCAATATAATCAATCATTCACAATTTGGAGCTTACTTGGTGTTTGAGGGTGGCCAAAATCTCTGCATCATCCTCTTCCTATGATGAATAAACTCCATCATGGTCCGTCCCAAGCTGGATAAAGGAGGACCATTGAGTTAGGTTGCCAGATAGCATAAAATATAGACAAATGTTATGTATATATGGATAAATTTAGAGAAGGTGAACCAGTCAAATTTGTAAGTCAGACAAGCCAGATCCGGTAGATTCTTTTGGAAGAACCAAATGAGACCCTCATTAGTTTGAAAAGTATGCATTCCAGTTATATTCTTATATAGTTTAAAAAATGCAAAATTTGATCACACCGATCTTGCCAACTTAAATTTTTAGATGAAATGGTGGTAAATGGCAACCACAATCTACCTACAATAGCACAACAGAGTGGACAAGAAAACATCTAGAAACTGTTTAAACCCCATATCCATGATCACTGTGAGATAGCAAAATCAAAGGATGATTAGACCATTAACTATAGCACTAGGTGACTTCTACAGGAGCTAGTGCCAGAGTTCCAAATTAAATGAAATCATGTTTAAGAAGGTAAGGAGGCTTATTTTTGCAGAAAGATATTTGAAAGCAATTTGCATCATCAATGAGTTGTTGAGTGTTATCTAGATCTTCAAGATAGTAATGTAATCTTTAGTATGAACTACAAAATTTAAATATATATAGCAAACATGTTCATGTTTTCCAGAGCACAGATTGTATAAATATAGTAAAAATCTAAACTGCTATTGAATAGAAAAACAATGTGAGATGGCTCACTTTGTAAGCCAATATCACTGATCACTATAAAACACATTAAACACATCGACTAATCTCCAATGACTACTGTTGATGGTATGATTATGGCTGATAATAGAAATACAACAATAGAATTTAAGTATACCAGTAGCACGCCAAATGTATTTACCTCTGTCAACAAGAATGGGATCTGAGTAATGACCGCAGACTAGACAACGAAACGTAGCCTCTTTGACGTCTGGTATGACTGAGCTGCAACGGATGATCATCCCTTTCACAGACACCATCTTTTCAATGTCTGACCAATAGAAACCGATCGTTCAAATTTGAATAATTAAATCATTCAATAGATACTAAAGATAGGAGATTGGTAAAGCATGTGAGCACTGCGGATATACCAGAAGGATTGAGATTCCTCATGCAGACGGAAGATTTGAGATTATAGATTCGAGTTTGGATGTGTTTCTCAAACAATGGATCAATTCTAGCGACCAAATCCATGACCACAATGTCGAAGATGGCCAGGACCTCCAGCGGGCACCTAACCATCTTGGTATAGAGATCAGGATCGTAGTCGAACATGTCATGGGCGTCGATGTCCAAAGACTCCCCACCTACAAGCTCCGTCGCCGGCTGCTACGCCCGGCGGGTTCAAGAGCAGGGGAGGAATTAGTGTTCGCGATTGGACTCAATCGGCCATCGGGGGACGAAGCTCCTGCAACGAAGCAAATCGAATTAACTTTTCAGAAGAAAAACTCAATCGAGACGACCAGACTTCGATGCAAAACGCACAAATCTCAGATGAGAGAGATAGGGGAGAGTGAGAGAGAGTTCACCGGAGGGTGAGAAATCGGAGGAAGCCATGGCAGTTGATTCTCGAACCAGACATGAAGCGGGAGACCCGCGAAGTGGGGGACCCGCGAAGTGGGGTTGATGGCTGAGCTCAACATCGATGAAGCGGTCGGCAATCGAGCGTCGGTGATCCAAAAAGGAAGAGACAGGAAGAGCTGATCGGGAAGAGGGAGAGCTCCGCTCCGGTGAGAATGTAGAGGGAGAAGATGGCCGGCGGCGTGGACAAACAGGCGGCGCTCCGGCTTCCATCGCGTGCGTGAAGAAGGGAATGACACGGCGAGTCCCGTACTCCGGCAATGGCGCTGCCTCCTGTGACGACGATGACGAGATCGCGAGTGGGTGAGGGCGACGCTTGGCGACGGCGCACGGAAGAGGGGAGTCGGCGAGAGAGGCTAGGGCACGGGCGAAGAGAGGAAAAAGGGAATCGGGCAAAGTTGGTTCGGCAAGGGAAAATGAAGGCACGGTTATTTATAAAATCATAGTCAAATATATTTTTAACATCGGTTGTTAAAAGAACCGGTGTTAAAAGTATTTTGAAGTTCAAATAATTATAACATATGACCCCGGTTATTTATAAAACCGTAGTTAAATATATTTTTAACACCGGTTGTTAAAAGAATCGGTGTTAAAAGTATTTTAAAGTTCAAATAATTACAAAAATGCCACCGCCTTTTTTTTTAACACCGGTTTTAATACAACCGGTGTTAAAAGCCGTTGTTAAAGGTCTTTTTTGTACTAGTGCTAGTGCATGGCCAAGTCCTTCTTCAAGTGATCTTAGAATTTTAGTGGAAGAAGAAGAAGAAATCATTAAAATCAGGGGGCACCTACAGCATGCATCCCTCCGGAGATTCCTATTCAAAATTCATTTCCAAATTTTTCAGCTCCAGAAGAAGAAACTGAAGCTCCACAGGACCATTCTAGACTCTTATTTTGTGATGGTAGTGCTATTGATGGTCCTAATTTTTCTAATATGGTTGTTGCAGATATTGCAAAAGAAGAATGCATGGGAGATGATATTCCAGGTGTAGGGGATTGCATTAAGCCCCAGGGACCACCAACAGTGATGGATACATTAGAAGATTCAGAGGATGAACCAGAAAGTGTAGGGACTTGCATGGTGGAAGCAAGAACCCAAAGATCACCTATTCCAGTTGAGTGTCCACCAGAGCTTGAGGCTGAAGAGGAGCATGTACTTGACCAGGAGGGAGCTATGGATACATCTATTTTTGTAGAACCTCGAGGTATTCTTCAGCACGCTCAGGTAAGTATTTCTCCTCTTTGTTTAGAAAAATTCAGCAAGGTACCTAGTGCTGACTTTATTGGTTATGATGAATTTATTGATATACCTTGTGTAGAAATTGCTTGTGCAAATCCAATAGAGGTACCAAAAATTGATTTCCTTGGTTGTAATGCATTAGTTGATACATCTCTTGTAGATATGGGTTGCGAACAAATTTTAGAGGCACCTATAATTGATGTTGTTTGCTATGATGAATCTCTTGATACCTCTTTTGTGGATATGGATTGTGAAAAATTTTTAGAAGTGCCTGAAATTGATGTTATTTATTGTGATGAATCTCTTGCTATATCTTATGCTGAGGTTGAATGTGAAAAACTTATGGAGGTATCTGAGATTGATTTCATTGGCTGTGACACATTGCTTGATACATCCTTGATGGAAAATAATTGTGATATTTCTATTGAAGTGCCAAAATTGATTTCTTTGTTTGTGATGAGTTCCTGGATGCAAATTTTGTAGGAAATAATTGTGAAAAATTTATTGAGGCACCAAGAATTGATTTCATTGGATATGATGCAGTTTTGGATACATTTCATGCAGAGACTGATATTATTTTATTTCCTTCTTACCCTGCACGCTTGAGAGAGGTATTCCATTGTTTTGCAGGGTCTAGAAGACTTCTGGAGTGGGTGCTCCATTTGAACAGACTCCAACCTCCTGGAAGAACTTTCAAAAGGCATCAAGAAGGAGGAGCTGATTGTACTGTAATTCGAAGCACTCCACCTCTTCAATGGATCTTGTACCTAAATCGCCTTCGGCCACCGGAGCAAATTTTTGTAAAGTTCAAGTGTGGGGGAGTCCTAATTCTCTCAGCTACCCCTACTCCTCCACTACCACGATGGAGGCTACTGCTTGATAGACTCCGTCCACCAGAAATAAAGGGGAGTTTGTTCCTTCTTGCATTTTCTTTCACTTTTATGACTTCTAGAATTTTCCTTTTAATTGAGTCCTTGCTAATAAATGCATTAGTAGAGTAGAATGACTAGGAGTCATTGTAGATACCATCTTAGTTTCTTGGAAATTTATTTCTTGCATGATTAGGAATAAATGTATCCCTCTAGGTTATCTTTATGTCATTTTAGAATCTCTTGAAAATAAATTAAATTTGGTTGTTAAAACTTAGGGTTTGAGCTAATGGATGAAATCTTGGATGCTTGAGTACTACTTTGCTTTAGATTTTTAATTGAGGTCTTGAGATGAATTATTTTTGCCTAGTGAGAATTAGCCTTATATTTGTGACACATACATGTGATTGTAGTCTAGAACTTGCTTAGGTTCTTTTAAAATCATATTTCAAAGATTGGATCACATTTATAGAAGCTAATAAATTTGTTTACCCTTCCATGTCAATTTTTGGCATTAATCATGTCTATTCTATTTGTCTTTCTTTATTCCTACTCTTAACCCAATTTTTCTATGGATTTGTTTGCTTGGGGTGTTTCTTAATGCTATTTTGCCCGAGACGGATAAAGATTTAAGTGTGGGGGAGTGACTAGCGTTTTGGAAAGATTTGGTATCAAAGAGGCATTTCATATCAAGAAATTTTTTTTTTTGCAATTACATGTGCCAAGAATGAGTTTGAGTGAGTTTGGTGCCAAGAATGAGCAAGAAAGATGGAAGCAAGTGGAGATCTAGATTCCTTATCATACTCTGAAGATCCAAGGGCATGCAATGAAAAAAAAAATCTGCAATGAGAAAAAAATGGCACGCAAAAGCAAAAAGAAAAAAAAAATTTTGTGCCAAAGTGAAGAAAATTTTTTGTGGAGCTAACTTGGATCGAAATTGACTTGGATCCAGAATTTGAAAGTTGGAATTTTGGGAAGCCAAGATCAGCAACATCCTGTAGAGACTGAGTTGAAGCTGGAATTATCTGAATCAATGCAGAAATGTTTGTGCCAAACAGGGAAAAACAGTTTGTGTAGATCTAAACTGAGCTGAACTGTTCGGAATTGAAACAAATGCAAGGGTGCTGACAAGGATTAAGAACAGAACTCTTCACCAGTTAGCAGAAATTTTGGAGATCAGAAATGTTGAAGAGTTGAGCTGAAAATGCAGCTGAAGCAGAAAAATCAGAATGGAATGTTTCCATTCAAACAGATTTGTGTCAAGTTGAAGCTGAAATTAGATTTTCCGAGGCTATGAATCAAGGCATAAAGTATGAAAATGCATCAAAGGTGATGAGAACATCCACTGCTGATCAGAACTGAAAGAAGTTGCGGCTGCTAGGACTTGTAGATCAGGACAGAAAAAAAAACAGTGTAGTGGCTTGGTCTCAACTTGCTGAGCAGAATTTCTCCACTGATAAGTGATGTAACTTCTGCGAATGTAGAGATCTTGGAGCATTGAATCTGGCACAAGTGGAGGAAGTCGACAGTCTACGAATAGGACTGAGGAAAGAGATGAAACAAATTCAGTTATGAAAAAAAACAATAAGAAAAAGAATTCAGTTAAGTAAACTTTCAAGTGAGGTATTTAAACTCTTTACTACTATTGATGCAAATTGTTTTGAGAAATCAGACTGATCTGAAATGACTCTTAATGAAGTTTGATTCCATTGTGACACAACATGACTGACCAGAAAAAAAAAAGAGAACAGTTTGAAGGAAAAAAAAATAAGAAAAACAAAGGAAACCAAGTGGCACACCATTGAGTTTCGGCACCATGCAATTAGTGAAGTTAATCTCATCCAAATTGAAGATTTGTTCCACCATCATTCTGATTTCAGTAGAGAAAAGAAAGAAAGAGAAAAAAATCAGAAAACAAAACAAAGAGCAAGGTTGGCACGCATAGACAAGAATTGGCACATTGAGAACAAATGGGATTTTCTTCACCCAAATGAAAAGCATTATCCAAGTTTACTCCATCACACTTTTGATCTCACTAGAGGACTGTAAAGAGAAGCAAAGTGCATTGGAAACATTCTTGAGCAACCAAGTCTCCCACTTTATCCATTTTCTATTTTCTTGGCTTTTACTCCATTTCTTACCATTTTCCATGTTTTCACTTGTTTTTGTAGATGTTGATCCTAATCATGAATAATGGTGGAGATTAGATAACAAGCAAGCCTATGGAGTGCAAGAAGCATGTGTGTTTGAGTGAGCTCCACTTTCATCATCTACTTAGAACTTAAGAGAGAGCCACCAAAATTTTCCTTGAAAGGCTAGTGAGTTAAATTCATCTCAATGACTCATGAAAGATGAAAAGACTATGTTGTTGATTTAAGGACAAGATACTAATCCATAGAGCTTAGATTTATGAGAATTGACAACCTTAGGTAATTTCTTTTCATTTGTTTCTAATTATGCTTAAGAAAATCTAAGGGATACATACTTAGTGGTTTCGCGAGACGCTCAAGCTTAAGTGTGGGGGAGTTGATAAGTACCATTTTATTAATTATTTTAGTTGCTAAAATCCATGTTTGACCATGTTTTACTTACATAATGGTGGATTTACCCTAGGTTTTAGAACTTACTTCTATTTTGGACTTAATTGCAAATTTGCACATATTTGGATTATTTGACCACTAAATTTTTGATCTATTTTTGTATGCATGAAAGGTTCATGGACCTAGGGCATACTGGGTCAAACTTGAGTCGGAAGTGGACCCAAATCGAGTTATCAAGCTTCGGATTAATCTGGGCCGTCCGATTCAAGAGCGGCTAGATCTGAGCCATCTGGGACCATCTGAAGCCATCCAAGCTAGGGTTAGGGCTGATCAAGCACTCTGATCAAGATCTGAAGATTTCATCCCAATCAGAGCTCATTCAACCGTTGGATCAAGCTCAGAGGGTTCTAGATCGTCCATTCAAAGATTAGGTTAATCTGGACCATCCATTGCAAATCTGGAGGATCCGAGCTACCACGAGGCAGATCCTGACCCTTGATCAACATCATCAAAGTTTGGTTCAGATCGGATGAAGATCAGCCGTTGGATTTCCTCAAATCAATCTGGGTCGTTCATTCATAATTACTTAAGGAAAATTTTGCCACAGCTTCTCCCTGTCGCGTCTTCGCCGCAAGCTGCCTTCTTCATTTTTTTTCTTCGCAATTTCTTCAGTAGTTTCTTCAATCTGAAGGCGTGACCCATCAATTCCGATCTTAGAGCAAGTTCCAGATCTTTGGGAAGCTGATGCCGTGAAGTTTCCAGCCCTAAATTGCCCAAGAACAGAGCATGATTGAGGTCTCATCAACTCTGCCATCGATTGCCTTGAATCTGGTTTTGTTCCATCCTTAATCAATCTGAGCTATCTGGAGGGGTTCTCGGGTAAGCTCGGATCATTCCCAAGCCATCAGAACAATTGGACAAAGCTAGATTGAGGAGATCGAAGGGGTTTTCAGATTTGAGCAGAGCTGAGTTGGTTGACTCGCAGATTCAGTTTTCCCATCGGTTTGTTGAGCTTAGGGGTTCGAGGCTCTTCCTTGCGTGACGAACAAGGCGTTCTTGAGCTAAGAGAAGGGGTTGATGATATTTTCTTTAGTTAATTTTCAGTTATTAAGCTGTAATTTCATTTCTGAATGTTGTCTCGTTTCTGAATTTTCTGTATCAGCTGCTAGTTCTCGTTTCTGATTAGTTTCTGCTTAATTAGGGTTCATTTCTTCTAGTTAAATAGTTAGGGAGTGTGTTTAGCGAACAAGCAGATTTAATTTCAATTAGTTTTACATTTCGGCACTTGCGTATCAATCCGGCACTTACGTATCAGTGTTTCTCTTGCGTTTCAGATGGTTTTTCTGCCGTTTCTGATTTTTGCATCAAACTAGTTTAGTTTTAATCTTCTGAAATTCACTTTTAAGTTTGTTCATTTACAGAGTTATTGAGTTCAATTTCTGCAATTGGTTTAACTAGCTGCGTATCAACTCTAGTTCTATTTTTCAGCTCCTTGTTCTGCGTATCAACTCCATTCAGCAGGTTTAAGTCTTTGATTCTGAATTCTGTGATAAGTGCACATAAGTCCTTCTAATCCTTTCCGAACATTGATTGTGCGAACTTGATCTTATTTTGCTTTGTGAGTTTCTGAACTCAATGTATCCTGTTTTCAGTTTCAGTCCATGCACATTTTCGTTTCTGAAATCAGTATCCCTTGCGTATCAAACTCCATTTCTGCACATAATATTTGGTTTCTGAATCTTTGTTTCACTTGAGTTAATTCCTGCATTCATTGGGCGTTGAATTCTGCTCCCGATTTGTTTACATCACATTCAATGGCTTCACATCAGTAGCTTGTTTAACCTTGCATCAAAAAGGAGTGTAAGCTGCTATTTCTGCACATCAGTTAGAGTTATTTCTGCACGTTAGTCTCCATTTCTGCAGTGTTCAGTTATCCATTCTGAATCTCTGAATGCCGAATGCATTCAGAAACATTACAGCCATTACCTTTTGAAATTCCTGCACTTGATCTCAGCTTCCAGTTGCATTCGGCTGATTCCAAATTCCTTCATTCATTATTGCCATTCGTCATTTCTGAACATTACAGCTAGCTTCAATTCCATTTGGTTTACATCAGTTTATAGTGTTTCATTTAGGATTAATTGCAGTACATCAGTTTTCTCTCTTTTGTGTGCCAAGTGCTGAAATTTTGCAACTTTATATCAAGAGGCAGTTTAGGCATTGATTGGTATCCAATTATATGCTGATTTTAGTGTGCTATGGTGCTTGAACTCAGCTAGTGTTACATTCGGCCATTACTAAATTTATCTGCATTTATTTGCTTTCGGAAATTGTAGCTAGTTGTGTTGAGTTTGTTTAAATATTTGGATACTAAATTTTGTAGCTAGCAAGTGTTCCAAGTTGCTTGTTTCTGAAAATTGCATCACTGCCTTTATTCAATTGCTTAGCCTTTGTTTTGCATTTGGAATCAGATTGGTTTTCCAAAATTGTTTAAGTGCCTTGAGTGAATTTGATTTGAAACCCAAAACAATTAACGACACATAAACTCGAGCTCGAATCAAACCAACCTCAACTAGTCCCTAGGAAAAATATGACCTGTGGCCCCTTTACTACGTTTTCATTCTTTGATTACAAAAAGAGTTTCCAACATTTATAAATATCTAAATTTGAGACCCACTTTCGTGACACCTATTTTGAGGGCATCACAGACGCTGACGCTGGAGAAAGGACTTCACACCCTGAGAGATTAACACGAGTCTTAGGAGAACACGTTGGAGGTTGTCCATCGGATCCCACTCCGACGCTCAAGTCAGTGCCTCGATGGAGGAGACGAAAAGAAGGCAAGAAAAGAGATAGGCGAAGTAGAGAGTGTGTAACCTCCTTTACCGGAAAGGTTGGAGTACCTTTTATACCTACGGCAGTTGTCTTCGTGCGTCTCCATGATCTTTGCCACGCCCCCCTGATTTGTGGGTTACAGGATAACCTTTGTAACGGTCACGTCATCATTAAGTTCGAACCGTTGCGACAATTATGGGTCATGATAACTCCGTGATAATTGGTGATGATTATCCGTAGATCCGAAGAAAGGGAGACCGTTACTTGAGGTCGAATGCTTCCTGGGCTCCGCTTCCCCGAGGTGATCTCGGGGTCTTCTGGCCCGGGGGTCCCGGGCACTCCTCTTCCCAGAGGTGGTCTCGAGGCCTAGCTTTCCAAGATGATCCCGGGAGTGGGTCTCCTGATTTGATTTCCGAGGTGTATCTACTGCGCGGGGAGGGGGGAGGGGGTTCCAGGGGATCCCCTTCCCGAGAGGGTCTTAGGTGTTCCGAAAAGAGAGTCGTTCAGACTTGCTACATCTTGTCATTCGACTTCTTTAATCCATGTATCTGCCATGGGGTACTGAACCCCATCAGAGACCAAAAAAAAAAAAAAACTTTTTTGTTATCCAGGTTTCTGAGTCTTGGATCCAATTAATCTTGAAGGTGGATGACCTCCTAACATGTGCATCGTGTAAATTCAGTAGCATGAACAACTCCTGATGTATGATAGTTTAATTATTTCAATAGTTCAAGTACAACAGATATAAGATTATCTAACTTGAGAATCAAATCCTCGGAGCCTGAGAAATCATCGTGCCTCTTACCGCTGTTGGGTCTAGGGGTACAAAAAGTTTTATTGTTCCAATAAAATTCTAAGGTTGAATATTTAAGCTTGAATATGTAGACGAGATATTTGATGAGATTCAAATGACTAATTAGATCAGTTGACTGTTCATCCGGTTCTTTTTAGCTAGTATAACTACTATTCATTGTGTATTTGTGTATGCTCGGGATGCTTGAATTGAGACGCCTAGATGTAGGATTTTTATTTATTTATTTATTGAAAATATATTATATATATTTAAGATTTAAGAGTTTAGAATTTAAGAGATACTTATAGTTGATTTAAGTAAATAATTTTTTTTTAAATTCAGATTTTCTTTTTGAATTATAATTTTTAAGATAAAAAAATTTAGATGTTCATAATTAATAGTTAATATTATATGAATTTAAGATTTTAAATTTTAAAAAATATTAATTTTTAAAAATAAAAAACAAAAAAAAACTGCATACCAAAAAAAAAATACCGCACGAGACAGATCAAATCCAGACGTGTCTTATGCATACTGTCACACATGCGCACAACAGATCAGATATCGCACGGTTTCCCTTGATTCAATCTTGAAACACAACTTACCACCGATTTGACATAAAAAAAAAATTTAGAGACGCAATTTTAAATTTTTGCTCTCCTCCATTTACACATGAAAGTGATTGGATGCCCTTTATTCTCACAACTTACTCCAGCACAAGCATCTACCGAGCACATTCCTCACTGTCCAAATTCTGCCTGTCCTGGCTTTGCAACTTGAGTTAGGGAGCATTGTCCTACCTTTGGCTACTAACAGCCGAAGTTCACAATCAAATCACCATCAGACAGAAATGGGAACAAAATTAGCTACCCCCTTCACTTTGATATATCTCTGATGAATTGAGGACAAAGTAGGTTCATAGAATGAGAATTTCGTAAAGCATGTATGGCTCACCACAGCACCACACTACTCTCAGGAAAGCAACAGAATACTCTTAACATCACCTAAATTGCACTGTGATGCAAACTAACCTCTCAGCGTATAAAGTCTGAAAAAAATGATTGTGTTGAATAATCAATTGAAAACTAAGCCAGTGCTGGCACGAATATCTTGTCATTTGGTTCAAAGATGGGATGCTAAAGTTGTGCGCTACCGTTCACAGCTTCACCTGATGACTCAATAGGATACACGTTGAGTCCTCTTGTTCGCCCGGGTGCACCTCCTTTAAGATAAGATATGTCTAGCAACCACCTAGCAAACATCAAGCCAAGAGTCAAATTTTCCAGATAGGTTGTTCTTGGTATTTAATCTGGTAGAGCGCAAGATGACTTACAGATCGTTATCATCACAGTGGAGGAGGAATGTTTTATCTGTCTTAACTTCTACATCAGATACAAGAACCTTCAAGTTCTTCATGGCTGAATGAACAAGATATTTCACAACTTTGCTTTGATAAATCAAAAAAAAAAAATACTCAAAAGCATCGAGACTTACTTGATGGATTGGCTATTTCATCTGAAGCAATTAATTTCTGCAAAGGAAAAAAGAAACAATTTCATTAGAATGTTTATCCGTCACCAAAATATGGACACCTAATGTCAATATTGTCATGTGCATAAATTTTTAGAACTAGCTATATCAGCTATTTGGATCCACACTGATGTTGGTTACATATACACACGGTCAAGTAACATAGTTAATCGGCATGAATGGGAAACAATACCTTAAGATTGTCATAGCATAATTCTAGTTCATCATTCACCAAGAGATGATCAAAAAGACCAAGAGATTTTGCTTCATCAAGTTCTGCCCTGGCATTTCTTAGTCGCTTCTGAATCTGCTCCTCAGCCTCTGTTCCACTGTTCAAAAGTCAAGGTGAAGCATCAAAGAACATATCCTAGATTTTTGTAATATAATGAATGCATGAGAAATAAGAGCTAATGTTCTCAAATGTGTTTTTGTACCGTGCTCGTAACCGCTTCTCTAGCTCTTCAAATGACGGAGGACAGATAAAGACAAAGATTGCATCAAGGGAGCTTGCCCTCACTGATCTAGCACCTTGAACATCAATGTCAAGAATGCATCTCTGAGAATATAAAGCCTTGTAAGTATAACAGAAGAAACACAGAACAGACTCCCCATTGAAAATCAGATATCAAAATTATTAGCATGAATGTAATTGCAAAAAAAGTAACCAAATTTAGTACCTTCCCAGAATCTGTAACAACTTCAACTGCCTCAATGCTTGTGCCATAAAGATTTCCATGAACTGAAGCAAACTCCAAAAATTTCCCATCTCTTATATCCTTCTCCATACTGATCCAATCTGTGAAGTGGTAGTGAACTCCATCTAATTCTTTATCTCTTCGTGCTCGAGTAGTGTGGCTCACAGAAAATCCATACGTTGATGGAAATTCCTTCATAAGTTTGTTTATCAAAGTTCCTTTGCCAACGCCAGAAGGACCGCTGATAACAATTGGTTTTGGTGCATTGCCGATGACACCCTTACTCCATGCAACTACCTCTCTGCCAAATACCTTCTTTTGCTCCTTAACAAAAGGGGTATCAATCTACCAAACACAAGGTTAAAATACAAAATGAACACATCTAAAATCTTTTAATAATTGTTTATTAATTTTGTTCTTGATGGACCAGAACTCGTTCAATAAAATTAAATAGCATAAGAACAAAGAAAACTATTTGCCATCAAATATGGCTAAGCAAGATATAGAAAATGAAATCAAGATATTGTCCATGGCAAAAGAGGAAATATAAGACTAGAAAAAAAAAACCAGTTCAAACCTCAAGAAACCAGATGCTATCATCCAACATGGAATCCCTCTTAACAATCCATATCCTATCATTGTTGAGAAGAACAGCCGAGTGGCCTCCCACATGGACATGCTTCAGACCAAGAACAGTCGGGATTATCCTGCCCAAGTAAGTAAATGAATACAAATATGTCTAATTGTATATCAAGAAAGAAGGTGGATACACACCATGATCTTGTTAAGTGATCAAAAATTTTAACATTTACAGACGAGTTTCCTCTATACTCAGATCCTTCAACTACATACTGAGAATGAAATTACAAACTATCAGATCTAGTTAAATCATGTTTGAAAATAATTAATATAGGACAAGGTGATGGCCAACCATCTTATCACCAAAGTTGGTAGAGGTCCGATAGCCAGTTGACTCAGAGTCATAAGCAACAGACAATTTCTCAACCGAACTGTTCAGAATAGACTCAGGAACCTCTTCCCCCTGATGATGATGGATTTCCAAACAAACAACATTTAAAAACAATTAGAATAGCCAACAACGCAGATAGCAAAACAATCATAACAGGGAGATCATTTATGAGAGGCGAACTAACCATTGATACAAAGTACTAGTTCTTCCACAAATCCTCTAAGCCTGAATGAAGTTAGATGGTGGCAAAGTCAATTGAAAGACTAATAGGTTCAATTGAAAAGGAAAATACTTTAACTTTCAAAAGTGGAAGTCAAAAACAAGTTCTTGAACAAATAAACCACTTGAAAATCCAAACTTCTACAAGCTGTACGCCACTAAAACTACTTGTATCCTCATTATCGATATTGCAGAGAACAAAAGCTACGATCATAGGAAAGAGTAATGGGTAAAATCCAATCTTCTCTTCGACAAGGAATCAAAATTTTCTCCTCTAAGCCAAATAAAAGTTACGAAGAAAGCCCGGTTCAAAATCCTATCATGATTTCTTTTCGTCCTCCAATGTCAACGAAAGCCGTGCAAAAATCAAGCCGAAATGAAGCGAGAACAAACAAAAGTGAAACGAAGAACAAACAAGGAAGACGAGTGAACAAGAAAGCCAAAAAAAATAAATAAATAAAGAATCTGAGATCTCCAACCTACCTTGACCTGTGCACAAAAAAAAACAAAAGCGGAAGGAGAAGAACTTCTCCAGGAACGAAGAACCAGAGGAAGAAAAGGCGGCTCCCCAACGGCGAATCTTTCGCTATTGCGGCACCCTTCAATTCCCTTCCCAGCAATCTCCTTCCTTATATAGACAGGATCCGCAGCTTCGTTGAACTTGAAGAACGGAGTCGCTCTTTCTCTCCGTCAAACAACAAATAATAAACCATCGACCACGGGAAACCATCGATCGAGAACGGACGATCCGGATAATAGAAACCATGTAGCGACTTGATCGGGACCGTTGGTTCGTAATCATTCGGATGAGAAAATATACGCGTATCGAGATTGGTAATCGACGGCTGAGATCGATTTTGGTGAGAAAGACACGGAAATTTATGCAAGTGGAGTAAGATTCTCGGTCTCTATTGTCCATGAGAGTGTCCAATTAGCGAGATGAGAAATTTATTATATTAAAATAAGGATCAATTTTCGATTTCGATGAATATATATTTTTTAAAAGCTCTCATTCTAGAATCATCGATTATAATCTTATAATTTATTTCTTTTAACATAATCCCTAAGCAAATGTAAATCACCCTTTTGCCCATCGACTACAATAGACACGTAATAATGTGCATAGTTGTAGCAAGTTGAGGTATTGACAATTTAATGGGGAATTATATTTTTCATATATATATTTTTAGAGCAAATTGTTGTTATCTTTATTTAATGGAGGGTAAAAATTAAAAAAAAATAATTTTATTCTATATTAAAAAGTTAAAATAATATTCTATATTATTTCATTTTTATAAGTACTTTTATTAAATTATTACAGTATTAAAATATTTTTAATCAAGTAGAATCATTTTAATAATAAATTAATTTTGGATAGGATTTTTTAATTCAAACTATTATAACTAATAATTTTGTTTAAAGATGAAATAGAATAAATCAAATAAATACTCCACTACATATTTTATCCTCAAGACTCTTAATTTTAGCATTATTATGACACCTACAATTAGTTACTATAATCTCTATAGTGGCCTATTTGATTTTCTTATTTACCTCTCTATAAATAGTTATAGGATTGATCGTATGAGATGTTGTTAAATACGACACTTTACTCTGATCCAGAAACTTTTTTTTGAAATTATTTTAGGGTCTCCGGGCCTACGAACAAAATTTTAACAATTTAATTAAGTAGAACCCGAAGTTTGTAGGGGTTAAAATAAGTAAAACCCTATACATAAGGGCTTGTTGTTGGATTTTCAAGAATCGAAGGAGCTAATTGCCAAAAGGACATGGCTCTTAGGAGCTACGATGGATTTTTATAAGTTCAGGGGCTAAATTGTAAAATGATGACTGTTATATGTTTCCCTTTCTTCATATCATTTGCCCGATCCTCCCCTCTTCTCCATCGCTCTCCTTCTTCCTCCGCCTGATCGCTCAGCGTTGCCAAGCATCGGAGCTAAGCTTCCTTCGCTCCACCTTCTTTTCGATTTCAGATCAGCAACTTGAGTGCTCGACAGTGTGGAAGTTTTCTTGCCATCGTGGGGGTTTGATTCTACATTGCGATTACGAGAGGCTATCAGATCTGGGCAGAGAAGGCTATGTGAGCATCAGATCAGGTAAGATCTGTTTTGCTAGGAGTCTCTTTTGAACGAATTGGCGTTAGATTATCTCCTATTGGTGTGAATTGATTGTAGCTGTGAATGGAGTTCGATTTGGATTGTTTTTTCGAAATGTGTTGTGCGATTTGATCTAATCGATTCAAGGGATTTTGATCACGACTTTGTTGTTTTGTTATCTTGGTGTTGAGGATATGTTTATCCGTTTGGATTTTCCTTGGCGAGCTTTGAGTTAGTTTCTTTAGCTCCAACCTGTGATTTGGATCAGATTTAGGTAGGGTTGGTTGGACAAGTTCATGAATCATGTTTTCACTTCTTTCCTGTTGTAGTTCACTAATTAGATCTTACTAGATTTGTGATCTTGAGGTGTTGTAGTGAGATTGGATCCATGGGTTTAGATCTTGATGTGTCGAGTGTTGATTTGTTATTTGATTTCAGTCCCGAAGTTGGGGAGTATTGCATTGGCTTTGTTTGAAGCCGAATTTGGGTTGTGAAGGCTCTGTAATTGTCTTTTATTTTGAATGTTGTTACGGTAGGTCTTGGAACTTGTCATGAGATGAAGGGTGGATTGTAATTAGTGTTTGATCTTCCCTATTGCTCTTCTTGGAGCTAATTTCTATGCATTGATATGGTGAATTGCGAGTAATGTTGGGGGCAGTATACCACAGATTGGATTGTAGTGTTTGAGTCATGGAGGTTGGCTAGGGATTTGGTTATTGTTGTGTGCTCCATTTGAGGTCCGATTTGGAATTGATGGTACCTTTTTCTTTCTTGTATCGTGTGCCTTGTTTGGGTTGTAGTTGGCTTTGTTTAGGTTTTAGCTAATGTCGAGAACTCCGTGATTAGAATTCTGTGAAATGTTGTACTGATTAGGAATGAGTTGTTGGGGTTAATTTTTGGTGATTAAACCTCTTAAAACCTTGGTGATAGACCGAACTTGAAGATCCCATTGTTGTTGTATTTGATTTAGAGCAGTTTGATGTCCTTTACTTTGTTTTAGCTAAGGCCTTGGGTGGGTGCTTAGGCGGTCTTGAATCTATGTTATGAATTAGAGTAGTTGTATTTAGGTGATACTTCTTACTTTTTATCCGTGAGCTGCCCATTTGGAGCATGTTTATGGTGCGTTAGGTTAGATACTAGTTTAGGGGTGGACTGAACATAAACTTAAACCTAACTCCAAAAGTAGCTAGGGCTAATCACTTAATTAGATTAATTAAATGAAATACGAGGGTTAAGTTAACCCTAATATGGTTTAGGGTCCTATTAGCTAGTTACTAATTCTTGCAATAACTATTTAAATATGTTCATTGATACAGGGCACTGAGTTAGAGTTATCGTTGCCGATTATTGGATGGGAGGTTCTCTTTTGATACGAGCATCTTCATTTGAGGTAAGTACTTCTTGCTTGTTTTCTTTAGAAACACGTTATCTTTATGCACGATTATTTTATATTTGTGCAGTAGATTTTATTTACCTTATATTTGCTATCATTTTTATCCTGCTTGATACTTATTGTTTGATCTTTGAGATGATCAAATTCCTGTCTATACAGTCTCTATATTTGATATATGACTCTGTATAGTGTTTATGTATACATGTGTGCATAGATATAGAGGGATGTCCCTTTATATCTATATAGATTGATTTCTAGTTATATTTGCATGTGTATCTAGATGTATGATGGATAGATTATTATACATGTGATTGCCCTGTGCATGTTAGGTTGAGTTATGTATGATGACCGGGAGGGGTTGCATGTGTTAGAGTCATGCATCATCCTTGCACTATTGCATGCCGGCGATCATCGACTCCCTTGTGGTCTGAGCCCGTCATCTGGTACATAATCTGCACACATGATCACTCATGGGTTAGTTGATACCGTTAGGTGTGTGCGGTTGCTCTACGCTGCTCCGCTTGGCCGCTCAGGGGTAGTGGTTCCAGAGCATGGTAATAGGCAGGGATCCCTTTTCTTCCCATAGACGAGAAGAGATGAGAGCAACGCTCCTCCATATGTACATATGGTAGTGGGGTGGTCCTCCGCTAACATCTTGTCCACTCGGTCACTCAGGAGCAGTGATGACAGAGTGCATACAGTGTCACAGCTCTACCCACTCGGTCGACACATATAACATGTCTCAATGGCTTGATTGGCGTCAGGGGTGACTATATCATTGAATCATGTGCATATGATGCATTGAGTATTTGATTGTGATTGTTGCATTTGTTTGTTGTATATGTTTGACATGCACATACAGGAGATATTATATGATTTTGGTGTCGATGACCCCTGCACCTGTTCATATGATACGAGCCCCATATATGATTCAGGATAGGTTGATTCTGGTATGTACATTCTTTTGCTACTTTTAGTTATACATATTTTGATATTCCCACATGTGACTGTATCCTGTTGTTTCTTTATAGCTTGTTCAACTATTTATTATATCATGCATATCCTTCTCTATACCCGTAGAGTCCACTTGCACTCGCTACTCATCACAATGTTTTTGTTTGCAGGTTGATAGGTCGCCAGGGGGAGCCCAGTTGTCAGTCCCAGGTCCTTACGACTCCAGTGATGGGTGCTTCGACGCATGATTCGATTTTTTTCTTTTACAACATATTTTTATTATGTATTCGTTTTGTGTTATGAACTTGTATTTGTGTATTTGTTGCAGTATTATATTTTTGGGTCCTCTGTTGGACTTCGTGTGTAATGTCTTTGCTGCGCGCCGGCCTAGAGGGCAACCCAGGTGAGTACTATGGTTTGATTGTCGTGATGCATTTATTTTCTTATGATATATCTCTTATTTTGAGGTCTGAAGCCAACTATTATATTACGTGTGTTGTATGTATGTCTAAATTGTCTATCGTATAGGGGAGATGTTATCGGATTTTATATTGGATCAGCAGCTCCTTTGGTCTCAGGGCGTGACAATTTATTTTGATATCAGAGTGAGGTATACAAGTCTTTTCGGGGATTTTTTTTGAAGTGCATCTGATACCAATTTATTTTGATATCAGAGTAGGTATCAAATGTCTGTTTATGTTTTGGGATTTCCAAAGTTTATTTGATACCAACTTATTTTTGGTATTAAAGCCAGGTTGGCGAGTCTTTTCGGATTTTTCGGAGTTAAATCTGATACCTATTTGGTAGGTGTTGGAGCTCGGTTTGATGAGATCTACTCGAGTACATTTCAGATTTTCGGAGTCATTTTCACGATATGATTTGTACTCTGGGACCTGGCGACGATGGGACATCTCCAGGCGACAAGTGTGTAAACTTGTAAGGTTAGTTAACTTATACCATTAGTAATACTTGTGTAACACTGTAACAGGTATGACTCGAAGTAGACGAACTCCCGCATCGAGACGTGGTCCAGGGCGGCCACGTAAACCTACTATAG
>JAGFNQ010002488.1:0-34006 GCA_024364735.1 Boesenbergia rotunda
AGGAACCGGAAGGGGTGGTGAATCCATTTACGGGTTAGTCACCGTCCCGCTTTGCAGTGGACATAGTGGGCATTTAGGGAGTCTGTTTTAGTTGTTTCTAGGAAAAATCTGAAAGCAATTAAATTATTCTGAGTATACTCGGTGCCTGACTTTGCAAATTAGCAGTACTTTGGATTCGGGCAGAGAACTGACATCCATGCTACACTCCTTTGTGATGCGTTTTGATTGTATTGGGATTTTAGTTGCCTTTCGTCTCTAAAACCTTTTCATTGCTATTGTAGTCATTGTCTTAGTCCTCAACTGATAGTATTTTCCCTTGTTCTTACCAGTCCTAAGTTTGAAGATGAGATCAAACCTGAATTGAAGCATACTGGAGCGGGCGTACTATCAATGGCAAATGCTGGTCCTGACACAAATGTAGCCAATTTTTTATAACATTGGCACCATGTCAGTCATTAGATGGTAATGATTTCCCTTTTGTAGTTTTTTTTTAAAAGAGGAAACCTAACATCTGATAGTTTCTCAGTATTATGTTATGCTACTTGAATGATGTGTTCCCTTAGTACTTATTTGTTGAATTCATTAAGTACATGAAACAAACAGTGAGTACCAACCTCTGAGATTGGCTATACATATCTTATTTTGCCATTAAACTCTATAGAAGACTCTATCACTACTAATACTCACTTCTTTAAGTCATTTTTAATTGTGGTTAGTAGAGTTGCCTTAAATCTCTATTATACTCCACCTTTATTTCCATTTTTTTTTCTAGAAAAGAGAAGGCCAAAAGTCATTTGGCCTACCCATTTTATGTATTTCTTAGTTAGTACAAGGCTTGTGAAAAGAATTGACCAATTCTGCAGTGTTAAGTAGGTTTTACCTTGAATGTGACTGGATGGTAATCTCATCTAAAATAATGCAAACAATTAGCACTTGAACTTGTATTTGAATTTGAAAGTATCTGTATTGATACTTTCAAATTTTAATAGTTGTACCCCATGAAACAGAGTAAAAGTACTATTTTTCAAAATAACTACCTTTCTTATTATAACTTAATTTTTTTATGAATGCTAAATAAATGTCAAGTCATATATTTTGTGAATGACCTTCAAATGCTTACTAGAGATAGATAAAATTGTCTAACATAGCACATATGATATAATATCCAATGAGGAACTCAACCTATATATTCTAACAACCATATAATTGTTAAATGTTACAATTAGCATGATACCTTACTGACTTAAACTAGTGTTCTGATTCTACATCACCACACAGATTATTTCTTTACTATAAAACTCTTATGTAGAAACCTAATGATCAGTAAGCAATTTCTATGATCATCATTTCTACCAGTATGATTGATTTGATTTCTACTTGAATATCCAAATCATCAATATTTTGACTAGTTTTTGTACTAGAATGGCCAACCTTACTACTATTCATATTTTGACTACAAATGATTTATGAATGTGACTTTCACAATAACTATTAGTACTAGAAATAGTAATATTAATATCGATTTCGAAATGAAGATAACTGTCAATGCTGTTATTAGTGTTCTTTTTCCGGATTCAATATCATTACATTTAAGACTTCTTTTTCTTAGACCTTCTATTCAAATAGTTAGAAGGTTACCAAAAGCAAACTTTGATCCATCCTTACCTTTTATTTGATGTCATCTAGGATATGATTGTTACAAGAAATCCTGGGAAAATTTATTAAAATACCTCATCTTATGTCTTAGAAGATATGCGAGTCATATTTTTTTTTTAAAAAATAGTTATAACTGGAGACATTATTACAGAGTTTTAGGGATTTAACATAATCATCAACAAATGCCACTTGAACTCTAATCCTGAAATTTATAGTGTTGACCTCGTTAATCAATATTTTGGTTGATTGTTTCTGAAGAAAGATATCAATTCGGCTGCCTCTAAAAAATTGTCTTCCCTAAAGGTTGTTCCTTTTTGAGTTCAACATTTTCTCAGGCCTTCCAGAGTATTTGAATCCTAAAAATTTATTTTCAAATGCTGTTACTACAGATGTTTGATTGTGCCGGCTATGACTCGTTGCTATGTATTTTGGTCCTTGTGAAATTTCTATCAACTTTCTGGATTCTGTCGTGTGATTCAAACCTTTGATACTTGGTCTCTTAATTCTTCCCCTTCATACCTGTATCGAAGACAATTATTCCAATACAACACCAAACACCCTTGTAGATCACATGTGTCAAGAATCAGCGTGTCATACTCATATCCATGTTTGGGTTGGGCACTTATATCCAAGTAAATATAACTTAGAAAAGAATGAAGAGCAAGAACCTCAACATATCTTGGTAAATTTTTTTTTGTACATAGCAAAAATTATCTGCATATAAAATAAGCCTACATTCACGAGCACTCTTCAGTCCATACATGTTGGAATTCTACATTAACTACCATATGAAACTAGTGTTGTTTTAATATTAGGTCAAGTGATATTAAATAACTTTTAATGAAAATGAAGGCAAAATGTAGGTCTTAGTGATATTCATATTGAAGTTATAATAATTTAATAGATCAAGGAATAATTTGGTCAACTAATTGAATAAAATTTTGATAATTAACAATGTTTAGTTGTAAAGATATTAAGTTGATCATAATGTCTTGTGAGATCATCATGTCCCTCTGTAAGCTCAAAGGTAAACTTTATGGGGCTCTTAGATGCTTTCTGTACTTTATGGATGATCATGTTTGGCGGTTAGAAAGCAACATATACAAAAAGTAAATATAGCAGAAATGAAAATGCTAAGTTGGTTGTGTACAGTTACTAGAAAGTTGAAAATAAGAATACTAATTTTAGAAAGTTAAAAATGGGAGGCGGAACCTTAAAGTCATGTGGGTTCGGAAGCTCAACACAAGGGGTGTTGAATGAGTTGATGGGATAAATTAAGGTTACTTTCTAATATCAAATGGGCAAACAACTTACAAAAAATTAAATTTTCCCTTGGGTAAATTGCTTGTGTCATCTAGGCCACTTTATAATAGTGTTCTAAATGGTGGCGGCCAGGCGGGAGGCGGGAGGCGGGGATCAACCGCACCACCTTTGCCTGAGCTAGTGTTTTAGATAGTAACTCACCTCCTTCTGCCATTGTCGCGTCTGGAACCGCCATCTCCATCACCGTTGCAGCCATTTCGCCACACCAATGAGTTTGGACGCGTCGCCTAGGCCTATCGACAAGTCTGGACGTGTCACGCGAGCCCTACGACGAGCCTAGAAGCGTCGCTTGAGCCCGGCGATGCATCCGGACCAGTGACGTGTCCGAACTCGTCGCGTGGTACCAACCATGCATCGCACTTGTCGCTCGGTTGAAACAAGATATGCGGGTAAGTTGTAAGTAGGTTTTAATTAAATAATTTTAAGTTAATAATTTTAATCAACTCCTAACTATGATCCAGATAATTTAAAAGACTTAATTAAAGTCTAATAAAATTATTTCAGTAATCTTATATATATATATTAAAAAATTATTTTTTATTTTTAAATATTTAGATTAAATATTTTATTACAAGTAAATATTATAAAAAATAATGATTATTTATAATATTATGTATAAAAAATAGTAAGGCGGTATCTAGCCGTCGTCTACCGCCATTTACAACACTACTTTATAAAAGGGTCACCTAATAGGGGATCGCCTAACTACTATGAGAAATTGTCCTTGGCCTAAGCCACTTTATAAAAGGGTCACCTAATAAAGGGGCTGCTTAGCCACTAGGTGAAGGGTCCCTTGTTGAAATCACTCTGCCTTTTAGAACAATTTTATTGATAAATTGTAAATGTGGATCTCTGATAAATTTGTTAATATGATTATTTATTTATTTAATTTGTTATTATGTTTGCTTTACTATTTTGGAGTATTTCCCTTTTGTTTTGAATTTTTATTATATTTTCATATGGTTTGTGCTTCCACAGGAAAACATACAATTTTTGGAAGAGTTTGCAGGGGGATGGAAGTTATTAAACGTCTTGGAAGTGTGCAAACAGACAACAGTGATAGGTGATTCTGAGATTTGCCAAATGATTTAATCTGCATGTGCATTGCAATTTACACTTTGCATTAGCATCTATGTGGATACTGATAATGATATTCATTTAATCGGCATCCTGCTTCCTCTTTATCTGAAGGAGCAATTTTTGTCTTCAGACTCCTGCAATATTGTTAAAAATTTGAAGCATCCAAGTATTTTTTTAATGAAATCATGAAGTACTTAACTTTTTGCACATATTGATGTTTATGAATTGGTGCTTTGTAGATCTTCTGTGGAATGCATTTTTCAAACTATGACAATGGAAATCACACCTAATTTATCCATAGTAATTACTAGTCATAATTTATGTTGGTTAGTCATGGCAATTTATGTCAGTCAATAGACAACTTGTAGAGACCACCTAGAGTTTAAATACCCAATTTCTATTATTCAAAAGTTTCTTCTTCAAATGAAGGAAGTGCCTGCTATTGCATGGTTGGAAATTATCCTTAGTAGATTGCAAGCCGTCACACTGTAGGTGTGAAGAGGTTACTCGAAAGAGCTTCTAGTCTAAGGATGAAACCTTCCTTTGCTAGGAAGATGAAAAATAATTATGAATCTGTTCTTGCATGTTTTAATGCCCAAAGTTCTATACAAGGACTTGTGTCAACCAAACACTCATAAATATTGCAGAATTTAAATGACCAACTAAAGGAGGGTTGAATAGATAACTACAAATATATTTTTTGTTAAAGCACATTTATATACTTAAATCGCATATTAATCCAAAGTGTGTGTGTGTGTGTGACAAGATATGGACTGTCATAGCAAGCAAATAAGTGGGAAATCCTTCTCCATATGAGATTAAAAAAATATGCACTTTGTGCAATATTAATAGAAGTACAATAACTCCCCAATCAGGAGCATGTTGTTAGGTAAGTGGGATTTGCTCCCATATGGTCTTTTCTTGGTTAGTTTTATTTTTTTTATTTTTGCTGCGTATATATTTAATATTTGGAAAAACAATAGTTATTTAATAAATAAGATCTGACGTAGACATTAGGGAGTGCTTAAAGGATTTCATAGAACATTTTTTTGGAATTAGTATCAGTTTCTTCTTCAGAGGGAATTGAATTGGTTGCGTTGGAGAGGGATAGAGGATCATGCATATGTTGAGCAGTGCAGTTTTGCTGTTTACTTGGACCAAAGTGTTCCTGACCAAGTGAATTTGAACTTTGAACCAATCCACAAAAAATTGCTTGCACAAAGGTGCGCCTGGTGTTGATATAGTATTGAAATTGTATCATTATGGTCAAAGACCAATACCCAAGCATGGAAAAAACTTTAAACCTTGATTTTTGTTTTATTTTCCTAGTAAATAATGGTAATATTAGGTTTGAAGAAACTTTAAACTGATACCCAAGCATGGAAAGTTCATAGATTTGGACCAAAGGTGTGAACTCTTTGCTATACATTTCTTAATATTCTGGTATATCTCTTACCTTACACATAGCTTGGTGGAGATAACGATTGCCAAGATTCAAAATCTTATTCTGAGTGAGGGTTCTGGTCCCTGATACAAACAAGTTGATGAGGGTGTCATGCTGGATGTACTGACACATCATGCCGGAGGTACCAAGAAGAAGAAGAACCAGGGAAGAGAAAAAGAGGAAAAAGATCGAAAACCAAATTTAACTTCCTTGCTGCTGCCTGATGCCACAAAAGCAAAGAAGAGAGGGAGCAGCAATGTGACGTTGAGAAGATAAGGGAAGTGAAGAAGAAAAGGTAGCACACAACTGGATGCCTGAAGAAGAGGAGGTCATGGTTTAGTCAAGAAAGTGAAGAATGTAAGATCGTTGCCGGTCCGCTAGAGGGGGGGTGAATAGCGTTTCGAACCCCTTTCTTCCTGCACGATTAGTTTGCACAGCGGAATATACAATAAAACAATAAGAACAAAGACTAACCAATGCTAACGCCTCAGATTTAGTTGGTATCCACCCCGACCGGGTGACTAATCCAACAATCCGTCGGTGGATCACTCCCCGGACAACCTCCGACTATCACGTGTCGCTCTTTGTGGGTGGAGAAACCTCACCACAACACCTTGGACGCTTTGTGAACACAGTAGACTACTAACCGGCTTTACCCAAGCAGGTTTCGTCAAGAAATCCCAGCCCGATCGAGTCCCCCTTTAAATAGACTCGGGCTGGAAATCACGCCACCAGTCGACTGCCCCCAGGGCAGTCGACTGGTGCCAGCCAAATTCGACCGTTGACACTCCAACGTTCGAATTTCCCAGCTCACCAGCCACCTACCAGTCGACTGCCCCCAGGGCAGTCGACTGGTACCCTGCTGATCCCTTCCCGAGTACATTCACACAGCACTTAATCCTCACGACTCGACTGACTCCTCTTCCGCAGCCTCGACTGTTGCCTTCGCGCCCTTTTCATCTTCGGCCCTCGTCCCTCGGATGCGCACGCAAGCCTCCAGCTTGCATCCATGCCACCCTTCACGTACGCCTCGAAGTCCGCGCCCATCAGCTCATCGTCCCTGCACTCCAAGGTCCCTCAGATGCGCACACAAGCCTCCAGCTTGCCTCCATGCCATCCTTCACCGTACTGAGGCCGTCCAGTCAAGTCCATATGCGTACCTGTACAACCTGCACACTCAACATACGCATATCAAATACACAAGGGTAAACCTAACTTAAACCCTTTGCCCAAACATCAAAACCCATGGTCACACCGGACCATCTTAGGGCCGATTGCTCCAACAATCTCCCCCTTTTTGATGTTTGGCAATCCGTTTAAGTTAGGGAAAGCAAGATAGTAGTCAATAGCAAAAACCATGCTAAATAAATGCATATGCAATGCAAAATGGATCCTATCCCAAGGCATCCTACACCTAACCCTCCGAGTTAGGAATTTTACACCTAGCCCTCCAAGCTAGGAATTTCCCACCTAACCCTCCAAGTTAGGATTTTCCAACCAAATCGGGCTTTTTAAAACTTCTCCCAAGCTCCCCCTGCATTGGACTTACAAAGGCTTTTTAAGAACCTGTCCAAGGTTCCCCTTACGCCAAGAAGGGAGCAATCATGCTCCCCCTTAATCTCAATTCCCCCTAAACCTAGGGTTTCATGCAAAGGTAAGTTTGGTTTCCCACTTAAACCCAACATCTCTCCCCCTTTGCCATACATCAAAAAGACCCCAATAATATCCCAATTATCGGTTCTTTTAATCCCTAATGGTCCTAAACAATGTGTACTAACCCCCCATACACTTGTTTTTAATCACTCGGACCCAAGTCAGCTGCTGGATACCCACACCAGCCCTGACCAGTCGACTGCCCTCAGGGCAGTCGACTGATACTCTGATAATCAGTTTTCTGGCCGAATTTCAGAAACGCGCCAGAAATTCCACAAATCTCCAAAAATTCCCAAATTTCGTGGAGAACTTTGTGGTACCCATACCTACTTGGGAAAAATATATTTCACCATGTATCTATCTCCATTCCCAAGTTTGGTACAAAACCCAAAAGTTTTCTTATGAAAATTAAGGCAAATAGGAGACAACCTCCCCCTTAACCCATGCCTTCTCCTAATTTTCATTTTCAAAGGGTTAAGTTCTACCCAACTTAACCTCCTAACACCAAGTTAGGTTCTTCCCAACCTAACACCCGAGTTCTTTTCCCTTTGAACACCATTAAAGGCTTGCTCCCCAAGCATCCTTATCCCTAGTGTCAATAAGAACTCAACAATCATCTAAAAACTCTAAAGTTTGCAAGCACACTTGCTAGGATATACCCTATCCTAGAAAAATATAATATCATGGAAATATCAAGTGTGCTTGTCTTTTGGTACACATCTAAGTTTCTTAAGGATTTAAGTATCAACTTTCAAATTCGTTTCTAATTCCATGTGTTTGTCAAATCTACCCATCATAATTTGACACATGGAGTTGCCCTCAATTCATTTCTTTGTCCATATCCTTAATATGACGACAGTTTCCCCCTTTTTATCTCTAAATCCTAGATACACATGAGAAACTTATAAAACTTCTTTGAATTTTCCATATGGCCTCATTTAGTAGAACCACCATTAACCCATGAGGCTCTCCTTAACTAAACCAGCATAATCAAGGATCATATTCTATCATCCAATAGCCATTTTCATATTTCAGCCCACAGACCAGTCGACTGCCCCTGGGGCAGTCGACTCCCAAAACTCACAGAATGTTTCTGGGCTTGAGACCAGTCGACTGCCCCCAGGGCAGTCGACTGATACCTGATTTTCAGGTTTTCAGGCCGAAATTCAGAAATGTCCTAAAAATTCTACAAATCTCCAAAAAATCTGAAATTTTGTGGGGAGATTTGTGAAGCCAACATCTACTTGGGAAAAATACGTTTCCAAATAAATGTACTCCGGATCCCAAGATTGGCACAAAACTCTACTTCTTCCAAAGTGTATCAAATAAACTCATCCTAGAAGTTCTAATTCTCACTTCTCTTCAATGCATTCACTTCTCCTTGATCATAATTCTTTTCTACCACTGAAATACATGGTATTCCACCATTAAACCTCAATTTTGTGAAATATAGCTCCTTTTTCACCTTTTCTCCCTAAATTCTCCTTTTGATGTGCCAAAATCTAGGATTAGGACTTACCCAAGTCTCCCAACCCTTGTGGCACATTTCACTTAATTTCCTAAGAGAGAAACTTTTGAGATCCATTTACCATGGACCCCAAAGGCTCCTAGAGCTCCCCCTTGAGCTCTTAGCCTTAGCCACCTCCCTAGGTGACTCCATCCACACTAGACCACACCGGTGTGCCACTGGTGACTCTTGATCTACAAAATTGACCTTTTTAACCTTGGACACCTTGTCCTTGGTTAGGTCACTCTTTTTACCCTTGGATGACATTCCCTTGTCCTCCTTGGACTTTCCCTCCTTATTAAGATTGTATGTTTTCCCAACATGCTTCTTTCCATTGCCCTTGGAGGTCTTAGATCGGTATCCCAATCCCGATCTATCATAGTTGGGTTTGATGCTACCCAACACCATGTCTAAGCCCTTAGACCCAACCGTGAATCTTTCTAGGGCTTTTTCTAATGCATCAAGCCTTACCCTCAAGGCTTGATTTTCCCTCTCTAGACCTTTAATTTTGGAGTCCATATGTCCACTTTGGACATCCCTAGAACTACCCATTTTCTTAGGCACATTCTTTCCCTTCTTGGGATTAGTGTCATGATCTTTAGATACAAAGGTCCTAGATTTACTATGATGCATGCTTTTCTTAGAGTATTGATCTACCTTGTTATCCTTAGTCCTATCATTATACTTAAATCCAATGTTATGTACCATTAAGCAATTTTCATGAAATCTAGCATGCATGGATGAATGATTTGTATTATTTTTGGCATGTAAGAAAGAACTTGAAATTGAATTTCTTTTTAAACTAGGGTTAGAAAATACCTCCCTTACCCTTGTAGTCCTTCTTTGTTGTGAGTTTTGCTTTCTTCTCTCTTCTTTCTCCCATCTCCTAAGATGCTCCATCTTCTTTAGCTCACCTTTTCTAGGACACTTGGTGTGAAAGTGCCCCATCTCTCCACATGTAAAGCATCTAATCTTCTTCCTCCGTTCTTGGGCTCCTCCATTCCTACAACCCACATTAGTTTTAAAAAAATTTACAATGGGTTTAGGGTGTACCTCCATTTTACCTTTTGGGCACTTATCCTTATAGTGCCCCTTTTCGTTGCACCCAAAGCACGTGATATGATCTTTGTTCTTGGCTTTGGTGGAGGTTGGAGTGGAGGTAGAAGCTTCTTCTTGTACTTGTACGGATGAGGGTCTCTCCTCCCCCTCACTTCTTGAACTTGATTTCTCATCTTCCTCTCTTGATGAGGTGGAGGACCTCTCACTTTCTTCTTGTACAATTAAACCCATTTCTGTGGACTCTTGAGATTGTATAGGCTTCTCATGGATTTCTTTCAATTTTCTCCACAATTCATGGGCATTTTTGTACTCACCTACACAACTCAAAATATTATTAGGTAAAAGATTCAACAAGATATTAATTACCTTCTCATTGGCTTTGGATTGATCTTGTTGTTCTTGATTCCAATATCTAGGCCTAAGCCTCTTTCCGTGCTTATCCCTTGGAATCTCGAACGGCTCTTCTAGTGCAATCCTTAGCTCCCACTCCATCGTGAACCATGTCTCGATCCTCGCCCTCCAAAGATCGAAGTCTTCATGGTTGTAGTCCGGCGGAGTGTAGATGTCGTCCCCAAGTGGACCTTCACCTTCCATTTCCTCTAGCGTATGCTCCCTCGGCGGTTAGTCCGATCAAGAGCGGAACTTGGCTCTGATACCAACTGTAAGATCGTTGCCGGTCCGCTAGAGGGGGGGGTGAATAGCGTTTCGAACCCCTTTCTTCCTGCACGGTTAGTTTGCACAGCGGAATATACAATAAAACAATAAGAACAAAGACTAACCAATGCTAACGCCTCAGATTTAGTTGGTATCCACCCCGGCCGGGTGACTAATCCAACAATCCGTCGGTGGATCACTCCCCGGACAACCTCCGGCTATCACGTGTCGCTCCTTGTGGGTGGAGAAACCTCACCACAACACCTTGGACGCTTTGTGAACACAGTAGACTACTAACCGGCTTTACCTAAGCAGGTTTCGTCAAGAAATCCCAGCCCGATCGAGTCCCCCTTTAAATAGACTCGGGCTGGAAATCACGCCACCAGTCGACTGCCCTCAGGGCAGTCGACTGGTGCCAGCCAAATTCGACCGTTGACACTCCAACGTTCGAATTTCCCAGCTCACCAGCCACCTACCAGTCGACTGCCCCCAGGGCAGTCGACTGGTACCCTGCTGATCCCTTCCCGAGTACATTCACACAACACTCAATCCTCACGACTTGACTGACTCCTCTTCCGCAGCCTCGACTGTTGCCTTCGCGCCCTCTTCATCTTCGGCCCTCGTCTCTCGGATGCGCACGCAAGCCTCCAGCTTGCATCCATGCCACCCTTCACGTACGCCTCGAAGTCCGCGCCCATCAGCTCATCGTCCCTACACTCCAAGGTCCCTCAGATGCGCACACAAGCCTCTAGCTTGCCTCCATGCCATCCTTCACCGTACTGAGGCCATCCAGTCAAGTCCATATGCGTACCTGTACAACCTGCACACTCAACATACGCATATCAAATACACAAGGGTAAACCTAACTTAAACCCTTTGCCCAAACATCAAAACTCATGGTCACACCGGACCATCTTAGGGCTGATTGCTCCAACAAAGAAGTGAAGGCAGCAGTCACTTCACTTGTTCTTCTTCTCTTCTTCACTTCCGGCTGCCTTTGATTCCTTCTATTTTTTTGGCAGCAAAGAGGTTAGGATCCTCAAGCAAAGGGTCTGCTCTGTCGCCTGCCTCACAGAATCAGGTTAGGATTCTTAAGTGAAGCATCCGCTTGTCACCTTCATCATGGAATCAAGTTAGGACCCTCAACTCCTCAAGCAAAGCATCCACTGCACCGCCTTGACCACTGAAGTGATTCCTACATGTCTTGTGGTCTTCAGTAGCTCCGCATGCTGGTTGACAGGTGGAACAAAATCTTTTAGCCATGCCAACTAGCTGGAAATGATATTTTATTCCATGGCAACTGTAAATCAGCAAGGTTCTCGTTCTGGAGTACCGACTGTGAAGCACCAATTTTCTTAACCTAGGAGATATATATTGTTTTAAGTATTTCATAGGGGCTTAATATTTACACAATGATGCATGAATGGCCCAAAGGGACTAATTTTGGCACACTATGCACACAAGTTAGGAATTGAACAGAAGTGCTTTTGGAACAGAAGATATTCCTTAACCTGTTATACTGCATACAACTGCAAGGATTTACTTTTTCTAGCTCACAGCAATGTTGGGGCACAATAGTATTTTCTTATATGTGGCGAATGAGTTCCATAATCTGAATGCATCAAATATGCTAACTTTATAAATCATGGATCCTCTTCTCTTTTTTACCATTATTATTATTATTATTATTTTGTTTCTATTTGAATATGTGTTACGGTTACTGTGAGTTTCATCAGATTATCTTTTTGGTAAGTTGACCGGTGTCATTCATTGGAGATTTGAAAGTCACTAATAATGTGATTAATTTATTTGAAAAGTGGCACATACTATGGATTGCTAGATATCAAATCTGAACATCTGTTATGTGATCAAGAATTTAGGGTCTCTAACTTGTTCTCTTGTACCATGCACTTCAATTTTATGAAACGCGTGTTATAATACCCTTTTCTTTGCTTCCTTTTTTTCCTTATTTAGTTTATCTTTTGCTAAATCAGGCCAATACATGATGTGAAGATACTAAGAACAGTAGTCGAAGATTGAAGTGCTCCAGTTGCAAGGCAAAGGTACCGGCATGCATTTCTGTTTATTGGGATTTCTCCTCTGTTATTTTGCACGTTATTTTTCTTAATTTCTCATCGAGATTTCATTTATCTTTCCGGTAATGTATAGCAGGAAAATCCGAGAAGCTTTTTATGCTGCATTAACATATGCCAGATAGTATGCGGCGAGTGGCCTTGTAAGGTTGTGAAATCATTGTGCCTTGAGATTCTATTTAGAGAACTTTTTTAAAAATTTGCTCGTCTCTAGTTTGACTATCCATTTACTTGAGAATGCTGCTCGTCTCATATTTTCACCCTCTCATTCGGACACTAGCTCATGTTGAATACTCTCTAACTGAATGAGGAGAATTTTTTCAATGTTTAATTTTATCCCTATGCACGTGTCTTATATCTTAACTCTTTTATCCTCGTGAAATAATTATTTTGCTCGTGTACAGATTAGCAATAAGCATAGATTTGAGCTCAAAAATTGCTGTTTAGTTTGGGGGAAAGAGTAGACCAGGCTATGGTTTTATTATATTCTTCATCCGATACACAATGCAAACGAAATGAATCTTTTCGATTTCGTACTACATATCTAGTACCTATTCTTCAAACGTAAATGCCATCCAAACATCCTTTGATCTCGAAAATATAAAATCTGTGGTAGCATCTCTCGATGGCACTGATTTTGTTTATTTTTCTGTTTTTTTTAATATTATCGGGAGCGTTTATATTTTAGAATTTTTCAAGGACACATCATATTTTTATATTTATGTATTTTAAAAATATTTTTTTTATTAAAAACTTTTAAAAAAATTCTTGTGCACCCTCAAGCGACGGTCCTATGGGGTGACTCGGTTGTTCGGTCGTGGGGTTTGGTTGCTTGACTTGGTGGCGACTGGCGAGGTTTGTCTGCTTGACCGCTTGATGGCCTTGACGATCATTGACGTTGGATAAGATAATGAATACTTTGCGTTGAATAGGATAATACTTTGTTAGCCATCGAAAATGGAAGACAGGATTAGTATAAGTATAGTAAGAATGAATATATTAGAAAAAATTTTGACTGTTATTTGACGGCGCGTCCGATCGACGGTCGGACATTATCGACGACCTCTGATCGCCACTCTGAATCAAACTATATCTTGGAAAAATGGTGAACCCGTCAAGATCACCAACAACGGTAAACTCGTCGAAATCGACGGTGAATGATGCGATTTTGCGACGATCCCTAACAGGTTCACCGTTCCCCCCGCCCCCAGGGTATAGTTTGGTTCGGGACGGCGGCCGGAGATCGCCAATAGTGTCCGATCAGCAATCGGACGTACCGCCAATTGACGGTTATAATTTTCACTGAGATATTCATTTTCACTATACGTATCACTACTCTTTTCTAAAATGAAGAGAATACGTAAAAATTTTATTATGAATAAAGGATTAATCTTCAACTTTGGGTTCGATCCATGCGATTGACCGCGCATAGATCCCAATATCCTGCGTAAAAAATCTCTCTCCTAGCCTCTTATATTCTTAATTACTATAATTTATCTTCTTCGTATTAATTCTGAGATAGACTGATAAAGAGTATTAGGATAAACGTTTCCTCTTTTGCCACTTGCCATAAGTTTGTGAATTTTCTTTCCGTGCTTCTCCTTCACCTCTTTGATTAATCCACAGTGCGCAACTGATTGAGGTGTTTGGGTTTTAGTGTTTTTCTTTTCATTTTAAAATTATATATATATATATATATATATATATTGGTATTTTATAAAATAATGTTTAAACATTCTTTAATTTTTCAAAAAATATATCTATTTTCTCAACAAAAAAAAATCGCACTTCCTTGAAAACAGAAAACGATAAAATCAAACGCACCATTTTTTTTAACACGAATTAATATTTTTAAGAGCAATGATTTGGAGAATAAAAATAGGAAAGTAAAAAATCATAGTGAATCATATGGTGTGACGTAGTATGACGTGGCATTTTACATGTATATGTCTGATTATCACTTGGACATCATCGACGGTCTTCGACCGCTGTCTCGAATCAAACTATACTCTGGGGGGCACGGTGAACCCGTCGGAGATCGTGCATGCAAGGTGTCACGTCATTCACTATGGTTTTCACTCTCCCATTTTCACTCTCCCAATCATTATTCTATTTTTAAATACATTCGTGTTTAAAAAATTATTACTCTTAATATAAATAAAATTAATATTTAAAGATATGAATTCAAAATTAATTGATAGATCAAACGATCTTGAATTGAAATGAAATTCTCTTATATATTCGTCTTGTTCTCTTGATTATATTCGTGCTCTCAAATGTCAATTTTACTTAATATATCGAGAGCAATGATTTTTTTAATATAAATTAAATTTTTGAAAAATATTTGTATTAAAAAAATATACTGTTTTTAATATATTGAGTTAAATAAATATATGAGGATGTAGATATAATTAGAGAACCAATGGAAAATATGTTTAATCTTTTATCAAAATTGGCTAATAGATAAGAAGAATTAGCTGAAGATATAGAAATTATTTTTTTTAACATAAATTAGATTTTTGAATATATTCATGTTTAAAAAATCATTGCTGTCAATATAAATTAGATTTTTGAACACATTCATGTTTAAAATGTTTAAAAAATCATCGCTATCAATATATTAAGTAAAATTAATATCGGAGGACATGAATATAATCAGGAAAATTAGACGAACATAATCAATTTCATGTCAATCCAAGTAGGGGTGTCAAAAATAAACACGACCCGACGACCCAACCCGAATCGACCCGAAAAAAATCAGGTTCGGGTTAAAAATTTCGGGTTCGGGTCGGGTTCGGGTTGGGGGGTTTCGGGTTGAAAAATTTCGGGTTGGGTTCGGGCGGGTTCGGGTTGACCCGAATTTAATATTTTGTGAATTTTTTGGGGTTAATTTAAATTTTATTTTGAAAATTAAGATATTTTTATGTATATTAATATCAATATAGTATGATCATGATGAAGTATTGAGATAAAAGTGAAGAATTATAGGGAAAATGACGAAAAAAGACGTTTTGAATCGGTTTTTTCGGATTATTCGGGTCGGATCGGGTTTGGGTTTGGGGGTTTCGGGTTGAAATCGGGTTCGGATCGGGAGTTAAAAAAAAAATTTCAACCCGACCCACCCGAATTGACACCCCTTAATTCAAGGTGTCTATAAAAGAATATTAGCTCAGAAGCACTTGAGTCATCTGATAATCATCAAACGATTGTGATGAACCCAACATCACTGAAGTGCATTAGTCTTCATCGCCGAAGAATGTGGTGAGGGAGGCTCGAACTCTCGACCCCACTTCAATCAAATCCACGAGACATACGCGTTAATCAACTGCGCCATTACCCCGTTTGAATTGTCGAAAATATTTAGGATATTTAAATGTTTTTTATTAAACTAAAATAAGAAGATATATACACATTAAATTTTAGCCCTGGGATAAAGGACCTTTTTTTATATATATTTTTAGATTTAACTTATTTAAATGTTAAAAAAACCGCCTGAAAATATACTTAATAATCCGATGGAAACATTCTTGCACAATTTAAATATTTGATTATTAAAACTAAATATATCATTATATATTTTTTTCAAGTTTCTATCAACAAAATAAATAATTATTTATGATTTTATTTACGAGATTCAATATAATTGACATTGGCTTAATAAATTAAATTGTCCCTTTTCATTTAAACTTCTCAAATTACTTTCCAAATCTCAGTTCCATCATATGATTTCATATGAATGCGCCCTCTGGGCTATGGTTTAGTGATAAGACGATTAGACACTATCATAGATATTCACGGTTAGATCTTTAGCTATGGTATATTTTATAAGATTTTTTTTTTCAAATGGGGCGCAAATCTTGGGACACTGGGCTTCTAAACTGTCCACCGCGAATACTTCTCGATTTATCCTGGTGACCGATGAAAAATTTTTATGGGACCAAACCAGTCACCTCAAATTCATCTACTACCTGGTTCAACATATGAATGAGGGTAGAGGTTATGTGTGCTTATATATATGATAAAATTAGTATCTATTATCTTATAACGATTACTTTAGGCAGAATGAAAAAAATGACTCTTATGGTTAATGTCATCCGATTAGTTAACCCTTCAAAAATACAATCAGCTCTGGAAACTCTGTTTGATTCATTGTTAGGATTTTAACTTGGAATATATCTTTCATAATAAAGAGGTTGTATAATTATTTTTTTTACATATTTCTTTCATTATTATCGGGAGAAATTATGAATATTTACTCTTTCTATATTTTTGTAGGGTGAACCATGAACGCATATATGGAATAATAAAAACGTTCGGTCATGGAGAGTTTGAAACCCATTCCTAAAGAAGATAATGTATTCGCTATAAAAACAATATCATGGTTGTAGAGAATCGAATGAAATATAAGACGCTAACAAACAAATATAAGATTAATTTTATTGAAAAAACTCATGTATGCAAAGTTTTTGATGATATATATGATGTATGGATTCAAATCCTTTAGTGAACTAAAGAACATACTTCTTGATGTTTATGAGACCATATATGTTTCCATATATGATGTTTATGAGACCATACTTCTTATATGTTAATTTATTTTTTGTGTTTTATGATTAATTGAACTAACATTTTTTCATATAGCTTATGATTTTTTTTCAAGATGTCATTGGTAAAATGGTTACACGACTGATTAACGAGGGTTTTTTCAACCTCGGACAATCGGTCCGGCCTCACGGAAGTTTCCCACCGGCCGCCAGGATAAATCGGGAAGCGCTCGCAGTAGACGGTCTAGAAGTCCAGCGTCCCAAAGTTCACGTCTCATTTGAAGGAAGTAAAATGGTTACACGAGACTCATCACAAAGTAGAGAATTTAGTGGTCTTCTTACAAAACTTCTTAATTTTGTCTTAGAAGATTTAACGTAAGTATTGTTTAACTTTGTTTTTGGTTTTTTGATTTATTGTATATTAATAATCCTGTTTTTTGCTGTTTTTAGGAACAATAAGCTATCATGTACATTGTAGGGAGACTTCGTAAATGATATCATGACATACTTGAAAAAATGTAGGTGAAAAACTAGGTGTTATCATTCTTCGAATGTGTCGAGCAAAACATTTTATGGTTGAAATGCGTATTTCAAATACTTTCAATATTACGAAGATGATAGTAAATGAGAAATTACAATATGAAAGTGATAAAAACCGTTACATAGAATATTTCCACCCGAGCTCTCTTACCTCGTCTGAGCTTAACCTTAATTTGTTCATCATCATCATCTTCTTCTTGTATTTCAAATATCATTTTGAGGAGCTAGCTTCATCTTGGGTCTTATACGGAAATACATTCTTGAATAACGAGGTATTTCAATTTTATTATTGAGTTCTTGTATATATTCGATATTTGTGATTCATACACAAAAAACGGATACATACTATTGTCATATGCATATCTGTTAAATATACAATCAACTTGATCCTTCTTAATCTTTTTTGGATCAGACATTAAAACTTTAGCAAGATACTTTCATATTCACAAATATTTATAGAAAGATTGTCTTCCATTCTATAATTCATAAGGGCTCTTATCTATTTTTCTTTCAGAACACCTTATTTAAAAGGTAATTAGTTGTTAACATAGCTTCTCTCCACATGAAATCTAGCAATCTAGAGCTCAATAAAAGAACATTCATCATCTTCTTTGGAGCGCAATTCTTTCGCTTAACAACTCCATTTTGCTGAGAAGTATAAGGAGTTATTGTTTTGTGTCTGATCCCATGTTTAACACACAACTCAGCGAACGGTGATACATATTCACCACCTCAATAGTTTTGAACCACCTTAATATTCTTATTAAGTTAGTTTTTAACCTCAATCTTATAGAGAACAAATTTTCTATAGCTTCATTCTTACTTTTGAGAAGATATACATAATAGTATTTTATGTTATCATTTACAAAGTGATGAAGTATGATGTACCTGTTGAATTTTGTTTGAAATTTCAAATTTATTGAAGGAAGTTTAGTCCCACATTGCTAAGCCAAGGGAGTTGGAAGGCCTTATATATCAAGTCATTCCTACCATGCTTAGATAGCTTAGGGGGACCTACACACATGCGCGGGTTGAGCCCAAACCAGGTGGTTTCAGGGGGTCTCGGCCGGAAATCCATAAACCGGGCGCGACGCACGCGATTATCGCGCGCAGGGGGGTGCAAATCCACAGCCCGTGAGCCTCGCGCTTGCGGGCGACCCGGTTTGGTTTTGCAGATTTCGGTTCGGTTTGATTCCTAAACCAATTTGGTTTGGTTTTATTTTTTTCTTTCCTTTTATTTACTTTTTTTATTATTCTTTTTTTGAGAAATCGCGCCCTTCCCAGCGGCGCTCAACGCGACTCCTGGGTGGTTCGACTCCTCTGCGTGAAGAGGCAACAGAAGCCTCTTCGAATCTATAAAAGGAGAAGGGGAAGAAGCAATTCATTCATTCACTGCTTTCTTCTCTCCTTCTCCCTCTGAGCGATCAGCGGTTTCTCTTTTTGCTTTTCTTCGTCTTCTGCGATCGGTTTGTTTTGGGTCTTGAGGCTTCGCCTTATGCGATCTGAGGTTGTCTCCGCGAGCAGCGATCGTCTTGGAGTGCACCTACGACGCTGCGTGGTTGTCAGATCTTGGGAAAATTTTGTCGGGAGCCTTTGCACCGTAGGGCGGCAATCAATTCTCTAAGGACAGTCGGCACGCCGGCGCTTCAACCGGATAACTATTCCTAACTCTGCGTTTTTCATATCAGATTCCTGCATCTATATTTATTGTCTACTTAAGTGCCTGCTATATTATATTTTTCATTACAGTACCTTTTAGGTCACACAAGTTGGTGTGAATCAGACTGAGTGGTTCGTGCAAGTACCCCGGTTTAGTTTGATGTGATCAACCAAGTTAGTTAGGCCCTGGTTGTTTTGATCCTTGTGTCTAAGTATGCAGGAGCTTAGGAGCACAAGAAGTCAAGCGGAAGATATAACAGACGAGAAGGATGACACGAGAACGGAGCAGAGCCGGTCCTTATTGTCTAAAGGCCCTGGGCGAAATTATAAATTATGCCCTAATTTTATCTTCTAAATATTTTTATTAATTTTATTGATCGAATACATTTCCAATCATATATCAAGACACAATAATTTAGAACTATGCAAATAATTATATCCTTGCTTCGACAATCATTTATGGAATCAAAATGCTGACAGTTTACAAGAAGATAAGACATATACATACATATATATATAATCTTCTAAATGCTGATAGTAATAAGCACGTTCCAGCTCTTCTCTCCGTCTAAACGCTGATGTTTGTCATCAGCTAGAAAGGTAGGGAAATTCAGATTATGGAGCAAATGAAGGTTTGTTTACTTATTTCTAATTTCATATCATGCTTATGTAAATAAGAATCTCACCTTCTAGCTTCCTCATTTCGAAGTTTAGCATCATATTCCTTGCATGGGGGGTATTTCGGTAGACTTGAAGGATCACAAGGAAAAGGCTTTGTACTGAAGAACTGAAAAGAGAACCAACTAAATGTCAGCTCTAAGAGATTAGGATTTAAAAGAACTAGGAATTAGGAATTATCAGAACACTGTTAATTGCTATTATGGACCTAACAAATTTGAAAGAAATATGAGTTATAAACAAAGTAAAAAAGAAGTTAAAACGTTCCAGAATCAACACTAATTCTATGGTGAAATGTCATTGATTATGCATGACCCTCCTATAGAAGATCCATAATTTAATATGCTTAATTAAACCGGAACGGGATTAGCCCAATAGACAATGCCACTCAACAAATTCACTCGTTAGGAGTTCTACAATTCCCTTTCAGTTTCAGCCACAGTGAATTCATTGTTAAAACAGTACCTGAATCATCCAAATGTTATACTAGGAAAAGAAAACAACATTCATCAACTGTCAGTGAAAAACAATATTTAAGGAATACCAAATGACAGTGTAAAATAAAGAACCCAAACATATTTAAGGAATACAATATTTAAGGGATGCAACATGGACTTTATCCCTTGCACGTATCTAATGCTCTATGTACTTTGGCAAGTGGCAACTATATACAGAACCCAAACATAGAAATCCATCTATGATGCGACACAATCTGATTCCTTCCAGAAATGTTTTAGTGGTTAAAACAATAAACATAAAGGCCTTAACCAGATAGTTTTGGCCTATAGCTAAAGATCTCAGCACAACATGTCAACATGGTAGGTAAACTGCTTATGTTCAGCAAAATTTTGAATATGGTCTCATAGTTCTTTGTATGTCTATCTAGAAGTAAAACTGTAAAAGAACATCAAATGATTATTGGAGAAAAAATTGAAACTACATGTAATTATGAACAATAGGCAACATGAACACCAAAAAAAACTCCAGATCTGATGAACAACAGATGCAACCTTTGAATCCCCAAAACCGTATTAGTGTACTGAAAAAATAACAGATCTGAAGCACTTACGTTAGAAATCCGTTGGTATGTTCCCCTTTTTGCAGGAAGACTGCCGCAGTGCCGCTCAAGACAGTCGGCGTGGCGAGGGACTTCGGCGAGGAAGCCGAGGAGAATCAGAGGCCAGAGGGCGAGAGGCAGCACACGCTAGGGTTTTCGGATCGTCGGCGTTTGAGGGATGAGAGAGAGAGATCGGCGGCGATTGAGGGATTAGAGAGAGAGATCGGCGATGATTGAGGGATTAGAGAGAGAGACAGAGAGATCGGCGTTTGAGGGAGGATTAGGGAGAGATAAAACCTATATAATATAATATAATATAATATAATATAATATAATATATATATAATATAATATATATATATATATATTATATATATATATATATATATGTATATTGGGCCCCTAATTATTTTGGGCCCTGAGCAGTTGCCCTGGCCAGGGCCGGCTCTGGAAGGGAGCCAATGAGTTCGGTGTATTCGAGAGATGCAAAGACTACGAAAGAGTACATTGGTGGATGAGAATAGAGTGTGTGACGTCCGAGGGACCAGAAGGTGGGGAGGAAGTCTGTTCGAGGTGAAAGCTGGAGTCGGGTTCAAGTGAGCCTAACTCTAGTTGGCTAGAAATCACCTAAGCGGACAAAGACAAAGAAAAGTCAATATGAGTGTTGACTTTGATCAAAAGGTCAACTGAGATGCCTCAGTTGAAAAGATGTAGTTTTGCACTATGCAAAACTGAGACACCTAAGCTAATGCGCGAGGTGCCTCACATCGAAACTGAGGCGCCTCAGATCAAAACTTATCATTGAGCGATGTTGCCTGCTTGGATAAAACTTTATCTAACTGAGGTGTCTTAGATCACAACTGAGGCACATCAGGTACACGTCAGCTCAACGACAACTTCTAGTTTTGGGCTATAAATAACCCCCTAGATCTAGGAAAAAAGAAGAATAACTTGTAATCATTTTTCTGCCCTTTTCTAAGCTTTTAAATGTTTGTAAAAGGGTTCTCCACCTACACTGAAAGAGATATTTGTAGTACGCTATTATTGCCTTGGATTGGCAACCAAAGTAAACTCCTAGTCTCTAACTAGTTTTTTGTTAAATTGTTGATATTGTTTATTTTAGTTGTTGTATAACTAATTTGCATCTTTGCTAAAGAATTTGCAAAAGATCTAGTTTAACATGGTAGGCTATTCACCTCCCTCTAGTTGGCCTGCACAGAACCAATAAGTGGTGTCAGAGCCCAACGCTTCAAGAGGGCTAACTGTCATCTAAAGCAGGAAAACGATGGCTCAACCGACAGTCCACCTACCAAAGTTTGAGGGACAGTTCACGATGTGGAAAAGCTAGATGGAGGTCTTTTTCAAAACTGACTTTAATTTATTATTAATAATAAAAAATAATTTTGTAGCACCTGAAGATAAAGAAGAACACCTCTAGACGAAAAAAAAGCAAGCCGACTTTGTAGCCAACGGAAAAGAAGAGTTTTATATGCTAACCGTGTTATAGGCTCAGGAAGTCAATTAGATCAGTAATTATGCATCGGCAAAAGAATTCTGGGAGAAGTTCCTGGAACTGCATGAACGAACCTCAGAAGCAAAGTAATTCCATCGGGATCTACTCAAAAGCAACTAATGAGCCTCCAAATAAAAGAAGAAGAGTCGACGGCTAAACTTCATGCGAGGATCAAAGAGTTGATCACCAGACTCACAAATATTAGAGAAAAGATAACAAACCGAGATTCGCTAAGATATGCTCCGAACGTATTTCCAAGAACACTAGAATGAATGTTGATAGTCGACTCCTATTTCATCTCCAAGGACCGTAATGTATATACTCTAGAAAATTTATTTTCGACCTTCGAGCTTCACGAATCCTAGTGTGCAGGAAGAAAAATTAAATTGGATACATCGCTCTGAATGTCGGAAGGACAGATCTAGAGGCAGAGCATTAATCGATGAAAAAGAAACTGCATATATGGTATGAAAACTGAATATGATTTTTAAATATACCAAATTTTCCAAGATGGAGACTAAGAAGGGAAGAAAAAAAGGTCAGATGTTATAACTGCCAAGAAGAAGGGCATATAAACGATGACTGCCCAAAACTGACTAACAAGGAAAATAACAAATGACCAAGACAATTGAAGCACAAGAATCTAAAAACTACATGGGACAATTCATCATCAGAGTCTGAAATTGAGGCCTCTTCTGAACTTGCACTATAGCAAGTCATCAAGAAATGGACGACGAAACAACCTCCGACATGAGTATTGATGAAGGGGGAGATACTTCAGAAGAAAGTAGCGATGAAGGGGGAGCATCCAACATTAGACACGACGAGATGGTAAGTGAGATATGCAAACTTCCTTCTGATAAGCTTCATTCCGGTATAAAATCAATATTTAAGTCCTTGTATAAATTGAGAGTCAAATATGTAGAATTGAAAAAGAATCTAACCACTGCATGCCCTTTAGAACTATATCATCAAGTAAAGCATGAAAATGATAAACTAAAAGAAGAAATAAAATCGTTGAAAAATCATGCATGTTCAAATATTTTTTCTCCTAAAAGGAATGTTAGATATACTGGAGGACTTAACTGGTATTTGAGAAATGACAAAGGTCAAATAGTAAAAATGTCCAAGAACTACATTCCACCTAAATTTCTGATTAATCCTCTAGGTAGAAATTTATATTGGGTATCTAAATCTATTTTGAACTGTTAGTTTATTTTGTATGCATGCTTAAGTAGTTTAATAAATTTCTTTTAAATTTCTTAATTTTTAGAAAAATCAATTTGATCTTTTTTGAGATTAAATTTATTTTTGAATTTTTCTATGATAGACACAAATTATATCTATCTATAAAAAATATTTGGGAATTATTTGACTGTTAGATAATTTTTTATGAATTTTTAATTAAAAATATATTTTTAATTTTAAAAATACTTTGAAATTATTTTTAAAAAATATGTTTTTTTGGGATCTGTACGTTAATGTTGAACGTTGTAAAAAATTATCAGATTTTTTTCAAAGTCAATATCTAATATTGAGAATTATTTTATAAAAAATTATCAATTCTTCTATGAATATTATTTTTCTACACTTAGAAAATTTACATTATTTTTAAAATTTCACAGAGTTGGGTTTGTTGATTTTCCTCTTTGACAAAAAAATTTAAGAATTTTTAGATTAGTAGATAAATTTTTATCAAAAATTATATTTCTAATTTTAAAAATACTTAGAAAAATATTTCTGACAACTATGATTTTTCAAGATTTGTACATTGTTTTTTAAACCTTGTAAAAAATTGTTAGATTTTTTCGGTCAAAATCTAATTTTGAAAGTTATTTATAAAAAATGTCTAATTTTTCTAATTTAACCAATTTTTGATACTTAGGAAATAAATTGTTCTCTGTCTAAGAAGTTTTGCAATATTTTTAATATGATCAAAGGGGAAGAATTTGAGGGTTAGCTTACAGGGGAGCTCTTGTTTTTAATATTCTAAAATGCTTTATTTTTTTTATAAAAATTATGTTATTTTTATGTTCTGTTTACTCTGACATAACTTGGGTTGATCCACATAAAAAAAAGGAGAGATTGTAAGTATTCCGGATTGGTTTTAATGTGATCACCAAGTCAAGTCAGGTATTGGTTGTTTTTTATCCTTGCGTCTAACTGTGTAGGAGTTTAGGAGCACAAGAAGTCGAGCGAAAGACGCAACAGACGAGAAGGATGTCACAGGCAGGGAGCCGACGGGCTCAGTGCATCCGAGAGACGCAAAGACTGCGGAAGAGTATACCGATGGACGAGAAGAGTATGCGCAACGTGCGAGGGATGAAAAGGCCGAGAGGAAACCTGTTCGAGGTGAAAGCCAGAGTCGAGTTCAGGTGAACCTAACTCTGGTTGGTTGGAAATCATTCAAGCGGAGAAGATGGAGAAAAGTCAACATGAATGTTCACTTTGACCAAAAGGTTAACTGAGATGCCTTAGTTGCCTCTGGAGGCGTCTGAGTTGAAAAGACGGAGTTTTGTAGTAAGCGAAACTAAAGTGCATCAGATGATACCTGAGGCACCTCAGATCAAAATTTATCGTTGAGCGACCGTTGTCTCCGTGGATAAAACTTTATCTAACTAGGCATCTCAGATCACAAACGAGGCACCTCAGGTTCATGTCAGCACAACGATAACTTCTTATTTTGGGCTATAAATTGCCCTTAGAGCTAGAAGGAAAAAAGAACAACTTGTAATCATTTTCTTATTCTTTTCTAAGCTTTTAAACGTCTGTAAGAGACTTCTCCGCCTACACTGAAGGAGATATTTCTAGTACGCTGTTATTGTCTTGAATTATCAACCACCCTGGTTCAACTTAGTAAACTCCTGATCTCTTACTAGTTTTCTGTTAAGTTATTGATGTTGTTTATTCTAATTGTTGCATAACTAATTTGTATCTTTACTAAAGAATTTGCAAATGATCTAGTTTAACTTAGCAGGGTTATTCACCTCCCCCCCCTAGCCAGCTTGCATGGACCAATAGTTTGTTGTTTCTTTCAACATATTGAAAGGATGACTTCGTCATGGAAGAATTTTCAATTTTATTTATCTTAGACGTAATGACCATTATATTGAGCTTGAAAACCCCATCATATACATAGTCATTTCCCACAATCATTCCTTTCTTGAATAGTATAATTTTGTCTGACTCAAAAATAATGTGAAAGCTTTGCTTGCTTAACAGTGATTAAACACTAGATTTTTTAAAATTTCTAGAACATACAACACATTGTTCAGAGTGAGGTTCTTGCCCAAGTTCATCTTCAGCATCACTTTTCCTTAGCTTATAATGTCCGAGGTTGCTGAAATCCCCATAAATAATTTGTCTTCATTTACTTCTTTAAAGTTATGGAGCAGCTCCTTGTTGCATCACACATATCTGGTGCAGTATCAATCCACCATTGTTGTATGTTTGAACCCACTAAGTTTAGCTCGGAGATCATGACATAGAGATCGTCTATTTTTTTGTCCCTCATTCAGGTTGACCTCCAGCTTATTCTTCGGGTTTCTATATTCCGAAGATTTGTGAATGACTTGGCCATAATTAAAATACTTCCTAGAAAACTTTTTGTTTATACCTCCTCTGGGTCACATCTTGGAAGACTTAGTGTTCTTCTATTTTGAGTTTTGATCGTGCTCGATCATGTTGGCTTTCACAATAACCTGAGAGAACAATGTTCTCGCTGAACTCTTATTGTCTTATTCAATGCGAAGTCTAATAATGAATTCCTCCATGTTCATATCCTTCCGCTTGTGCTTCAGGTAGTTTTTGAAGTCCTTTTAGCCGAAAAGCAGCTTCTCAATGATTACTGCCACCTAGAAGGTCTCACTCAGAATCATACATTCTGATGCATCTCATGCAGGATTACCTGAAGCTCTTGGACTTGGTTAATTACAGTCTTGGAGTCAACTATCTTGTAGTGTAGGAATTGACCCACGATGAACTTCTTGGCCCCTGCATTATTCATCTTGTACTTTTTGTCTAAGGACTCCCACAGCTCCTTGGTTGTTTTCTCTATGTTGTACACAGCGTACAATGGCGGTTGAGAATGTAGTTTCGGCATAGGAACTCAGAATGAGTTCAAGCCTATGTTGTACTGATGGTCTGAACATCAACATCCTCAACATGCTTGGGAGGGTCTTCGGTCAAGAATCGAGCCAGATTGAGCGTGGTTAATTAAGTAGAAGAACATCTTCTGCTGTTACCTCTTGAAGTTCAACTCAGTGCACGTCTTTGATTTTTCTCAATGGTTGATTGGAACATTTCCAATTCGGGCAAAGGGGACCGTCACGTGATAAGTATGTTGCACCTCAATATTTTTCATGACCATCTCAACAGAATGAGTCGGTTTCAAGATTATCAAACAATATGTCAGAGATATTTGGGCTGAATTGAAATTAGACAGAATAAATTTCAACTTATCTATTGAGATGCATGAGCGATGATCTCAGGCTGCTAACATAGCTAGTTCTACCAAACATTTGGCGGTGAGTCCGAATCACCAAGTGTCAATTGCCTAACTGTCAGGTGTTGTTGAGTCAGGATGGATTCTCCCAAGTGGATGCCAAGTCGGGAAGAAGCATTCTCGATTACTTCCAAATGGCTCCAGAGTGAAAGCGTCTTGCTCCCAAGTAAACTCTTCGAGTGCACTGCCAAGTTGGAAAGAGATGTCTTGACTGCTCCCGGGTGCCGAACCCGAGTGTTTCCAAGAGGATACCAAGACAAGAGGCTGAGATACCAAACCAAGATATCATCGAGACTTTGCCAAGACGACAGAGATGTTCTACCGAGACAGAGATGCCTTGCCAAGACATAGATGTCTTGCTGAAACACTTGGCTGACACAACTGTCGAGAAACTAGAAGAAGATACCGAAGCCTGCACTCAACATAGTTTTCTTGAAAAAGATTTGTTCTATCTCCAGCCGTGCTTTGAGGTTCTCTGGGGTTGTTTGTTTCCAAGGATACAATGACAAACCGCGATTTACACCAAATACAGGTGGTCACGATGAACTGAGTGTCACCCGAATGCTATCACTAGTATTCTATTGAGCGAAAGATGCACGATAAAAAAGAAGAGAGTGAGGGGAAACAGATGGATGGAGATTTCTTCTTACATACTCATTACACTTTTGAGTAGGTAGCAAAATATTAGTTCATTTGCTCCTGCATTTGACATGTACAAGTCATTCTCGCACACGAATCAACATGGGTCAATTGGGCCTTGGATTTGTACCCCTCTTGCACACCTCACATATGATAGAGAGTCTCTCCACATGTATTTGTTCACATTATCAATGCATGTGAAACAATTTAAACTAATCAATATACCTTGAAACTTTCAATGTACGTAGGACTAAGATTTCATTCACAATGGAGTTCCTTCATCTCCATCTTTTTTTCATTTACATTTCCAACACTAATTTAAATTAACTAATATGTCCTGAAATTTTCAATGCGAGATTAAGGTCTCATACACAATATAATTTCTTTCTCTTTATCTCTTTTTCAATCATATTTCCAACTGATTGTACATGAGAGATAGTAGTTCTCGACTTAGTGAAAACTCAACCTTTAGGATGGTTGTAGTCACAATACAGTCGATTGAAGTCGATTGAAGTGCGTGATCGAGTTAAGTGTATGGACTAATGAATATAATGTTTTCTATTTCTAGGTAAGTATGGGTTCAGTCGACAATTAAAATTTCAAGTCAATTGATGATGGCTGAGTCAATTGATTCAACTAATCAATTAGAGAACATAATATCTTTATTTCTGGTTAAATGGATTGGGAATCAACTACTTGAAGCTACAATAGAAAAATCAAAAAGAGCCATTGATATAGAATGTTGGTCGAATAATTTAACACGTATAGTGTACTAGTCGGCTGATAATGAAATTTTATTAACTTAATCAGTATGACAAAACAATCAAGTCCAACTAAAGGTGGTGAAGGCCTATGAAAGGAGAGCACTGATGGTGAAATCTAGTCAACCGATTGATGTAAACACATTAGAACAATTAAGTGAAGGTGATGAAGGCTTATATATAAAATGGGAGCAATTTGAATGTTTTGAAGACAATACTTCTATATTTTTGTTATATTTAGAGCTCAATTCTAATACTTCTCTCGCTCATTATATGCTTAATTGTACAACTTGAGAAAGCTTGTAAGAGTTTTCTTTAATTTTTTTAAAAAATTAAGAAATAAAAAAATAACTAAGAAGTAGTAATCTAAAGGATGTTAGGCTTATAAGATTTAGTTTGGATTGGATGAGTTCATTAACGGAAGGGGAATAGAGGGGAAGGAAGAAAAAGGAAGAAGAAGTAAAGTATCTATGTTTCTTTTATTTGGAAGGGAAGGAAAGTTCATTAACGTAATATATATTATCTTGTTTAGGAGGAAACGAAGAATAATGGAGATTAAATATATAAAATTGTTCTTACTTTTTTTAATTAAAGGAGGACGAAAGGATAGAGAAGGGCTAAAATTGAAATAATAATATTTTTGGTTCTCTTTATCCTTCTTTACACCCTAAATTGGAGTGTAAAAAAAATTTCCATTTCATAGGTAAGAAAGTTTACCATTTTTATATTTCCTTTCCTTAGCTCACTCCCTTTCAAACATAGTTCAAAGTTCCTCTTCCCTTATCTACCCCTAGTCTCCTTCCCTCATCTTCTATCAAATAGAGGGGAAGTGTAAAATAACAATCTTCTAAGGATATTGATTAAGATTTCCCAGAGCATCGTATTTTGGTAATAAATTAAAATTATAAGAGTTAAATAACAATCTTGAAGCTCTGAGGGTGCATTTGGTTAAGGGTTATCTTTGATAACCTTGGTTATCTATCAAAGCTATTAACAAAAATCTTGTTTAATTAGTTTAAATAATCAGCGATTCTCAAGTAATGATTGATGTCCGACATGTTAATAAAAGGGGCATGCAATCTAGAATCGGAAAACTTTAAGAAAGTAGGCAGCGTTTGGTTTACACCATTTTTTATTTTTATTTTCCAGAAAATCATAAGGGGCGTTTGGTTTACTCCATTTTCTATTTTCATTTTTCAGAAAATCATATTTTCTTATTTTCTGGAAAATGACTTTATTTCATTCTATAATTTTCCAGAAAACGTTATGTCAAGTTCTGAAAAACAAAGCTGGAAAATGCAAATCAAACACATTTTCCAGAAAAACACATTTTCTACATAAAATGAAAATGGAAAACAAGCATACCAAACGGTAGCCATATTTTCTCATTTTCTGGAGAATGACTTTATTTCATTCTCTAGTTTTCCAGAAAATATTATATCTTTTTCTAGAAAATAAATTTGAAAAATACAAATCAAACAACAAATATTTTTTTCTAGAAAATTATATTTTCTACGAAAAATAAAACAGAAAAACAAGTGTTTTCCTTAGCTTATAATGTCTGAGGTTGCTGAAATCCCCATAAATAATTTGTCTTCATTTACTTCTTTAAAGTTATGGAGCAGCTCCTTGTTGCATCACACATATCTGGTGCAGTATCAATCCACCATTGTCGTATGTTTGAACCCACTAAGTTTAGCTCGGAGATCATGACACAGAGATCGTCTATTTTTTTGTCCCTCATTCAGGTTGACCTCCAGCTTATTCTTCGGGTTTCTATATTCCGAAGATTTGTGAATGACTTGGCCATAATTAAAATACTTCCTAGAAAACTTTTTGTTTATACCTCCTCTGGGTCACATCTTGGAAGACTTAGTGTTCTTCTATTTTGAGTTTTGATCGTGCTCGATTATGTTGGCTTTCACAATAACCTGAGAGAACAATGTTCTCACTGAACTCTTATTGTCTTATTCAATGCGAAGTCTAATAATGAATTCCTCCATGTTCATATCCTTCCGCTTGTGCTTCAGGTAGTTTTTGAAGTCCTTTTAGCCGAAAAGCAGCTTCTCAATGATTACTGCCACCTAGAAGGTCTCACTCAGAATCATACATTCTGATGCATCTCATGCAGGATTACCTGAAGCTCTTGGACTTGGTTAATTACAGTCTTGGATTCAACTATCTTGTAGTGTAGGAATTGACCCACGATGAACTTCTTGGCCCCTGCATTATTCATCTTGTACTTTTTGTCTAAGGACTCCCACAGCTCCTTAGTTGTTTTCTCTATGTTGTACACAGCGTACAATGGCGGTTGAGAATGTAGTTTCGGCATAGGAATTCAGAATGAGTTCAAGCCTATGTTGTACTGATGGTCTGAACATCAACATCCTCAACATGCTTGGGAGGGTCCTCGGTCAAGAATCGAGCCAGATTGAGCGTGATTAATTAAGTAGAAGAACATCTTCTGCTGTTACCTCTTGAAGTTCAACTTAGTGCACGTCTTTGATTTTTCTCAATGGTTGATTGGAACATTTCCAATTCGGGCAAAGGGGACCGTCACGTGATAAGTATGTTGCACCTCAATATTTTTCATGACCATCTCAACAGAATGAGTCGGTTTCAAGATTATCAAACAATATGTCAGAGATATTTGGGCTGAATTGAAATTAGACAGAATAAATTTCAATTTATCTATTGAGATGCATGAGCGATGATCTCAGGCTGCTAACATAGCTAGTTCTACCAAACATTTGGCGGTGAGTCCGAATCACCAAGTGTCAATTGCCTAACTGTCAGGTGTTGTTGAGTCAGGATGGATTCTCCCAAGTGGATGCCAAGTCGGGAAGAAGCATTCTCGATTACTTCCAAATGGCTCCAGAGTGAAAGCGTCTTGCTCCCAAGTAAACTCTTCGAGTGCACTGCCAGTTGGAAAGAGATGTCTTGACTGCTCCCGGGTGCCGAACCCGAGTGTTTCCAAGAGGATACCAAGACAAGAGGCTGAGATACCAAACCAAGATATCATCGAGACTTTGCCAAGACGACAGAGATGTTCTACCGAGACAGAGATGTCTTGCCGAGACATAGATGTCTTGCTGAAACACTTGGTTGACACAACTGTTGAGAAACTAGAAGAAGATACCGAGGCCTGCACTCAACATAGTTTTCTTGAAAAAGATATGTTCCATCTTCAGCTGTGCTTTGAGGTTCTCTAGGGTTGTTTGTTTCCAAGGATACAATGATAAACCACGATCTACACCAAATACGGGTGGTCATGATGAACTGAGTGGTACCCGAATGCTATCACGGGTATTCTATCGAGCGGAAGATGCGCGATAAAGAAGAAGAGAGTGAGGGGAAATAGATAAATAGAGATTTCTTCTTACACACTCGTTACACTTTTGAGTAGGTAGCAAAATATTAGTTCATTTGCTCCTGCATTTGACATGTACGGGTCATTCTCGCACACGAATCAACATGGATTAATTGGGCCTTGGATTTGCACATCTCACACGTGATAGAGAGTCTTTCCATATGTATTTGTTCATATTATCAATGCACGTGAAGCAATTTAAACTAATCAATATGCCTTGAAACTTTCAATGTAGGACTAAGATCCCATTAATAATGGAGTTCCTTCATCTCCATCTTTTTTTTCATTCACATTTCCAACAATAATTTAAATTAACTAATATATCCTGAAATTTTCAATGTGAGATTAAGGTCCCATACACAATATAATTCCTTTCTCTTTATCTCTTTTTCATTTATATTTCCAACCGATTGTACATGAGAGATAGTAGTTCTCAACTTAAGTGAAAACTCAACCTTTAGGATGGTTGTAGTCATGATACAGTCGATTGAAGTGTGTGGTCGACTTTAAGTGTATGGAATGGGTTCAGCCGACAAATTAAACTTTTCAAGTCAATTGATGATGGTTGGGTCAATTGACTCAACTAATCAATTAGAGAACATAATATCTTTATTTATGGTTAAATGGATTGGGAATCAACTAAGTGAAGCTACTATAGAAAAATCAAAGAGAGCCATTGATATAAAATGTTGGTCGAATAATTTAACACGTATAGTGTACTAGTCGGCTGATAATGAAATTTTATTAACTTAATCAGTGTGACAAAACAATCAAGTCCAACTAAAGGTGATGAATGTTGATGCAGTCTGACCCAATTGTTGTTTTGATGTTGATATCGATTTAAGTTCGGTTGAGTGAGAATTGAGATCAGATAGTTAAGTTCGGATTAAGTGTTCTGTCAGAGATGGCTCGGTAGCTCTTTCTCCGGACTTAGGTCAGAGAGGGCTTGGTAGCTCGTTCTCTGGATCGGGTTGAGTCGGAGAGGGCTCGGTAGCTTGTTCTCCGGACTTAGGTCAGAGAGGGCTCGGTAGCTCATTCTTTGGACCGGATGAGTCGGAGAGGGCTCGGAGCTGTTCTCCGGACTTTGGTCAGAGAGGGCTTGGTAGCTCGTTCTCTGGACCGAGATGAGTCGGAGAGGGCTCGGTAGTCGTTCTCCAGACCAGACTGAGTCAGAGAGGGCAAGGGAGCCTATTCTCTGGACTCAGGGTCTAAATGGTTGGCTGGATCGATCTGAGATCCGATCAGGGAGTTCGTACAAACTCTCTTGATAGTTGATCGGTCTGTTGACCGATCCAGAAAGCTTCTGAGGAAACAGAAGGTCTTTTGAACGGTCTAGTGACCGATCAGAAAACATTCTGTGTGGTCACAGAAAGTTATCTGATCGGTCAGTACGACCGATCAAAATAGGTCTGGACCAATCAGGCTAGGTCCTGATCGGTCAGGCATGTGGTTGATCGGTCACTTGGACCGATCAGGCACCTCTCTGATCGGTCCTCTTGACCGATCATGGGGTTTTGGCTGAAATCCCAGAAAGTTTTATGATCGGTCTTGTCTCTGATCCCCTGGTCTCTGATCGGTCAGTGAGACCGATTAGAACATCACTGGATCGATCAGGATAGAGTCTGATTGGTCAGGAGGTTGTCTGATCGGTCGAGGTGACCGATCAACACCTCAGAACTTTAATTCAAATTGCTGTTAGATTTCTGATTTGCTTCGCTAATGAAATAAAAAAATAACTAAGAAGTAGTAATCTAAAGGATGTTAGGCTTATAAGATTTAGTTTGGATTGGATGAGTTCATTAACGGAAGGGGGAATAGAGGGGAAGGAAGAAAAAGGAAGAAGAAGTAAAGTATCTATGTTTCTTTTATTTGGAAGGGAAGGAAAGTTCATTAACGTAATATATATTATCTTGTTTAGGAGGAAACGAAGAATAATGGAGATTAAATATATAAAATTGTTCTTACTTTTTTTAATTAAAGGAGGACGAAAGGATAGAGAAGGGCTAAAATTGAAATAATAATATTTTTGGTTCTCTTTATCCTTCTTTACACCCTAAATTGGAGTGTAAAAAAAATTTCCATTTCATAGGTAAGAAAGTTTACCATTTTTATATTTCCTTTCCTTAGCTCACTCCCTTTCAAACATAGTTCAAAGTTCCTCTTCCCCTTATCTACCCCTAGTCTCCTTCCCTCATCTTCTATCAAATAGAGGGGAAGTGTAAAATAACAATCTTCTAAGGATATTGATTAAGATTTCCCAGAGCATCGTATT